>JANBXA010000734.1:115825000-116240000 GCA_030556225.1 Cricetiscus sungorus | reverse complement strand
GAGAGGAAGCTGGGCAAGGTAGGAGGGTGACTGCAGTGGCACAAAACATAGCAGGAGTTACTGTAGCTCAGAAGAGAGGAGCCAAGGACCACTCAATCTGTGCAGCTTGGTGTCTGTAGATGTTTCTGGTTTCCTAGACAACCCTTCCTGAACCAGGCAGAAATCAAAACCCCCTTTGAAAGAATACTACAGGTGTTGCCAATGTGACACAAAAGGAAAGGCAAGAGGGGAGTATCATTGATTTCCTGCTTTGGGGAATCAGGACAAGCTGGGAAATAAAGTTCTCTGATGGGAGCTGAACTCTCACTGGGATCTGTGCTCCCCCATAATTTTGCACGTGTACCCCACCTGTGCATCTGGTTCACCAATAGAGGTGTGAGTTGGCTAGGTGCACAAGACTGTCAGAATTGACCCAAACCTGTGCTTTAGGTTCCTTTCATTTCACAGTATGAAAATTCACCCAGTATTTCTGACCTTTCCAACTAATTTGGATGTGTGATTGTGAACGTGACATGTAATTATTTGCAGTCTGGGGTCCTTGAGATGAAGAAACTGGCTTTTTAGCTCAATTCACTGGTCTTCAATTTTATAAACATAAGATCTGATTTCATAGACAGATATAGTCAGATTCCTAAAGACTGTGGTCCTTGATAAAAGCTAAGATGAACTTCCGGGTATGAACTTCCGAAAACTGCCCCAAACCAGCCATCCCAGGCCCAGACTGGGGCTAGGTTGAGATGCCTTTAAATGCCTTATGCATCTCTGGTTTTACACCATGAGTGAGCAATAGTCAGGTGCAGTTGCATCTTTAGCAGCTTTGTATGAGTAGCTTAGGTTGGACCTCCAAACCCTGAGACATACAGTGCACCCATGCCCTCATCCAGTCTTCTCTTGAGATGCTCTGAAGAGCTGCCAGCCTACAGAAGATGGGAGAGAGATGCAGGGATAATGTGTAGCATTATCACAACCTCTGACTGTCTTTAAAAAAGGGCTGCTCAGAGCTGTGTCTCTCCAGAAGTGACTTGTGGAGAACATATAGACTGTGCCGCAAAGGTGAGAATGATTTGAAGGTGAAGTAAGAAATGAGCAGGGAACTCCAAATGAATCCAGTTTGTGGCTCGCAGCCTGTTCCAGTAGTTTTACAGGGAGTGAAAAGGAAAAGTGGCAACCATGCCAAGGAGGACTGAGCAGCAGCTCTGCCTGGACTACCACCAAGTTATTGCCATGTGTTCATTTTGTGTGACTCTGGGCTCGACAGAGTAAGTCAGCATATAAAATAATGCAGACTTCTGAGCTCACAGACAGGCCCAAAAGAGTTAACAAGTAGGACACAAGAATGTAGCTTAGTGACAGAGCATGTGCCTAACACACCCAGGATCCTATGTTTAGTCCCCAGAACTACAAAAGGAATGAAAGAATGAGAGTTGGCAAGTAAACTAACAAGACTTTGATGGTCACAAGGGCATCCATGGCATCCAGGTCTGGTCCTTTGTGCTTTCTCTCCCCACTCCTAGTACCACAGCTGGCAACTGGGTCCCATAGTTCATGGTCAAAAGAGACACAGAATTAGGTAGTTCAACCTCCAGCCCAGGCAGCCCAACCCAACTCTCCAGAAATCTTGAATGTCACTCACACTGGTCATTCTCAAAATGTGGGGTGCAGCTGCCTTGAACTGAGTTGGAATGGCCCTGTCTTCAGGGTGGGTCCAGGTTCTAGGCCCGCCCCCATCCAGCCACTCCCTCAGCAGAGGCCCAAGATGGGGTTCCATGGTGGAAACCACTGAGCTGTCTTGAGCCAGAGAAGAAAGTTGATTGGTGTATACCAGGAGGCTTGTTAAAGCTTCACCATGGATATGGCTGATCTCAGCAGGAACTGTGGTGCTAAGACCCATAACCAGAGTATGTGCACACGCATGCAGGTGCCATTGGGGGCAAGAGGCATCAGATCTCACTGGAATCAGAGTCACAGATGGTTGTAAGCTGTGTGGCATGAGTGCTGGGAACTAAACTAGGCCCTGTGCAAGAGCAGTACAGACCCTTAGCCCCCTCCACCCCACTTCCTTTCTCTTATTCCCTCCGTTTCCTTCTCCATGTCAACCCACTATTGGCATGGTTTTTATTATCCTTATCTGACCCCAGTGTGTTGGACACTCTCTCCAAGGAATACCTTAGGCTCACCAGGCACCCAGAAGTGGTAGGAGTTGGTTGCCACCAGCAACAGATCACCCTGGCACAGTCAGCAGTACTAGATCACAGCGAATGTCTGGCAAGCTCAAGGTCATCTGCACATCACTGAGAGCTGGAACAAGATCCAGTGCCTCAGCTCACCACGCTCATCCCTCCCTAGGCTTTGGCTTCATCTCAAAGGCACTAAATGTCAGGGTACTCAGGTCTGCAAGAGTAGCTGCTGAGTGCTGCAGGAAAGATTGGCAAAGCCAACTGCTTTCGAGTTTACAAACCACGTTGCTCAATCAACCATGCAGCACCTTACTACCATGGTAATGAAGAGTCAGTGCCAATCCTCCCAATCAGTCTTTAGGTGACTACTAAGTACCTTCCCTTCCACAGAGGTGACACTGCAGGGATTCTAGGGAGAAAGCCCCCTGCACCAGGGCCTGCTTCCGTGGCTGGTGTTCACACACAGTCTTCTAGGGACTGACATGAGGTGATGATCTTGTCCTGACTAGATTCATTCTCCCAAGCCTTTGTGTACCCCACAGCAGAGGAAAGCAAGCTTGTCCTGTAAGGGACCAAGAAACAAACACTGCAAGCTTGGCAGAGTTAGTTGTGTGAGGTCTCTACTGCATACTCTGATTTTTTTGCAACCACTTGAAAATGTAAGCCACATTCTTAGCTTGAGGGGTTATATAAAAACAGATAGTGGGTTTCTTTGGCATTCTGGCAGCTCCATTTTATAGACCCTGGATGACAGGGAGAAGGAACTTCTTGTGTTGGTCCCCATGGAACAGTTCTCTCCACGTCCTTTCCTGATGTGATGCTGCCCCCACATTGTCAGGGCCCCAAAAAGATGACTCCACTTCATCATAACTCAAGGCCAGAAAGTTCAAACCTATCCCTAGTCTTCCAAGGTTAAAGTCATAAGATCTAAAGGTCTAAGGCGTGGCTACTGTAGGATGGATCTTGGTAATGGATGCTTTATCTAAATAGCAACAGTCTGAAGTGTAGTTACTCTTGCCCCTCAAGGCCAGATAATGGGAAACTGAGTCTAAGGTGTTTGGAGGATTAAGGAAGTAAGTCTGTTGGTTCCCTATATAGGATAAAGAAGTCTTTTGCCATGTCCCCCTTTTGGTTGGGATACTTAAGAATGTTGAAGACTAAACTTGGGTCATCCAGTATTCACTGGATCACCCTCCCAACTCTATTCCGTATCTCTGTATTTCTCTTAGCATCTTTATCTGCCATTTCTCAATCCACTCCCCCCTCTCAGGTACAAACTGGGCAAGGTGGTTGGATCAGACTGAGGCCCCACAAAGACGGGTTACAATAGAGTGTTGCCACAACGTGGGGCTACTGCAGATTGCTACAACACTCCACCCACCCAAGTCCCTGACATGCCCATGAGGGCAGAGATTGGACTTGATTCATCAGTTATTTTATCCCCAGAACCTAGCACAGGGTCTCTAACAGAGTAAACATTCCTTAAATATTTATTAAATAAATGTATAAATGGATGACTCAAAGCATTAAAAAATCTCTTTGGATTCTAAAATCCCAATGCATCCTACTATCTACCTCACACAGCTATAATTGATGTCAGAATCAATAGAATGTTTGAATTTAATGAAAGAAAGTTATTTATTTATTAATAAAGGCAAGTAATGAGATGTAAGGTAATAGGCAGGAAGTTATTCTCCTTGGGGAAACAGCCTCAGTACAGACTAGAAGACAGACTGATGATTGACAAAGATGATGTAGGCCATGGTTAGGGGGAAGATGGATAGAGCCAGACTGTCTGAGTTAGCATCTACATATATGTACATATGTACATATACACACAGGTTCACACACACACACATACACACACCATATACATATACATACACATACACATACACACACTGTACACCCACATGCACACATGCCCATCAGCTGTATGATTCCACATGTGACTATGGGCAGGCTACTTAGCCTCTCTGCTGCTATCCAAGTCTACATAAATTCAGACACACCAGGCATATATGAAACACTACGTATTGCTTTACTTCCCGGAATACATAGAACAGGATTAATGAAAACCAGTGAGCTGATCTGCTTCATCATTGAGCCCAAATCCCCCAGATTTCCATTACAACAATGAAGGAACTCTAAGGTTGGCAGGCAGATGAGTCCCCTGCCTTACCTTCACAGAATCATGGCTTTTCCTGGGCAGAGGTAATTTCATAAATTCTTACACATCTAAAATGAAAATCCAGGCCAAAAAGTCTCAGTGACTCTCCGAGGTCTAGAGTGCAGGGCCCACTTGCACACATTGCCATCAGTGCCTAGCAACAGAGTGACACGTGTGCCGTTCAAAGCTTGGGAGACGCCCAGTGGGCAGTTTATAAGGACCATTACTTAGGGTGTAGAAAACCCACTCATTCTGAAGCCCTCACTCCGTGCTGTGCCGTGTCTTTGTGTTCCATATACACGCATATGACGCCCAGGAGAACAGAAAACAACAGTGAGGCGCTTCACAAGGAAGCCAAAGGTACGGTTTTCTCTGGGCTCTGGGACCGCCATGTGAACCATGGGAAGGTGGCTGCTGTGCTTTCCTGATAAGGATCAGATGGTGGACAGGGCTCTTCAGGGGCTGGCATCAGCCCATCTGTGAAGACAACTGGGGGAAATGGATGTCTCCATGAGACATTTCAATGAGTTACTAAAGGGTTGATGGGAAATGGCAAGAGGGTCCAACTTGGAAAAGCATAAAAATCTCCAGTTCACAAAATTCAAAACCTTGCCCAAATAGATGTTTGACAAAGAGTGCCAACAAATAGTCTCTCAGCACCGAGAATAGTTTTAAAAATTAAAACGTGTAGCGTTTTCATAATAACCAACTCTATGGAGGTATAATTTATTCATACATACAGTAAAATACATCAAACAAACAGCTGGGTATTTTTTTTGTAAATGTCTATAGTCATTCATCTAGTACCCTAATCAAGAAATATAAATATTGATTCCATATGGGTATGATTATTTCCATAATCCCAGGAAAATTTGCTTCTCCTCCTTCAGTTGCTTTATACTTTTAATCCCCCTAGGCTACTCTAAGGCGGTTCGCTCTGACTCCCTGCCTCTATAGTTGCTCTGCCCCTCCCCAAATTTCATTTAAATGGGAACACGCAGTATGTGTGTGCCCTCCTAGATGGCTGATTCCAGCATGACTCTCTGATAGCCAGTGCATGTCTCTGCGTGTGCACTTGGTTTTTCTCCTCTTTACCACTGAGCACCCTGCAAGTTGCTCAGTGTCCCCTGGTGGGTCAGGGATCCAGATGTTTCTGCATTTGGACCAACATGAATAAAACTTGTAGACATCTGCAAACCTGGAATCAACTTGTGCTGGTGCCTCTTGGAAAAATGTTGAGTCGTGTGCTATGTGTGTTCTGCTTTGTAAGAGA
Organism: Cricetiscus sungorus; assembly: GCA_030556225.1. Lineage (NCBI taxonomy): Eukaryota > Metazoa > Chordata > Mammalia > Rodentia > Cricetidae > Cricetiscus > Cricetiscus sungorus. Next base: position 116,234,380 of record JANBXA010000734.1, on the reverse strand, counting down.
ATGCCAGGTGCATCCTGGGTAATAGAAAGCATCGATTGATCTCACTGGAAGCACTTGCAAGATTTTCAAGACATGAGAACTGAGTAGAAGCGGTCCTGAACTGCATTTGTAAGCACAGTAGAGCGGTGTTGAGTGGTGGCAGGGTCCTCTCAGGACAGCCTGCACTGCACCCTGACACTTTGTTGAAAAATGGCTGCCTTTGGGCATCCTCCCTCAGTCTACCTGCAGAGACAGTCGTGATCAATTGCTAGAAAAGTCAGGACATGGCAGGACCACTCAGGAGCCCAGAATTCAGAGCTGTTTGCTCCTTGGAACATGGGGGTTCTGGCACCACTGTCCTTGGGGAAGGACAGGAGAAATCTTTCCCATCGTGTCACATCAAGACCACAAGACCTGTGTGTTTACAGGACAAGTGTCCCTCTGCCTTATTTCAGAGGTGTCCAATTACAATATGTAAGGCAATTTCTGAGGCCACTGATTGAAAATTACATGAATTTGGATTTTCTATATCCTTTCTGATTTACGTTCCTCACCCAGTCTTTATCTTGATTACTTAAAGATAGTCCATTCTTCTTAATATCTTCCCAGAATGCTGTCCACTGTCAGATACGAAGAAGAGAGGAGAAATTACAAACACAGCTAATGGAAAGCTTATAAAAGGTCTCAAAAAACAAAGGACCTGGGAGCTCTGGGAATTTAAAGGAACTCAGGTATCTAGATGCTAAAAGGAAGAAAAGATCAACCCTGAGGTTCTCGAGGCATGAAGCAGCCTCTGAGACAAGGACATTTCATATCCTGGGTGGGAGCCCACTATAGGACACTCCTTGCCAATCCCCCTCCCCCAGCTCTGCGCACCCCCAGCTTAGAAACCGATGGTAGGAGATGATTCTTCGTGAAGGGCGAGCACACTCACTGTGCCCTGGCCACTATCAGCCAGGCCAGCACGGCTGCTGCCACCAACTTGGACTTAAGAGGATCATATTCTTCAGACTTCCCTCGGCTCCACCAAAAATATTTCTTTCTTGCCTTACACTACCCTACAGTAATGTGTCATCCAGGCCCCTCAGTGCTGCCAGGAGTAGCTGACTGGCCTGCCTGCCTGCCTGCCTGCCTGCCTGCCTGCTTGCCTGCCTCCTGCCTGCCTCCTGCCTGCCTGCCTGCCTGCCTGCCTGCCTGCCTGCCTCCTGCCTGCCTCCTGCCTGCCTGCCTCCTGCCTGCCTGCCTGCCTGCCTGCCTTCCTGCCTGCCTGCCTGCCTGCCTGCCTGCCTGCCTGCCTGCCTGCCTGCCTGCCTGCCTGCCTGCCTGCCTCCTGCCTGCCTGCCTTCCTGCCTGCCTCCTGCCTGTCTGCCTGCCTGCCTGCCTGCCTGCCTGCCTGCCTCCTGCCTGCCTGCCTGCCTGCCTGCCTGCCTGCCTCCTGCCTGCCTCCTGCCTGCCTGCCTGCCTGCCTGCCTGCCTGCCTGCCTGCCTGCCTGCCTCCTGCCTGCCTCCTGCCTGCCTGCCTGCCTGCCTGCCTGCCTGCCTGCCTGCCTGCCTGCCTGCCTGCCTGCCTGCCTGCCTGCCTGCCTCCTGCCTGCCTGCCTGCCTCCTGCCTGCCTGCCTGGGGTTTCTTACTCTTGCACACTGAGTTTGTAAAAGAAGTGAAGGGAAGGCAGAAGGAAGTGTCCCTGTTTGTCTGAAAGCAGAATAAAGAGCTGCTCACTCTGCCCCCTTGGGTTGTTCTCCCTGCCTTTCAGGGTTTCTCAACTCTGTGTTTTCCCAGTGTCAATCCTAATCCTACCCCTTGCAGTCCTTGGCTTCTTCCACTGCAATAGCCTCCAGTCATCTGACCTCAGTGCACACGCAGTTAATCCAAATGATACCACTGGCTCATACTCTAACTTAAACAACTACGTGGTTTCCCCTTGGACCCCAGCAAAAGCAAAGCTTCCACTAGACTTGGGCTGCTTGGGACCAGAACTGCCCTCTGAAGCCTCCTCTCCCCCTGCAGCTTCAGGACTGCCCAGCAGCAGGGCTCTCCCTCCTCAGGCTCCTCCCTGCTCCAGGAGTCAATCTGCCTCATCCCAACCCCATGCCCTTGTGTCTTCACCTCCTGGGAAAGCCTTTCTGGCAGGATGCCCACTGCCACAACTTTCCATCTCTGTCCTCAGGCTGTGTTCATTTCCTTCCAAGCACTCAGCAAATGTGCAATTATGTATTTTTCAGGGTTACTTTGTAAATGACCGTCTGGCCCACTGGAATGTAAATTTCCCATGGCAGGAGCTAGGTCTGTCTTTTCCAGTGGACACTTGCTGGGCAGTCAAGGCACATTTTCTGAATGAACAGCTGGGGAGTGTGTTCCCAAAAAGTGGATGCAACACCTTTTCTGGGAAACTCATTCCTCAATCTGAGACTCTCCCCCTCCCTCCTACTGCAGGAAGTGAGTGTGCTGCAGTGATCCATTTATAAAATGAGAAAAGCAAATGGCTACTGTCAAAAAAATTTAATGATAGCCTTATGTCACTTTCCAAAACACTACTGGGATTTTATGGATATATAGTATCCTCTTAAAGCGTCAAGAGTCCTAGAGCCCAGTCAGCCCCCAGGTCCAGGACTCAGGTCCCAGCTCTGCTGCTTGGAAATGGTCAAACTCAGCAAGTTGATTGTGCTCTGTGCCTTGGCTTCCCAGGCTTTCTTAAGAGCGAGATGCAGTCACATTTGTAAGACCCTTAGAACAATGTGGGAACACAAAGTATTTGACAGACACCTGTGCTACCATCCTTGATTGTCATTGTTGCTACTATACCCAGGTCCTCCCATAACCCCAAGCAGAAACCTTTCCTCTTGAAAATAAAATATATGCTATCTTTAAATGTCACCTAGTACTCCCAACTCAGGCTGAAATGGTGCACTCTAGCCAACCAAATCTTAAGCATCAACTTTCATAAAATGAATCCACTCTGGATAGAATATTATGGTCTCCCAGCTTTGTGTGTATACCTATGTGTAAACATGGAGGCCAGAGGTCAATGGCAGGAATCTTTGTCAATTGTTCTCCATCTTACTTTACAGGCAAGGTCTCTCACTGAACCCAAAGCTCACCATCTGGCTAGGTTGGCTGCCTAATGAACAGATGTGTACTTTCACACTCAGCTGTTTCTTGGATGTGGGGGACAGCATCTGGGGCCTCATGCTTGCACAGCAAACTCTTCAGCTACTGAAGCTCTTACCCTGAGCTCCCTACTTATCGATGGGCTCTGATAAAATATGCATTATCATTGAAGTATACGGTTGTTTGCCACCACGGAGACCAGCAGGCTGAGCCTTTCGTAGTCCATCTTCTCTTGCACTAAGTCCTCCCACAAGGCATGGAAGTCCCTGGGATTTGCCCTCTTGGTCTTCCAAATATGAAGGTCTTACAAACTGAGAGGTTACCATCATTCTAATGAGCCAAATGAATGCATGTCGCCACACCCTAAAACTCTTTACTTTTTCTGTGGTCAGTAACATTACCCAGAAGAAGGCCTTAATCTCTGTCTACAGAGTTCTGCTTTCCCCAGGCTCTGTCAAGCCCCTCCCCAAAGACAGTCAGGTCAACACATGAGGGGAAAGATCTTCACAGGGCTGAGAGCTGCTGCCGCTGGCATCAGTGCAACCAAGAGGCAGGAGAGCCTTTGAAGCCGTGACATTTCTAAGTTTGGATTTACAAAGACACCATTCTTCCCCATAGCTATTCACACCCTGATCCAGGCCATTTTAAGTGAACTCAATTTCCTTCAATAGAAGGCTATTTGAAGACACAAAACCATATTTGTGAATGAATTCTAGTATTCTGTTTGCAGAGCCCACTCCATCCAGTCTCATGCCCTGTTAAAGGTAGGTCTCACTCCTAAAGCCCAAATCATTTTAACCACCCCAACAATACCATGAAAATGCTTCTTAAAACTAAAATTTTAACATAAAAATACAAAGTTGCCTATATCCTCAAGTGACCACGTGCTATTTGGATACACGTTCACAATTCATAGCCAGGCTAAACACACTCACAGACAGTTCTTTATGGTGAAAACATTTCAAATTTTTCCTTCTAGCTTTCTGAAGTAGAGGTCACAATCCCTATCTATAGTTACCCTATTGTGCAACACAGCACCTCACACCCTGACCCAGGCCATTTTAAGTAAATTCGGTTTCCTTCAAGAGAAGGCTATCTGAAGACACAAAACCATATCTAACTGCAATTTAGTACCCATTGATCAGAGAAAGAGAGACACGGGCAGAGAGATAGTTTCTGTTAGTACAATAAAATACTCTGACCCAATCAACTTAAAGAAGAAAGGCTTTATTATGGCTTACAGTTTCAGAGGGCACACAGTCCATCATGATGAGAAAGACATAGCAGCAGAAATATGTGACCAGCCCATCATACTGCATCAGCATCCCAGAAGCAGAGAGAGAACCGGAAACAGGACCAGGCTATGTAATCCCAAAGCCCACCCTCAGTGACACACTTCCTCCAGTAAGAATCCATCTCCTAGAGGTTCCACAGCTTTCCCAAACTGCACCACAAGCTGCAGACCAAGTGTCCAAACAATGAGACTGTGGAGACATGTTTCATGTTCAAATCACACACACAGACACACACACATACACACACGCACACACAGATACATGCAAATAAATAATATTTCCCACATATGAACAAGGCTACCCAGTACTAGTCTGTCCACATCTGGCTTACTTCACTTAACATAATGATTGCCAGTCTATCCATGCTGTCCGAGATGATTGAATTTAGTCTTTAATGGCTAAAGAGCACTCCATTGTATGTGCATGTGTATTTTATCCAATAATCAGCTGATGAACATTTAGGTTGTCCCCGTCTCTTGGCTATTGTGAATAGCACAACAATGAACCTTAGGAACCTGTCGTCTCTCTGTTATACTGGTTTCTTTTCGTTTAAGAAAACACCCAAAAGCAAAGCTGTTGACTCATGTGGTAGTTCTACTTTTAATTTTTGAGGGGACTCCGTGCCTTTACAATGGCAGCACTAATTTACATTCCCAAGCGAGTGTACCAGGCTCCCATTTCCTGCTACTTAGATCCTGGGTAAACTGTGAGCACATCACATAAAATGTACACAGGCTACAGAGTCAGTGGTTCACACTAAATTATATTATCAAGTAGCTATTGATAAGGTAAAAAATGAATGGAATTTCTTTTATCTTTCTAATGTAGCTCATTATTTAAAACCTGGATTCCAGATCAATGAATGCATTTTCTGGTAATAAAGTCAATAAAATTACTGATTTCTAAACTGATCTTAGACTATTCTTACACATAAATACCACTGCTATTAAAAAAAACATGAAAGTGTAGATTAAAGAAATAAAGCAAAAAATTAATTTGGAAATATTAGTACTGCATTTTAGATTTAAAGAAATATAGATATATACAATTGTATAACTCATACAAGGCCTAGCTTCATCTGTGAAGTACTCCAGGGTACCCTAGCGAGTTTCTATGGAAGCACGCAACTAATAGCACTTATTAATTAATTGCACATCTAGCAATCTATAAATATGAATTAAGCACCAGGAGTTTGCCCTGTGGAGAATGTAGTCTCTACCCCCACACAGCAAGCAATTTGCAAAACTTTGCTCAAAGATACCAGAAAACCATGGCCATAGCTACCAGTTATAAGGATGGTTCTATCCTGTAGGATTCATCTTTATTCTCTCTAAAAGTATAGCTGGACCCTGCTGTGTTTCCATGTAACATACCCATAATGATTAGGGGAAAAAGGTAATTCATAAGAAAAAACAAGATTTTCTCTGAGTAATCATTTTATTAGCATAAATCTGAACGTGTGCTTTCTGGTTATTCTGGGTCAGCCTACAACCACTGCTACAGGTGCTGAAACACAGAATAATGATGAGGAGAAGGTAGAAGAAGAAAGCCCACACACCTGCACACATGAGCACACAACATGGGACCGATGAGCAAGGCAAGCCTAACCTGAATCCAGGAGCAAAAGACCCCTCCATCTTCCTCCCTCCCTCTTTCACTCTGAGGTTAAGGAAATCACAGAAGATTGCATGGCCCACTCCATGTGTAGGAAGTTCCCTAAAGAAGGTCAATCCCCTCCTGCCCAGTTAGGGCCCACCCACTTTGATGTTCCTTAACTATGGGAAATTCAGAGGCTGCTCCACCCTCCCCCTTCACTTAGATGCTGCAAGGGCTGGTCCTTGGGAGAATGAGAACACACTGACCACAGCCTTCTACCATGTGGGATGTGTCTTTTTGTGAAAACAGCAGGGGGCTCTTTGTGGGAGAAAATCAACACAAGCTTTGCTTCTCCAATGTGAACCCTTTAGACCCTTTAGAACATGCTGCAATGGAACAGGAAGTCCCTGGCTTAGTAACAAGGCCTCTCAGGCAGAAACCCCCTGGCCCTCCAGCCTGGAGGGAAAGGCCCCTGCTGGGTCTCCCCACCAACCCCACCTTCCCCAACTGAGCTTTTCCTGCCTGGAAAAGCCCAGCTGGTTTATTTCATCAAGGGCACCACACTGAAACTTTTTGTCTGTTTCCTCTTCTGCATTTTGTATCTGAGAAACATTCTGGCTTTTTGTTCGTTGTTAGAAAAAAGAAGTTCAAGGCCCAAGTAGTTGCTAGGAGGGAAAGGCAATGCTGCAATGGCAATGAGCCAACAGGAGGCAGCCTCGATGGTACCTGTGTGGCTCTAATCACTTTACATACATGCTGACCACTAGCCTCACCACAGCCCTGCCATGTGGGAATGTTCTGAACCTATTTTACAGGTCATGTAAGTGGTGTCCAATAGGGTGACTAAGCCTAACCATCTATAGTCAAATAGTCAGTAGAAGAGCTGTGAATTGAAAGTAGGCAGTCTGGCTCCAGAGTGCTGCAGACCAGGGAGGGGCAGTGCCAGCATGATGTCAAAGCCAGCACTGGAGGTAAACCACCACACTGGCATCGATATCCTGAGCCCTCATTGGCATGCCCTCTTCGGGAAGAATAGGGGCAGCAAGGGGCAGGCTAAAGTGGAGAGGAAGAGACTTATATCTTGGAGAGATTGTTTTAGTTTTTCAAAACCACTAGATAATACCAGATCTCAAAATCAAATTAGTTTATAAGGCCATCAGATAAAGAGCATGAGCTGTGCATGGAATCTCCAGGGTTTCTCAGGGCCACTTTAGACCCTCATGGAGGACATGGAGCCAGCTGAGGAGCCAGCAGCTTCTGACACTTAGAGCTGGAGTCAGTACCCACAAGCATCAGGAGTCAAGAGCGCCAGACCCTAGTGATACGATGGTGCTTTTGACATCATTTCTTGATGATCAAACTAAGACATAAAAGCCCGATACGAAGGTGTACATATGTCATCCCAGTATTCCTACAGAAAGGTGGAAGGCAGAGACAAGAGAATCTGTTGGAAGCTCACAGGCCAGCCACCCTGGAGTATGCATAGCAACAGCAGAAACAAGAGAGAGCCTGCATCAAAAGAACAAGGTAGAATGAGAAAAATGACTCCTGAAACGTTATCTTCTGATTATACATAAACACACTCACAAAAATAGATAGATGGTAGATAGATAGATAGATAGATAGATTATTTAAAAGACCGAGTAACTAATTCCAATATCAATGAACACATTGAAATACTGAATTCTACAATGTAAACTCCTAAATTTTTCCTAAGCTATAGGGCTATTTGGAAAGATGGGCTGCACTCAGTTACAGCTTTGTTCCCTAGAACAATCATGATAGCGATGATGACTGCTGGTGGAGAAGACACGGGCAGCATGACTCTGAGATCAACAACCAAGCAATGCCCAGTGCCAGTTACTCAGGGATGAACACTTGTGTGCTGAGCCCTTTTCAAGCATGACAGTGTGCAATCTTCTTCCCAGCAACTGTGGGAGGGTGTGTCATCTCAGCATCTGTTGTACAGGTGGGGAATCTGAGGGCAGAGTCTGTGGTACTTAGAAATGTTCCTTATAGGCTCCTGCATTTAAACACTGGGTCCACAGCTGGTGGTGATGTTCAGGGAGCTTATGGAACATTTAAGACATGTAAGCTTGCTGGAAGAAATGTGTCACTGGCCCGGGGTTTGAGGTTTTGTAGCTTTCCCCCTCCTGTTATCATAGTCTTCCCTCCATCCCCCATTGCTTCCAGGATGTGAATAAAAATGTGATGAGCAAGTCAGCAAGCTTCTCCCCCATCCTACTGTGTCTCCCCTGCCATGATGGACTCGATTCCTCTGGAACTGTAAGTTATAATAAACCCTTTCTTTCTGAAGTTGATTTTTTCAGAGTATTTATGCCAGCAACAGAAAAATCACTATGTTTTCTGGGGCCATGTTTCTGGGGCACACTGGCATGGATGAAGTCACCAATGACTCTGGTCCCACATGACTCCACAATTTCAATTCCTAACCAATGTACAGCAGTCTCTTCTTACAGGAAAACATTACTGTAGGAAGTTCTGGAAACAGGACATACTGATTACTCAAATTTTCTCGTAAGTAGATATGCAATCAATTCCAAATGCTCATTTGAAGAACTTTCCAAAATGTTTATGGTCTCTTTGCTGCCTCAGTAAATATAGTATACTAAATATAAATCTACTCTGCTTTATGAACCAATATATTTGCAGTTATCTCCCAGCTATCCCATAAAGATTAATTCTTACTGTATAATCTTTGAATGTTGGCACGTGGCTTGAGCATGACCCATATGAGGCCCAGGTCCCAGCCCTGGAGAGATAGAGGCAGGGGATCTTCCATAGCAAACTTGCTAACTAGACTAACCAAAAAAGTGAATTCTGGGTTCAAGTGAGAGATCCTACCTCAATAGATAAGATGCAATGTTATGGGGGGAGACACCCAACATTGCTATGGCCTTCACACACACACACACACACACACACACACACACACACACACACACACACACGAACCCACACACATGCACATATGCATATATACCATATACACACATATACACACGCATATATGTGCAAAAGATGACAGACATAAAAAAGTAAGTAAAATGTAGTATCTAAGAAAATCAATTTTATTATTTGTCTTTTTTTAAAAAAAAAAAAACTTCAGCTGAAATTTGGGTCAATAAAAACTTTCACGGGTGTGAACTGCACCAAAGACCACCCTTGATGGATGCAGAGCATAAAGGAAAGTTGTTGAGAAAAAAAAAATACAATGAGCAAATGAAAATACCTGAGAAAGTATACATGCATGAAATTTTCAAAGAATAAATTAGAAACTGAGTACAGTAAAATCTACCATCAAAACTAAAATGACCAGACTCCAAATTCCAAGAAAAGGGCAGTCAGTGTATTTTTATTCTGTGGCTTAAGGTTTTTGCAGGCATATTAAATCACAAAAGTCCAAGAAAGCCCACTTCACCTTCAAACCACACAGTGTATTTTAAGGTAACTGTCCCTTTTTGAAGAAACTGCTTGATTTTCAGGAAGTGGCAAAGTGGCAGGTGTGTCCCCATGATCAGCCAAAGAAATCAAATAAACACTCCACCGGGCAAACCTGTTCTCCCTGAGAAACAGCAGTACCCAGCACAGGGAGGAGAGAACCAGAAGACTGCTCGCTCCTCCTTAGTAGGGTGCGTCCTTTTTCTTCCTGTTTAAACTGAAAAATAAAGAAAGATGGCAGCCCAACCTGCATGGGATGGGGGTTTACGAGTCCCACCTGTTCACAGAGCCCCAGTGAAGCACTGTTAAGTGAGGGGTCGCAGAAAGGACCAGACCTGGCAAGAAAAAGCCATCATTGTGCAATTACTATTTACGCTAGGAAAGGCAGAAGAGATGAGACCACTCTTTCTCCTGTCACTGGAATGCCCGCAATAGACTGGATTCACAGAGTTCCTGGGAGTCTGCCATAGATGCCTAATAAGCATCCAGGAAAGACAGTTATGCCCCTGCAGTGTGTGCATGCCTATAACCCCAGCACTTGGAAGGCTAAGGCAGGAAGATGGCAAGTTCTAGATAATCATGGGTTACATAGTGAGACCCTGTCTCAAAGATGAACCTGATGAATAGACTACAGGAAGAAATGAGAAACCATGGTCCTCCACCCGGAAAACCTCTCACTAAAGGCTTGACCTTGGAGTTCAGTAGATGAGACAGGATTTGCTTTGTTGTACTGCAGATCTGGTTTCTTGTGTTGTGAGCAGGGTTAAGCATAAGTTTGCAGAAACACCAAAGTGAGGCAGAGCTGAATTTGCTGGCTGGAAACTGGGGGCTGGCCAGAAGAAGGAGGCCAGCTGGCTGTTCAGGAGATGACACCAGAGTCCTAGGAGAGAGTCTGTGTGTGTGGGGGGGGTGCCTCCATGCCACACAAAAGCAGGGGTGGTGTTCAGACACAGAGCTCTGAGCACTCACAGAGACTGACGGGCTGAGATACGCCTGGTTGGGGACAGGGTGGGGGGTGCAGGCTGCCAATCAGTCCACATCCTCTGGGAAAAGTGCCTTGAAATGAAGGAGCTGTGAGCCAGTAACCAGCATGGTGAGCCATCCTTCCTGCTGGCTAAGACCCGAGGTCCCCAATGCTGCTGTCCCTCCCAACAGGAGAGAAAGAAGCTTGGGCTCTGACCTGCTCCTGTCAACACAGACAGCATCTCTTGAGTCTCTTGAATGTGGAGTAGAGTGGCGGAATTATGAACATCACACAACTGCAAAGCAGAGTCTGAGCCCATCCCAGGGGCCCCTCAGCCCTGAGCCTGCTTTCCCACAACTGTCTGAAGGGCACACACCTGGACCAATCACTGCCTCAGTATGCTGAGGGCTTTGGGAGCCATTTCCCACCCCTTTCTCCCTGCCTGTCCTGATCCCAGCCCTGACACCGGCCCCTCACTTGGAGACATAATCCTATCAGACTGTCATCCAGACCTCTAGACACTCAGCTCTCTCTCTCTCTCTCTCTCTCTCTCTCTCTCTCTCTCTCTCTCTCTCTCTCTCTCTCTCTCTCTCTCTCTCTCTTCATTCCGTTAAAGCAACTCTGAGCAATGGCTAAGTTCCCAGGCCAGATTCCCTGAAGGGCGATTCCTGTGATGGCTCCAGACACAAGGAGTCCAGGTCACAGTTCAGAGCCACAGCCTGAGAAATTTAGGGGAGATGCTGAGGCCAGGGAATCTGTTGGCTACAGAGTCCCCATGTGACTTTTGGTTCAGCTAATGTATAACCTCCCTGTTGTCTCCCAAATCTCTCCTAATGAACATTATTTCCTATTCATCCCCATCTCCAAATTACAATCATGCTTACTCACACTAGAAAGTCTGGATAAATAAAATACAGTACATACATAAAATGGAGTTGTATTCACCCATAAGAAAAACTGAAATCACAACACTTCCAGAATAAATGGATAGAACTAGAAACTATTATTTTAAGTGAACTAACCAGACTCAGAAAAAGACAAATTCTGCATGTTCTCTCTCATGTGGATCCTGGATTTTAACTTTGCATATGTGCATACATGTAGGGATCATAGATCATGAAACTGGAAAGGGGATTATAAGAAGAGAAAAAGAGATCTTAAAGATAGAGAAGAAGAGAAAAGAGGGCTCTAGAGTACATGACACTCGAAGACGGGGGGGGCAGTCCTGGCAGAAGAAATGGAACCCACAGGAAGCAAGAAATCAAAAAGTATATGTTAACTTTTTAAGAATATACTTTCTCAATAAACCCCCAACTTGAAAGAAAGAAGGAAGGAAGCTTTATGGAGTTGAAAAACAAAAATGAGCAGTGGATTATCTTGCCATAAACACAGCAATGTTGTGGGCATTTTGAAGGAATTTCTCCCAGGTGTTTTGAAAATGGCGTTGGACCTGCCTGGAGTTAGAGGCCTGCTCCTGCTCTGTCAGGTGCCCCGCGTGCAGCTCTGCCACCTGGGAGGCCACGCAGCTTCCCCTCAGTGCCTCCTCACAGGAGGCTGTAGGGCCATTGCTGACCATCATGAGGTGACCACCGGTAGTCGATGCTTGGAGAACCAGGGTATCAAAGAGCTGAAGACCTGTGGTGTTTGCTGTCTCTCACAGGCCCTGGGCACTGAAATGTGATTGTGGTGTTCTATGGTGAAGGAACAGACAAAACTGTGACATTAATTCCCAGGGCATCAGGAACTCACCTTCTCTGCAGCCCCTTATTCTAATAGCATTGGAAGCAGCAGGGAACCATGCTCTAGTGCTGTGTGCAAAAGGACCCTCTTCAGCCCAGACGATAGACATGATGTCCCCACATACACCGTGCAGAAAATCACCAGTAGCAAAGCTGGTGAGAAAGTGATAATCGAGCTCTGCCCACTGAGGGACTCCCTTGGCTGCACTCTATCCTGAGAGCTGATTCTCATCCCCAGCTCCCCACCCTCTTTTCTACCCTGCTCAGTGCCTGTGGGATCCCAATTTAGAACTTCAAACGAAGCAAAGGCGAATTTATTCCCCTCTTCTTCCCTCCCTCTTTCCTTTCCTCATACCCCTCTCCAAACAGAAGATCCATGGGTTTTCCTTCTTTTTTTTAATTGAAAATAGATTCTTCTCTCATACAAAACATCCTAACTACAGTTTCCCCTCCTTCCACGCCTCCCAGCTACCCTCACCTCTCCTCCCCCCACCCCATTCACTTCCCCTCTGTTTCCCTTTAGAAGAGCAGGTCTCCAAGAGATGACAACCGAATAAGATCCAGTCTGCTCCCTCTTAGGCTGGAGAGATAGCAGGTGAACTGGGCCTTGTTCATATTCTAAAGACTGAGGGGCTTGAGGCTCAGGGGGAAAGCAGTGGCTGCAGACTCACAGCGATGCTATTGAAGAACACTCTTAAGGCAGTCGTTCTCATGTGGTCATGACCCCTGTGGGGGTGGCACAGCGAATAACCTGCATATCAGATATTTATATCAAGATTCATGATGGTGGAACAATACAGTTATGCAGTAGCAATTAGATGATTTAATGGCTGGGGGTCACCACAACATGAGGAACTGTATTAAAGGGTGGCAACATTGGGGAGGTTGAGGACCACTGCTCTAATGACTCTGCTTGCCCGGCTGGGCCCTTGTCCAAGTCCTGACCATGTATTTCTAGAACTGGGAAGTCTTCTGCATTCTCAGGGGTGAGACATTTTAACTGCAATGGGTGTTGGGTACCTGCTTCCACCCTTTGCCACCTCTTCCTCCCTCCAAGACCCCCAAGTTCACGTTGGGGGATTACAGCAGCTATAGGAGTTTGATGCTCCGACTGAAGGAAGGTTTATTTAGGGGTAAACTGGGTTTCTACATAGTGGGATTTGTGTACATGGTTCATACATAATGTTTTATTTTACTTGTAGTCCTGGGATTAAATCTAGAGCCTCACATATGTAGGCAAGTGCTCTATCTTTTAGTGCCCCAGTGCTCTTTTTGTTTTTTTTGAGACAGAGTCTGACTAAATTTCTCAGCCTGGCCTCGAACTCGCCCTGTGAATCCCTAGGCTGGCTTTGAACTTTCTGCAATCCTGCCTCAACCCCCTGAGTAGCTGGAACTATAGACCTGCACCACCGGGACCAGCCACAGTTCTCTGCATGCAAAGTCAGGTTATTGCTGGCTGTCCTTATGTGTGTTCCCACGGCTTCTACCAGCTCAGCAGTCTGCAGGCTCCATTGCACGGCACATGGCCCTGGAGCTCGAAAGCAGCAGGGAAGAGTAAGTGCAGAAACTGAGTGGAAGCTACTCTGTGTGCAAGCTTCTCTAGGAAGGCAGTGGAAGTGCAGGAGGACAAGGCCTACCCAAAGGGAGACGTCTCCTGCTGAGAATATATACGCGTAGAGACTTCTAAACACACCAGGCAGTTCCCTCCCTCTTTGGTGGGAATTACACAGACTAGATTGTTATCAGAATCCCTATATTGGAGGACTCTAACCTACAGCAGTAAAGTAAAAAGTGGGTGTCTGTCGCCTGGAGTCATCCTGTATGCACGGTAACTATCAATCATACAGCACAAATCTTGTCAGCCATGCTGGGAGAAAAACGAAATTATCTTTTCAGTCTCCCTTTAGGAAAAAAAAAAATCACAAAATCGTTATCATATGAAGGCGTGATCAAAGAACATTCAGCCAAAAGATATAAGGAAAGAAACATTACAGAAGTTCAAACAGCACACAATTAATATGTGGTTGTTTTCTTGGATTTTGCAGAGTTTGATATATATTTCAGGTTTTAAAACTAAAACAGATGTGATTGCCCCTATACTCTATACAGGAACATCCTACAAGTGTTTACTAGAGTGCTTAATTTCATATTTGGAATTTTATACTCTTTTTCTTTGAAGAAGTCTATCAAGGTCCTACAAAAATATCAGCCCATCCCTAGGGAGAGGACTTCTTCAGTCAGGAAGAGCAATCATGAACTGGTTGGGGAGGGGCTCTTCTGACTTTGGGATCCCCTAAACAACACATATTGGGACCCTGTCACTCTGCGTAGCCTGGTCTATAGCACAATGTGCTACAGGAGAAGGATAGCATTCACACCCCTACAACCAGCACACGGGCTTCTACCTCACCTAGGAAACCAGGAAAGTGGCTTTCTGAAGGTGTGCAGCCTGGCAATCGTGACTATTAGAGCCCAGCATCTAAACTGATTCAGGTTAAACAATCTCAAGCCCCCATATATCACAACTCAACTTGATTCTCCCAAGGGTCACACTGCACAAAAAGTAGCCACTATTTAGTCACATTTCACTTTAAATTAAAATGCCATAAAATAAAAGGCCCACCCCCTCCAGTGCCATAGCCATTTCTTATTAGCACAAGGTTAATAACTTCTGAAATGAACAATGTAGCTATAAATGCTTCCCCATCCCCAGCTCTGCTGTTCTGTTTAGCTGAGATCAATACTCATTGAAGAGATATGGAGAAGCCCTTTTTCTCCAGCAGGGGGTGTTTTCAGGCCAGCATGTGGAGAACTAGGAGGAAGGAAAGCCCTCAGAGAGCAGAGGACCACAAAGAATGTAGGTGGTTAGGCAGGAAATAGACCCCACTGGGCTGGGGGAGCTCCCACAGTGAATAGGAGAACTATCAGACACATGAGCCAAGAGAAAATGGTTCCATCACACTCTAGAAGGACTCAGAAAGGAAAGAGTGAACGATCCAGGCTCCAAGCTCAAGGATGGTTGTCTCTTAGCATACACTTGGACTCACACTCACTCACTCACTGTAAAGTATACGTTGTATCCAAGTCCTTGCTCTTACAGATCTGCATGCTTAGACTATCAGTGGAAGAGGTGATAGAAGCCATGCCCGCCCCCCCCCCCACCATGCTGTGAGCCACTCCCTGGTCAGCTCCTGCTGGCCCAGATGTATCTGAAGCCAGGAAAGTGGTACCATTGCTGCTAGAGCTGAAAGGATGCCTTGTTTCAACTCCCCTGCTGACCTGGCTGAGAAACTAAAGTCTGCACTCAGACTCCTGTATCCAGAATTAAAGGACAACTTGGCTTCCACCCCTTTCTTGGACTGCCAAGGCCAAAAGGTCAATGTATTCTTGATTGAGCTCATCTGGTAGAGTGAAGGATCCATACTTTCCCAACACGGTAGTGCATGTGAAGATGGAGAGAGTGGGAGCCCCTGGGAAGAATTAGGGCATTGTTCCCTTCAGAGCAGCTATGGAAGGTAGCTCCCAACGGGAACAACAGACTCTTCTTATGGAGGCAACACTGCTCACAGTGGTTCCACAAACCTAGGAGGAGCCTTGGGACCTGTCTTACCCTCATCACTGTGTCTAATCCTCACAGGAGCTCTACCTGGACCCAATGCAGGCAAATGGACACGAGTCACGAACGAGGAGGATATACCTAACTGTTTTTCTAGTTTCAACTCTGTCATAGTTTCCTTTGTTGGTGGTGGATATGTTCATAAAAGTTTAATTGATAGTGAATGTGTAAAACCCTTAGATGAAGCTTTGTGGGTTTAGGATGGCCTTTCTAACTGTATAGAAGTTCACTAAGATGCATGGAGATTGAGGCTGGGTAAGTGTTTGTTTGAGTGGTTATCATAATCTAGCTGTGTTATATTTTTGTGAGATCATTACAATAAAGTGATTTGAAAATAGATATCAACAAAAACAAGAGTTCTATCCCAGCTCCTCTAACAAAGAAACAGACCTAGAAATTGTAAATGGCTTGCCCAGAGTTAGTTGCTTGCAATAATTCTACCATAATAACGTTGCTCCACCCACTCACAACCCGGTGAACACCTATTAAGAGATAGCTTACTTAGTGGATAACAGTCAAATTCTGGAGTAAACTGGGTTCAAATCCTGCTTCTGTCAAATGCTAGGAGTATGCCCTTGGGCTTAAGATTCCATTCCTCTGTGCCTTGGTCTCATTGGATGCAGAGATAGTGACAGTAGCACGCACCCTTGGGTTGCTGTGTGGATTATGTCACCTACAAGGAGTGCTTCTGAACTGAGCCTGGAATGAGAAAACACTGTGATAGCAGAAAGAGGGCAGATGGCTGGGCAGCTGCACACATTAACAGCAATGGTCCAGGACTGGGTCCAAACACAGCCTGTGTCCCCAAGGCACTTCCAGAAAAATGAACAAGAGCGAAAGTAGAGATGTGTGGGCCTAGAATGGGGAACAACAAGGCAAGAAGGACCCAATTCCTAGGGCCAAGTGACAGCTAGTTTTAAAGAGACATATGGTCTTTTTATATAGGTTCTCATTAATCCTTGGTCCATCTTAGAAGTGGGGAGCCCAAGGTCCAGAGAAGTTAAGCATCCTCCTCACTGGTTAATGCTGGGACTCTAGCCCACACTGCTGTTTTTAAGTCCTCACACCAAGTGTGAGCAGCGCATAGGCTGACCAGACAATGACAGGACAGTTCTTCACAAGGTGTACAGGAAGCTGAGAAACATGGAGTCAGCTCGCTCAGGTCTCTGAGCAAAGCTTCTTAAATACTTGCCCACTGGCGTTTCCATCCCAGCCCTCAGCTCATAGCCGCTTGCTAATGCTGTAATGGGGAGAAGTCTAAACGCTAGCCTGCCCTGCCCGGGAGGCCTTACCCCATGGGGCCCTGAGAGGAGAAGAGCACCTGATGAGGTGGGTTGACAACCCACGTCTTTCTTCAGAGGTCCCGAACTGCACAGGCTTCCACCCTCCCCCACACAGCAGCGCTTCCCGGGAAGGACTGTTCTACTTTCAGTGTCCTGATCCTTTTCTAGGAAGCTTGACTGGTGTCTGATTCCTGGTCCCAAACTCTCCGCCCTTCCCCTTAACTCCACACTCAAATGAACATTACACTCCCAGCAAGAACACAGTGAGAGCCTGGGAAACAGCAGCAGTTCAGCCTCAGCCTGAGAGCCCCAGTCAGATCTCCCAACACCAGATCCTAGTTTTTCTGTTGATGGAAGAGAGTTGGCCTCTATAAGGGGGGAGAATGTAGTTTTAATTAAACCTTGTCAACACACAAACCCCATCTCCATTTATATGTACTTCCCAGCTTTGGTGATACAGAACAGGAAGAATGGGAGCCTCTGTTACTGTGCCAAGAGCCAAGCTACAGAAGTCAAGTCTCCCTGAGGCCACAGAGCCACCATCAATGTGTCCCCAACACAGTGCCTAGCAAACATCCTCTAAGCAAGTGGGGTTTACATAACATTCTGTAGAGGTTGATGGCCCTCAGCTTTCTCTCTGTTCCAAAAGCTGCTCATCGTCTGCTGGGCTGGATGGCAGGAGGTGACATTCCATACAAAGCAGGGGTTAATTGTTTCAGCTGATGAGCTTCTATGGAGTATCATACTCCAGGAAGTCACACCTTCCTGTCCTGGTCTCAGTGGTCATGAAAAGATACAGATTTCAGTGTATGATGGAAGTGTCAGACTCAGAGAAGGATGTGTCTGTGAGAGATTCGAAGGGAAGTAGCAGGGATGCCGGGTCCCATCAGCATGACAGATGATCTGACTCCTGGCGGCATATCAACAGTTCACAGGGAAGCAGATACATCTCAGGAGAGGTGAATGGGAGTGGAAAATGTCAAGAAAATACGGGAACCCCAAGACCCACACCAGAGCTAAGTATTTTGGACAATGTGGATACTGACACAAAACCAATCACTGACTCCCAGAAAGCTGGATTTGGAGTAAAACTTAGTTTACCTCTTTTTAAATGGTGCAAACACTAGAGCTTTTGTCTTTAAAAAAATAATAGTGTGCATGCTGTGTACACACCTGCTGAGAGTGGCGCATGGCCATGGCTCTGACTTCTCCAGGAATCTAGTGTAGAGACACCAGTAGTGGCCGATAAACAGGCAGGACTGACACAGAACCATCAGGGGGTACCAAGAGCGCACCCAGATATGCCATGATGCACTGAACCACAGTTCATTGCTATCCCATGCTGAAGCTCTGAGGCTAGAAGAAGGAGCAAAGGAAGGATAGGATGTGGAGGAAAGGACTTGGGTGCATACACCTGTGAATAAGCAGAGGCAGACATCCTCAAAATGGGGCACTGATAAATGTCAAGATAGGCTGTCCCCTGCCACTGACACCGCTGCTTTGGGGTCCTTCATGGTCTAAATGTAGTTAAGCCAATCATCTATACTTTCAAGGGAAAGCTGACCACTGTGTAGAAAACCTAAACTAACTATGCCTCCTGGACCCACCTGATGCTCTGGGGAAAATATAGGTAACAATTTACCCAGGTGTCTTCCCAGCTGAGAGGAAGAGGAGGCGAGGAGGAAAGAGGTCAAACAGTCAGCAGATATACAGTGCCCTGAGTTCATCTATGAGGGCAAAGGTGACGCCTAGGAGCAAGGCTTATTGGAGTTTGTGTTCTGTTTTATTTTGGATTTTTTATTTTTTGAGAATTTCCTGTAGGAGTACTGTATGCATATTACTTCCTCCCTTCCCCTCTCTCCATCAAACACCTCCTGTGTCCTCCCTACTCCCTCCCAAATTCACGGTCTCTTAACTATTGTTACATATATTTGTATACACTTAGAAAGACACAGCCTGCTGGTTCCTTTTTGTATTGCTCAAATGTGTACATGTTTAGAGCTGACTACTTGTGATTGGATAAGCTATCAGTGGGCTCATCCTTGAAGAAGACTGATTCCCCTCTCTCAACAGCCATAATTGCCTATAGCTCTTCATCTAGGGGTGGGGCCTTGTGAGATTTCCACATTGGCATGTCAACTAGTGTTGGCATTGTGCAGGTCTTGTTTAGGTAGCCACGGTTTTCAGATTTCATGTCTGAAGCTTTCCTGTCATATATAATGACACTATCTCACACAGGCATCCTGATCCTCCGGTTCTTAAACCTGGACAGAGAAATAGCTAGCAAATCCTCAGTGGCATCGAGTCATCTACACAGTGGCAACTCTGCTGCCCAAGAGACATTTGGCAATGTGTGGAAACATCCGTGGTCGTCACTACCAGGGACAGTGGGTTGCCATGGGCATCCAGTGAGCAGAAGCCAGCCACACTGCACTACATTCTGCAATGCAAGTGACAGCAGTCTGTATGAAGGAGCTGTCTGGCTCAAAATGCCACCGGTACTAAGTATGGGAAAGCTGGCTACAGACTCACAGGGTGCTCCTTTAGATTCTACTCCATACTGTCCGTTTCAGCAGCTTTGCACTACTTATGTTACCTCCCAAGGGCTCTTCAACAAAGCCTGTATATATGTCTCGAAATGCCAGGCACTACCCAAAGCAATGTGTAGATATGAAGCCATTTAACTCTCTTAACTAGTCTATGCCACAGTATTGCCTCCCCTCATACTTTATAGAGGGAACTGAGACACAGAGTAGAGAAACCTGGACCCCACATAGCAGCATGGAGCGGCAGCTCATACTCATGACACCTTGCTTCTAGAATTGTGTGCTAAATGACATAACTCTGGATATATTGCTCTCCACTTTGCTCCCTCAGATGTGTTTAGTAAGTGTCAGCATCTCCTCCCCCAGTCCACATTATTCCACATTGTTTGCATTATCCCTGAACATGGAGATCAAGGACCACACCCCATGCTTTTCCTGCTTCCTTTTCACCTCCCACAGATGGACAACCATTCAGATATGTCCTCTACAACATGCAGCAACCCCAGATGCCAGTTCAGATCCTCAGCATGTGCTCTACTTTGGCTGACACTCACACACCCAAACACCATGTTTACCAACATTGGAGCCTGCAGCCAGTGTGACCCATCAGGGTTACTGAGCCTGGGATTGTCCTCTGATCTAAAGCAACACGAACAACTCCCCAGGCTCCCTGCAGCTTGGCTTTTGAAGGTCCCAAGAGTGTCTATTTGGAAATAGATTGTAAAATGGTGGCCTAACTGTAACAGATAGCCTGACCTCACCAAGCAACCTAAAAAAAAAATACACTGTCAGAGCCCTGCTGCTGGCCCTTTACAGAACAGAAGCTAAGCATGCAGGACAAGCAGAGAACAGGAAAACCCACAGGTTTCAGTACAATTGGGTCTAGGAACACAAGCAAGGAAGTAATTAGCCAAACAGTGGGGAACTCTGTCCTCTTCATGGAAGGACAACCAGTTTCAACTGATTCATGCAGAAAGGCCAGTCCTGAAAGTGCAGCCACTGACACCCAAGGAATGCCCAGGACTGAAGGATATGTATTTATTTTCTGAGACAGGGTGTCTATGTGTAGCCCTGGCTGTCCTGGAACTCACTTTGTAGATCAGGCTGGCCTCGAACTCACAGAAATCTGTCAGCCTCTGCCTCCCGAGTGCTGAGATTAAAGACATGAGTCACCACTGTCCAGCAATAAAATTACATCTTAACTTTAAAAAAATTACAAAAAGTTCAGGATGTTGAGAAGGTGATAAGAACAAAAGCCTGACAAGTTGAACTAAATGTCCAGAACCCACAGTGGAAGGAGAAAGCCAAGTCTCAAAGGTTGTCTTCTCTTTTGCTGCTGGACCCTGCCTTCTAGACATAACAGGGGAGCTGCACTCATGAATTCTCAACAATGTGGCCTCATAAACAAGACCTGTGCAAACACAGCATCATTGATGTCCCAATATGGATGGAGGAAATCTCACAAGGCCCCATCCCTAGATGAAGAGCTTCAGGCGGTTAGTGGCTGCTGGACAGCGGGAGTCAGTCTTCTCTGGGGATGAGGGCCCTGATAGGCTATTCAGTTCCAAATGGTCAGTCTGAAATATGTACATCAGAGCAGCACTAAGAGGACGGTAGGGGTCTGTGTGTGTTGGGAATGTTATTTCAGGTGTGTGACTTTTGTTTATGTTGTATCTGTTTAACTCTGTGAAGCTGTGTTACTGTGCCTGTCTAAAACACCTGATGGGCTAATAAGGAAATGAATGGCCAACAGTGAGGCCAGAGAGGAAGATAGGCAGGGCTGGCAGGCAGAGAGGATGAATATGAGAAGTCTAGGATAAAAAAGGATTCTGGGAATGAGAAAGGAAGCAGGAGGACTTCAGGGGCCAGCCACCGAGCTACACATCTAGACATGGAGTAAGAAGGAAAGAAAGGGTGTAAGAGTGTACAGGGATAGAGGAAGAGAGAAGCTCTATGGCCAAAGATAGATGGGATAATTTAAGTTAAAAAAAAAAAAAAAAAAAAAAAGCTGGCAAGAAACAAGTCAAGCTAAGGCTGGGCATTCATAACAAAGAATAAGTTTCCATGTGTGATTTATTTGAGAGCTGGGTGGTAGCCCCCTCAAAAGGCCAAGAGTGTAAAACATCATCACTCTGTGTGCTCTGGGTGTGTGTGTGTGTGTGTGTGTGTGTGTGTGTGTGTGTGTGTGTGTGTGTGTGTGTGTGTTTTATAAAAATAACAATTGAAGAGCTCATGGATTTGAGAGGTAGTGAATGGGATAGGGGAAGAGTTGGAGGTGAAAGAGGGAAATAATGTACACACAGTATTCATACATGAAACTCCCAAAAATTAAATTAAAAGGGAAGCTGATTATAACCCAAGTATGGTGTTGCATGTCTATAGTCCCAGCACTCGGAAGGCTGATGCTGAGTTGTGATTTTTGAGGTCAGCCTGGGCTACACAGTGAATTCCAGGCCAGCCTGTGTCAAAGAAACCTTGTCTCAAACAAGCAGACCAAACCAAACACAACAAAGCCAGTCTTACCACCACCTGATTCCACGAGCAACGTCTACACAGACGCCTCCCTCAGGAGGCTCTCTGAGATCAGTCCTGCTGTTAGATTTCTCCGGTTCTTTCTCTTGGAGAGAAAGGTCAGGCCCAGAAAGGGTTTTTATCTCAGCATTAAGGGCTGTAGGGCCACATTCTTGTCTCCGATATTCACTCAAGGGGCTTCAGATCGCCACTGTAGTAAAAGAGTTGCTCCCAGGGAAGGTTAGCTTGCAGAAGTGGCAGACTCAAGATGAGATTCCTCAATTGTGGCTACAGTGGACACTGCCCTGACTGTCATGTCCTGTGCAGAGCTGTAGGACAGGTATTCCTGGGCCCAAGATCCCTTTGTTAAACCTCCAATCAGCACAGGGCCTCAAGCTCTGTGGAAGCTGAAGGATCTCAGAGTGCAGTGGGACATCTCAGGTATCCAAGAGATCTAAAAGGTGGAAGCTCCTGTAATTCCTGGGAGGCCAAGGCCGGAGGATCACCCGAGGCCGGAGGATCACATGTGCTTCATAGAAACACATTTCAGCTTAAGCAGCAAAGGCAGCAGCTAGTCTCCAGGCTGGAGGTAAAGTGGTGATGGGGGAAAGAACTGTCCACTCAGCACCAGCACAGGAGCTGCCCAGTGAGAGGGCAGGTGCCAGGGTTCCAGGAAGTAGAGCAGCTAGCTGGCAGAACCTCAGGGCTGCCACGAAATCTGGCATGCATGTTTCAGACCCCATTGTCTTGGTCAAGTCCTTCAGTAGCAGCAGCAGAGTATCCCGGATGGGCCATGTTTACCTGTCTGCTTCTATCTACCCACTACCCATCCCACAAGGGAGGTTTCCACATTTGACAGGTGAGGAAACTGAGGCACAAAGAAATCAAATAAACTGCCCAAGGTCGTGTGGCATATGACAAGGCAAGATGGGTAGCAGTCTCCAGTGCCTGTGTTCTTCCTTCTCACACCAAAGTGCTTGTCGAGGGTGTTAAACAGACCAGGAGATGAACAGAATAAGCGACTCTTGCACAGGTGGCACTGTCCAGAAATCCATCACTACTTGGGATGGTTAATATTGACTGTCAACTCGACAAGATCCGGGATCGCCCTGGAGATCAATCTCTGGGCATGCTTGAGGGAGTTCCTAGATTGGGTTCACTGAAAGGGAAACCCACCCTAACTGTAGGCAGCAGCATTCCCTAGGCAGGGGCCCCAGAATTAATTAAAAGAAAAAAGTGAGCTGAGTGCCACTATCCAGCACGCTCTGTTTCCTGGTCAACTGCCTCACACTCCTTCATCCATGTCTTCCCTGCCAGGTGGACTGTACCGTCAAAATGTAAGCCAGAATAAACCCATCTTTTCTTAAGTTACATTTGTCAGGTATTTTGTCACAACAACAAAAAAGTAAGCAATAATCGCTAGTCCCTTCAAAGAAGGAAAACAGAACCCAATGACTGGCAGATTGGTATAGAAACAAACAAACCAAACAAACAAACAAACAAAAACTGGCATTCTATTTTTTATTTAATTTAATTTATTTATGTACTTGTTTATTGGTTTTTTGAGACAGGGTTTCTCTGTATTGCTTTGGAGCCTGTCCTGGAACTCGCTCTGTAGACCAGGCTGGCTTTGAACTCATAGAGATCCACCTGCCTCTGCCTCCTGAGTGCTGGGATTAAAGACATGTACCACCACGGCCCGGCTAAAACTGGCATTCTAATATAGACCTAACGGAATTATTTGTCCAGAAGAAATGAAACCTTCCAGGCACACAAAAACCTGTATGAAAATTTTCATGACATAATGACAGTTTTGTTCACAATAGTTCAAACACAGTAATAATCTAAACTTCTATCAACAAGTAAATGGGTATTTAAAAGTGGGGTGGGGACATATGGTAGCTATAGAGTGATTTAGCTTGCACCCCAGCCACCACAGGAGACTGAGCATGCAGGCACACACCTGTAATCCCAGAACTTGAGAGACAGAGACGAAGGATCAGAGAAGAAGGATCAGATGCTCAAGCACCTTTTTAGCTACACAGGGCAGAGGCCAGCTAACGCGCTGGCTTCTGAAGCCAGAAGTGAGAGGTGTACCGATGTTCCACTCTTATTTCTCCCTTCTCTCTCCCTCCATCTGCTTCCCCTTCCTTTTTTCTTTCTTTCTTTTATTCCTCATCATCCTTCCCTTCTTTATTTCTCTTTCCCTTGTTCATCCCCCTCTTTCCTTTTCTTCCATCTTCTCTTCTACTCTCCCCTCTCATTTCTTTCTCTCTCTCTTTCCAAAGATTAGCAACTCCTTTCCCAAGCCCCAGGATTCCAGACACTTCCAGGACTGCCATTGCAAATTAGTGAGCTGGTCAGAAACCCAGGCTTCCTGCTTCTCAGCCTATTTCAAAGGGCAGATGCTCTATAGAAGTGGCCAGTGGCCTACAGAGAAGGTTGGCAAGCCCACACATGTAGCTTCGTCTGCCTCCCAGGCACTAACTGGATGTATTTAAAATAGAAGAGTCCCTTCCTAAGGGTTATTGGGCATCAGGAGGGAGGCAGATAATTTGTTTACAGTCAAGAGAATAAACAATCCTTCCTTGGCCTCTTGAATCTTTGTCTTCTTCCATTCAGGAGATCACACCCCAGACTTAGCAAGGGGAGTTCATTCTATCTTAAACCATGGAAGCATGGATGGAAAGAGGGGACCGTCATCTATGTAGTGCCTGTATGACCATCTACAACAGTCTCCTCTATGCTCATCTCCACCTTGCTTGGTGAGAATGGATAAAGATGTTCAAGAAGCCAAGGACGGGAACAGAAGTCAGACTGGCATTGTTAGCTCCCCTAGGCTGCAAGAGGTCCTTGGCAACCAGGAAGTCCATCTGGCGTACTCTCCCTCCCCCACAGCAGGCTCACAGGAAGGGACTGGGACAGGGGACAATAACAAACAATTGCCCTTGCTCCAAAGTGTTTCAGGAAGTGAGCAGTAGGGCCTACCTGCCTGAGAGCAAGCCACAGACAGCAGAGTCACTCATCAGTCGGGGCCTCCTGGACAGAGCTTTATGTAAAGTCCCTCGGCCAGGAGCCCTGGGAGTGGAGAGCAGCCATGTGCAACCCAAACACATGGGCAAGGGAAGGGAGCTCAGGGTGCAGGCCGACTCCCACCTTCCTCTTTGCTAGAAGGTGAGAGAGAGGTCAGGAGTCAGTCTCGGGGAACTACGGATGCTTTCAACACACGCACGCACGCACGCACGCACGCACGCACGCACGCACGCACGCACGCACGGGAATTGGTTCCTATAATTCCCTAATATACTGGAACTGCTCTCTTGCTATGCCATGGTCAGAAAGAAAAGAAGCACTCATAACAGAAAAACTAATAATTGTTCTGGATCTCAAGTAAGCAGAAGAGACAGTCTACCTCTAATCCTGACTTACTCTACTCCAGGTCTGGGAGTTTTCAATCAAACAAAAATATAGAGATTGTTTTTAATTTCTTGCTAAAGAAAATGATAAGTCAAGATCTAACAGAAAATATTAAACAAATCAAAGTGGGTAGAATTATATATTAGTCCATATAACATTTAAGACTAAAGGAATCATGAAAGAAAAAAGTTCCATTTTGTTATACAAAATTCAATTAACCTAAAATAAAAAATTATTCTAAACTCACATAGGCTTCTAACAAGGGATCAAAATACACATACAAAAAATGTAAAGACTATAAAAGAAAAAACAAATCTATAATCATTCAGGTGACTTTAATGTAATTCTCTTAATAACTGAAAAAAAAAAAATAGACTGAAATCAGTGAGGATAGAAAGAATATGAACAACATAACCAAGAAGCTTGAACTAATGTAGCTACTTACAACTTGAATATAGCAGCGATAGACTCATATAATGTGATGAAAACTGACTACATACATAACTTTATCATTAGCCCTAATGTGTTTTAAAAGTCAGGCTTTAGCCCAAGTATATAGGGTACCAGCACTCAGGAAACCATAACAAGCAGATCTCTTTAAGTTCAAGACTGTCTTGTTCTACATAGTGAGTTCTAATATGAACCCTTATCACAAAAATTAATTAAAAGATTTCATGCATACATTTGTGAATTAAGATAAGATTAAGTTAGAAGTCAACAGCAGGAAAGTAACAAGCAAAACAAGTACCTAGAGTTTAAAAACAAAAAAAACTATAGCTATAAACACCTACAAGTTAAGGAATAAGCATGATGGAAATTATACTGAAAACCACATAACATAAAATTAATACATGTCAGAAACTTGTCACACATTAAAGTAGAAATATAGAACTGATACTGTTCATAATTGGAAAAACCTTGAAAATTAAAAAAAAACATATAAGAAGAGTTAGTAATAACTCAAAGCTAAAAAGAGAAAATAAAAATCAACATAAAATGCATATGCTGGAAAATAAATGATAAGATTATGAAGTCAACAGCTGGCTCTTCAAAATCCATGAATAAATTCTGAGAAGACTATAGAACCAAACAGAACTGTAAGGTACATCAGTGGAATAAATGAAAAGGAGATACAACTACAGACACAACAGAACTTAAAAAGATACATGTCTGTCTATTACAAACAACTTGATGGCAAATTTTTTAAAAAGTCAAATTAAAATAGATTTCTAGAAAAGGATGCTTTACTAAAATTGAGTCAAAAAAAATAAAATTTAAACCTTAATATCCACTAACTACTGAAGAAACTGAATTAGAAATTTCAGGTTTTTAGGGAAAGAAGAAGGCCAGCCATACATAAATCTTTCTTAGGAACAGAAAAGGAGAGACTGCTCTAAAACCTACTGTCTAGGCCTAGCTCAAACTCAGTATAAAACTGACAATGACAGAGTAAGGAGTAGAAGTCATAGCATATATACAAAACTTTTAAGTAACATGAGCAAAACAAATCTAGAAATGCATAAAATCATGAACCATTATGATTACTCAAGGTTATTCTAAGCAAGCACAATTAATTTAACATCAGAAAATCAATTCACTATACATTAACAAATTAAAGGAAAAACACACAAATCTTTTTTTGTGTTTGTTTTTGTTTTTTGAGACAGGGGTTGTGGCCTTGGAGGCTCTTCTGGAACCAGCTCTTGTAGAGCAGGCTGGCCTCAAACTCACAGAGATCCACCTGCCTCTGTCTCCCGGGTGCTAGGACTAAAGATATCTGCTACCAGTGCCCAGTCAAAAACACATAAATCTTAATAAGCATAGGAAAATCAATTTGCAAAATTCCATTATTTTTTTGTTAAGCTTTAAAAGGCCAGGCAAGATGGTTAAGCAGGAAAAGACACTTGCAACCAAACCTGATGATTCAAGTTCAATCCCTTACACCTATGGTAGATAAAGAAAACCAACTCCTTCAAACTGTCTCTTGGCATACACACACACACACACACACACACACACACACACACACACACACATAAATGTAATAAAATATTTTAAAGCTTTCACAGACTACAAAAGAAGGGCAAATCTTTATTTTGATGGCAAATGTTAAATCCATAGGAAATGCCAAGCTCAGAGGAAATACTGAATATGAAAGAAGGAGCCTGAAACTTCTAAAAGACAGTGTTTCTCTTCAGGATGTCTTTAAAATATGAAATGTTTAATGATAAAGAAGAGACTGATACATCTTAATTACATTAAATCGAGATCTTCCATTTCTTTAAAGATACTTAAAAAGACTGTGAAAGATGTCATGAATTAGATATTTGCATACAGATGAGTAACAGCTTTTAGCATACAGGAAGAACTTTTACATAAATAGGAAAAATGTAAACAACACAGACTTTAAATAAACAAGCAAAATATGTGGAAGTTACACACACACACACACACACACACACACACACACACACACACACACACACACCTGAAAGGCCAGCAACTTATACAAAGTCCTGAACCACACAAATATACATAACTTAAAACAAAAGAAGCTATTGTTACACTCCCATAAAACTGACAAAAAATTCTGGCAATATCCTACAAAATATAAAGCATTGGCAAGAATACAAAGCAACAGAGACAATCCAATCCTACACGACAGTAGGATATAAACATTGGTTCAGCACAATGAAAATTAATTTTTCATTGAGGTGAAATTCACATAAGCTAGTGAAAATTAATTTGAAACTACTGCATAGCATTGAAAATGTTCACAACTGTGACCAGTAATTCTACTACTGTGTTTATTCCATAAATGAACATACATTCTTAGCAGGGGGCTTGAGTAAAATTGCTTATAGCTGTACTGTTTGTAACAGTAAAAAAAAAATCTTGAGAGTCAGTTTATTAATAATAGAATAGTTATAAATCATGATGTGTCCATTTGATACCATATAGCAGTTCTGCAAAATGAAAACATTTTAGCTCCACCCAACAA
Source organism: Cricetiscus sungorus (assembly GCA_030556225.1). NCBI lineage: Eukaryota > Metazoa > Chordata > Mammalia > Rodentia > Cricetidae > Cricetiscus > Cricetiscus sungorus. The sequence continues at coordinate 116,205,862 of JANBXA010000734.1, read as the reverse complement.
TATGCATGAACCAAAAAGTAAAGCATCCAACTACTGGCTGGTACCCCAGTATCAGAGTCCTGCTTTGGCAGATGCATCCTCCTCCTTAGGGAAGAGGGAGGACTCAGACGTGTCAGGGGAGCACTCGGTATTTATCAGGTAAGGAGAAATTTATTGATGATATGGAGATAGCCCAGTTGTTTGTCAACAGTGCAGCCCTACTCGTATTCCTGGGCCACGTTTACGGGACACCAGGACAACAAAATATAAATATGATTCCATTTTTCTGTGACATCACAAACATGTATTAAGCAAGATATTGTTTAGGGACACATATATAAGAGTAATAAATAAAATGCAGGGAAAATACATGGAGATGTCTGAGAAATGGTTACCAGTGGGAAGGAGAGATGAGACAGGATGGGATGGCTCTTTCTCTCAAATGGACAGGGGAGCACTGAGTGTTGGCAGTACTACACATCGGAAGTACTATTTTTCATTAGATACAATTTATAAATGTATCACTTAAATCCCTCATGGTTTGTTGTCTCAGGTTTTTACAATTAATTTAAGAGAAGGCTGTAAAGAAATATGAATGAGAGGCTGTCATCTCACTTGCTGGGGAAGATGATTCCCCACGTGGTAACTGCTCAGTCTCTGGCTCCTCCCCATCATTCCAGAAACACTCTAGCAAGTATGCCCACCGAGCAGAAAGTGGAATCCAGAGCATATTAGGCTTCAGCTCCCTCAGCTGTTGCAATCCTAATTATGCTTTCTTGAGAAGTTTGTTCCCTGGAATCTTTCCAGTTGTAGAAGTCTTTAAAATAAGGGCAGGGCATGAGTGGCTGCCATTTCTCTTGGCTGGCTTTCCACAGCAGTGCTTCAGTTGGGTTCTTTAGTCCTGAGAAGTCCGGTACTCTATCAAGACTTGCTGAGTCAGGGAAGTGTCTAGCACTGTGTTAAGTCTGTGCTGAAGGCCAGGGAGTTGGGGAAGTTTTGGAGGAGGCACACATGCTCACTCCAGCAGACGGTAATTGACATTTATTCTCTGAGCTCCTAATAGCTGTGTCCATGGCAATTTGTCTTTTTTTTTTTCCCCTGAAGTCACAGCTAAGAGGTATCACTTGTCTAGGCCTTCTCCAAGGTCCAGTGTCCCCCTCCCAAGATGCCAAAAGAGACACAGGATCCGTGACATGAGACTTGCATATTGCAAAGGCAAACAGATGCTGGCCCCTATATCACCTCTGGCCTCTGAGCTGAAGCCACATCCAGAAGGAAGTGAAGAGATTATGCAATCTTTTATGCATTTCCAAATGTGGGGCTTGGCCAGGAGTCTAAGATGCAGCTATCAAGGATCCTACTACACTGGATATTAAAGAAGTTTTCAAACTCCTCCTCTGTCAAAGGTATTTGGTTTTTATTAGAATTCATTAGCTTCACCATTTCATCTTGAGCCTGGAAATCCAGCCAATGACTGAAGAGACTGAAATTACCTACTCAACCAGGCATATCATGTTATTTTTAATGTGTATATATACATGTATTTGTATATGTGTGCTCATGTGTATATGTGTGTATGTTGACGTGTATGTATGCAGAACACATATGGAGGTGAGGGGACAACTTCAAATGCCATTCCTTAGGTATCTATAGCCTAGGCTGGCTGTCCAGTGAGCTCATGGGATCTCCCTGCCTCTGCCTCCCCAGGACTGAGATTATAAGTCCCTTATGACCTTATGACCATGCCTGACTTTGTCTTTTATTTTGTTTTTGGGTTTGTTTGTTTGGTTGGTTGGTTGATTGGTTGGTTGGTTGGTTGGTTGGTTGGTTTTGGTTTTTCATGACAGGGTTTCTCTGTATTTCTTTGGAGCCTGTCCTGGAATTTGCTCTGTAGACCAGGCTGGCCCCAAACTCACAGAGATCTGCCTGCCTCTGCCTTCTGAGTGCTGGGACTAAAGGTGTGTGCCACTAATGCCCAGCCTGACTTTGTTTTTTAACCACATCTAAGAATTGAACTTAGATTCTCATGCTTGCAAGGCAAACACTTTACCGACTGAGCTATTCCAGAGTCCCTCATTCAGGCATTTATATTATATGCTGTGTTCATTTGTTGTTTCCATTATTCTTTCATTGGCTTTTCTTTGGATCTAGTTATGTATCCATGGCTTTTTTCCCCCAAGTTGACCCGGAACTCCCATTGCAAGGGCCACAGATGTTCAGAGAGATCCCAGGGTCCCTCTATCTCTCCCTGTTTCACTTCTTAAATGTGATGGCCTCAGCTGTTTAGGAGTAAAGCTAAACCTTGTATCTCTGTTCAAAGAAGTTTCAGCTACACCTTGCTTTCAGCAACACTTAGTATAAGTTCTACTATGTGGCCCAAAGGATGGCTCTCTGGACAGGGGGGTTCAGTCACTTCACCTCACCAGCTCCTCTCTTCAACCTTCCCACCTACCTTGGGATTGCATGAAAATTGCTTCTCTCCAACTCATTACAAGAATTCTTCTTCCCTTACAGACATGGAAACTTGAAATAACTGAACATTTCTGATTATATTAAACAATCTAAAATGGACATTTTTCTCCCAGATAAGTGATCCAAACAATAAATGTATACATTCAGACCTCAAGCAATACTGTTTCCTTGCCTTCAGTTATGTCTTCACATTCTCCACAGTTAGATCAGATTTAAAAAAAAAAAATCTTTCTAAAAGATGGGCCTTCTTTTTTTTCTACTTGTGTTTTTCCTGTTGCTTTTGTTTTGGAGAAGAATTGTAACTGAGCAAACGGGCTGACGTTTGGGCTCTAAGTTGCTCATGTAAGTCAGACATCCTTCCAGTTCTGAGCATAATGTCTGACCTTAAAAATCACCACCACTATCCCTGGGGTGTGGTCAGAACATCCTGAACTCGCTTATCCAATGGATCATCACAATGGCAGTGGTCAACCTGCATCCCCTAAAAAGGCATAAGAAACTATGCCACCAGAGTCCCCTCTTCTACGCTGATAGTATCATCAGTCTTCTTTCAACTGAAATGTAATGTCACTGAGCTAGAAGGCTGGAGTGTGTCTCTGGCCTCATAAAGATGCATATAAGTTTCAGTATCATTTTCTCAGGATTCTCTGTACTGTCAAATGTTAAAACAAAACTCCTCTACTAATGTATGGTACAGCCCTGTTAAATGCCAGACAAAGTTCACCAAGTTCCCAGGAGGGCTTCATAGCTGTACTATGATCTGCAAGGCCTGGCTATCCAGAAACTTTAGGAGGCATAAGGGTAGTTACTTAAATAGCTGCACTTTTCTCTCTAACCACCATGCTAAACAAACAAACAATGCAACCATGACTTGGTTGGTTTGGCCTCCTGATCCACCTGCCTTCTTAAACAAGAAGGTTTTTGATATACACAGGTCAAAGATGCAACAAAATAAAATATATAATATTTCATTGAATTGCTTACATACTTTTGTTAATCTTAGAAGTCCGTGCTTTGAATTCTTATAGCCTTTAAATATTATGTTTTAGTTTCTAGCATTATTATTAATTCTTACTGATGTTTGATTAAAAAATAACTTTCCTAACCCCTTCACAAAACTTCATTGATTTCTTCAAATTTGCTAAGTGCATTCAGCAAGGCTCTTAGAATTTAAATAAATGCTGAGTCCTGAAAGAGGGCCTGAAATTCCCACCAACAATAAAAGGCAGGATGAAATGCACACTTGCAGACTGGTGAGGTCTCTCTGCTTTTCCATTCGGACTGTGCAGTCCAGATTGTGTGGCCTAGTGCCCTCCAGCTGAAATGCACATGTTATTTTTTAACCTATCTCATCTTTTCAAGGTTATGACACTTCCAGCAGCTTTACAGTTGGAGAATAAAACTGCTTGCTCAGGTAGCTAGATTTTCTACCCTACCTGTCCTGAGCAGTAAAATGTGCTCTGACTCCTCTTGGAGTAATAGACTGAAAACCAGCCTGTCAAGGCCTCCTTCATGGGCAGGGAAAAAAACCTGAAAGACACCAGGGAACTTGCTGAGCAGGAAGAGAGACAAGTTGAAAGCTATCTAGTTGTCACACAGCTTTCTTAACACTATCTTCCATCAAGTCAGATCCTAGAATCTGCCAGGACTTCAGACTAAATGTATCTCCCCTTGCCTGCACCTTTCACATACTAAATGCCTCCCTGGCTCACTTGGCAGTGGTCCACATTTCCCCACTCTGAGGAAGGTGGCCGCTGCTGTAACACAATGAGCAGAGACATCCTCACAATAGTGTTAGTTGAACACATCTTGATCCACAGAGCACATACTAGATGTTAGCCCTTAAAGCAACAACCCATCCCCACCAACTGCTGTACCAGGGTATTGAGGACCAGAAAATATCCGTAACCTTAAGAGGCCAGAGTTAGTCACCAATTTAACAACTCTGTCCAGCAGTCCAGATGGAGTGGATAAGGAGTATGAGCAGAGGGCCTGTGTTAAGAGCGCTGCGGCCGTCTGAGTATTTTACAGAGTTGGATGGAAGGAGAGAGTACACCCCTCCTGCCTGCAGATCTCCCCACAGGACAGCTATCCTCCTACCTTGCAAAACTCCCAACATTGCAGTACAAGGATGGAAAGGGTGTCCAGCTCCTGCAGGTCTCCACTGCAAACAGCCAAACAGCTCTACCAGCATGGGTCTCTTTCCATCCCACAGGACAGCCCAGTCCAGAACAAAACTGACACAGGCAATGGGTCAGACTCCTTTCTGGAGCTGGCTGGCTCTTCCTCTGGAGGCAAGAGCAAACAGCTGACATCTGAGTGGCCACCCTAGACACATTGTCTCTTTTTTTTCTTTTGAGTTAGGGGACCCTGCAGAGGTAGTTATGCCTTCTCCAGGGATAGAGAAGGGTAAGATTACAACATAAAGTTCAGACAAGAAGGACCTGGCAGAAACCCATGGGAAGGCCTCACTCAGATCAACACGAACCCAATGCTGAGGAGATCTGCTCTTTGCCTGTGTTCTTTACCTGCAAGTTGTTCAAATAGCTCCCCCTTGTCCCCTAGTGCCTCCTGTCCTCATCACACACATAATTACATAAAAACAGTATAAACAACAGAAACACCCAACTTCTTTAGTGCAGGAGGGCTGAGGCTAGTATTTGGGCACAGGGTCTAATCGTTAGTTGGGATTACATAACCACATAAACATGGGTTGAAGAACGCGTATATAGAGGTAAGTTCAACAAATGCCTCTTCTCTGTGCCCCCGCCCCCAACGCCTGCAACAGAAGGCAACCTGGATTAAGAAATCCAAGCGTCCATGATACCTCAGGGGGCACCTGGCCTTGCAAAACCAAGGATTGCCAGAAATTTCAAGATGCAAAGCAAAAAGAGAGCCTCAGTAACACTCCTCCAGACCAGTAGGCTATTGTACAACCATTGTCCCCAAAGTTCAAGGGCAGGCCAAGTCACAGAAATGGTCCTGACCCTGACAAGCATAGTGAACCAAACCATCCAGCTTCAAGACAGTCCATACAGGACTCCAAGTTCTTCTTCACTACCGCCTCTGTCCCAGTCACTAGTCCGAGTGTCCATCACCTCCCCAGGGTCATTTGTCACCAGCAGTGTTTCCAATTTAAAATATGTTGAAATGTGGGGCACATCTAGGACGGGACACCTGCTTTATTAGCGACAGGGCAAAACACCTCCTCCCGCTCCCCATCTCACCCCACCCCCACTCCTGCCTCAGTAGGACTTTGGGTATAGTATGGTGTGGTGTGTTTTAGAGAGAGGACTGACAAGATCTGACTCCCCCCCCCCCACACACACACTCCCCACGCGCCCCGTGGAATCGTTTTCAAGGGATGGTCGGACTGGCAGGGGGAAGGGAAATCTCCTTTCGGTCCTAGCACCCAGGATCAGACCAATATCACCCTTCAACCAAGCACCAGCAGACGTCTCTCTGGGGCCTGATCCATCCTGCCGGGCCCAGGAGCCAGGTCTGCAGCGCACTGCTGCCTAGCTAGCTATCGCGGGGGGCGCGCGGCGCGCACAGGGTTACAGCCCAGCCGCGGCCGCCAGTGATTGACGCGCGGGGGTCACTTGAGGTTCGCGCTCCCCCAGCCAGGCCGAGCGCGCAGCCCACCGCGCACCGCGGCCACCCTGCCAGCCTCGCCACTGCCACAGCAGCCCGCCCGACACCTGGCGTGAGAAAGGCAGCGACAAAATGGAATCGCAGCGCGGTGGCACTTCCCGGTGGCAGCCACGGGCGAAAACACAATCAAGGAAAAATAAGGCGCAAGGAATCCATCCGCGGAATAAAAACCCAGAGTCCCCTACCTTCGGCCTTGGGGTGGCAAGCTGGTCCTGTGTGTTCTCTGACCCACGGATCCAGCACCCTTCTTCATCAATTATTCCGGTCAGTCGGGATATTGTGCATTTTTTTTTCATAAACACCTGTTTCAAGTAAGGGGTAGAGACCTTATTGAAGGAATTGTCCTTAAGAAATAACCTGTGCATACGTCTGTCCGTCCAAGCGTGCATGCGTGTTTGTATACACACATATGCACACGAAATACTCGTGTACATTGGAGCACCAAACTAGGCAGGGAGATAATGGGAGAGTCGGCTGGTGGTGAGCATGCTCGCACCGGGAACAGATCCACCCTCTGTTATTCCTCTGAATAAATATAAATCACAATCAGAAACCCAAACAGAAGCATCCCTCTTGAATTCCTGCTGGAAACACGGAATAAATTCAGCCTGTAGACACAGAATCTAATCAGCAGCTGCTTTCTGAATCCAGAGCCAACCCATGCCCCGCTTGTCTTTTCCACTAGGAGTCCAGGCTTTTTTTTTCTCTTCTTTTTTCTTTCTTTCTTTCTTTCTTTTTTTTTTTTTTTTTTTAAAGAGGTTTTAACCTTTTAAAGATACAGTACACCAATTATCACTTGAATAGCAAGGCTGGGAGTACTGGAAGAAGCCAGAGCTGGCCTATAGCCACATAGGGCAGAATTGCAGGTAGTGGCAATGTTTATTGACTGATACCTTTTCATATTTCTGCACATGTGGATAATACATTACATAGTGGGGAAAACATGCAAACACAGGACAACGGGCTTCCCATTGCAAGCAGCATTGCATATGAACATTTCTCTAAACATTCATGTTCAAGGGGTCAGACCCTCAGCAGACACGTCAACACAGGAGTCATCCCTCTGAAGTCCTTTATTGCTGACTAAGGGCCAGAAACCCTGCCATGTGGCTGAAGGCAATGACAAATACCTGTGCTGCCCCCTCCGGGAGGGGGAGCTTAACCACGGGGGGGGGCGCGGGCATGCTGCCCTGCCTTGCCCTGTGGTCTAAGGGAACTATAAGGTGTTCCCAACCCAAGGATGGTTCTGGCCCCATTTCTGACCCACCTTGAGACTCAGGCACAGATCCTGTTCTAGTTTTCTTCTGCTTCGACCAGAAATCGAAACCGCCGCATGGCCTTCAGTGTCTGACAATTCTGATTTGGCTCTTCAAAAAAAGGTTAGCAAGGCTTCGTTGCTGTTCTGTTTTTAACTTTTGGGGGATTTTGGAACAAAGTTGATCATGAAGATTGAGCAACAGGGCAGAGGGATAAACCACCTGCAGCCTGAAATACCCTTGCCAACACTTCAGTCACGCAGGTGACATCGGCTATAGTTTTGTTTTAGCTTTTGAAGAAGTGCCACTGAGAAAAACAAAAAACTAACATTACTCTTGTTGGAAAGGAAGACAAATGTCGTCCACCCAAGAGCCCCAGAGCTTTATGCTGGCACTGCTGGTTCTCCTCTTGTCCCTTGCCATCAGCAGGCTCCCCTCCATCACAGTGTCCCTAGGGCCACTCCGGGACCGATCCCTCCAGCTCTAGCCTCAGCTCTTTCCCTCTCCTGGTCCTGCCAGGCAGACCTCTGAAACCAATGCCTGCCTGGCTTTCTCTTACCTGGTCCTGTCTGCCTCACCCTCCCAGCCAAAACCACGCCCCCCCACCTCTCTCCTCCCTGAGCTCTTTAGAGAAAATTACCATATTTCATGTGACATCGCCCTAGCAAGCTGAGTCTGTCACTGATTGGTTGGGCACTGGCAGCCGGAAATGTCACCAGCCACACAGCATGGAGCTGGCTCTCCTGTGGTCACCACAGACCTGAGCTTAGGAGGCTTGGTGACAAGGCACAGACCTACCACAGGAGGCCCGTCACTCTTCTCTGCCTCTTTTCTACCCAGGCCTGGGGGAGGTGACCTCTGGGAGAGGCTGGAGCCACCATGGTGTTGGAGAAAAAGGAGACACATGTTGAGAAGAAAGATCTAAAGAAGTATTCCTGACCAAAAAAAAAAAAAAATCTTTCTATCTTTCTTCACATTAAAAATAAATCAGGAAGGCTCCAGAAAACAAGATTTTTGCTGACTCTCATCTCTCTCTAACATACGGCCAAGTTGTCAGGAATCCAGAAGGTCTGGGCCCACCCCCTCTCTCTTTTAAGGGCACAGCTCTCAACAGCCCCCTCCCGACCCCTCGGAGGGGGCACATATTAACTTAGCCTTAGTGCACACTGAAGACTACAACCCTGTCTTTGTAGTGATCCAGCCACTCACAGGACAGGAGCTCCAGACTCCTCCCCTAACTTCTAGGCCATTAGTTTGGTGAAGGATAAAGAGGACTCCTACATGTTCCCCTGTTCATTGTTCCAGCAAAGAGCCACCAAATGCCAGTGGTCCTACTGGGAACCAAAGAATCAAGCCATCAAGATGTAAGTGTTGTAAAGAGTGAAAGGAAGATTGAGTCATGAAGCAAGGGGCTGGAAGGTGGATGCAGATCCTGGACAGACCTTGAGGAGGTCATTGTAGGTCCTAGAAAGCTGGGGCTCGGCAGATGAAGACTGGAGCAGGTTACAGGTATGAAGAGACACAGAGGCAAATCCAGGTCATGGGGATCAGGGCCAGTCACTAAAGACAGAATGGCTGGGCACTGAATCTCCCTTTTCACAGTTTCTTTGGAAAGTGGAAGGCTTGTTTCTAATACAAGTAGGAACTAGAGGTGAACAGGAGCAGGGTAGCAGCTCCCTTGGGGTGCTACTAAAAACAGTGTACGCGCACGCACGCGCGCGCGCACACACACACACACACACACACACACACACACACACGAACACACATTTACACCAAGGGAAAGAGACTTCTTTAGCGTGGATAAATAAGAATCTGGGAAATTGATAGGCTAATGGATGTTTATTTGGGGAGAAATCACTAACAGCAGAAACAGATGACAACCAGTAGGTTCCTGTCCCAAGGATGCCTCCAGATGCTGCCTGTCTCTGACCAGGAAGCAAGAGAGAGAGCTGGGGTCCAGGACCCCAGACCTAGTCCCCCCAGGTCATGCCCCAATGGGCGTGGTCAGTGCAACAAGTGTGGGCAGGGAGGATATCTCACACTACAACTCCCCTTTTAGTCTAAAGAAAAGATTTAGGCTTGAAACAAAACTATATATAAAGACAGTAAATACCAAGTATGCTCTGGGAAGAGGAAAAGTAAGAACATACAAACTTAAGACCTACAGATTTCAGTAATCAGATAAAGCAAAGAGTATGGGACAAAGGGTTGGGAGTATCCAACAAAAGGTTTGAAGGGACAGCAGCACTAAGGAGGGGAAACAGAAAAAATGGAAGCAAAGGGTTATTCCCTTGAGCTGAAGACTGGGGTATAGATCACAAGGCATGCTGGAAGCGGGGTCATTGAGCAAGCACACATATAGATGCAGAACCCCAAGGAACCAGAGACACAATGGCTAGAAAAATCATAGAGTAGGAGGACCTGCTGCTGAAATAAAATAAAATCAGAATGACTTCCCATTCCCTGTCTAAAAAGGGACTCAGAGACACACCTGTGCTTATAGGACATAACTTAAGATTCTCTGCTAAGTAAGGGGAAAAAATAGGCCAGGAAGATGAACTCACACAAGGAGAGGGTGTTATATAAGAAAATGTGATGCAGAATGAAGCCAGGTAAAATATAAGTTTGAGTATAGAATTGATAGCATGGTTATGACATTTAATTACTAAACATTTTGAAAGATGAGAGACAAATGATTGAATATGCAATATTCCCCTAATCTGCAGCATCACCTGCTACCCATTTCATTTACCTGTAAAATAATGGGGTGGGGGGCAGAGTTTTCAATTCGCATCATTTTGATAGAGTATTTGGTTATAAGTTGTTCTGTTTTCTTATTGGTTATTATTACTAATCTCTTATGCTGTCTATTCCAACTTCCACCCTACTAACCATCATCTATTTGTTTAAAAAAAAACAGGTGTCTGTAATTAAATTTCTATATTTAAAAAAAGTGAGAATGACTTAATGGATATGTATAAGCAAAATTATAATTATAATAATTAATAATAATAATAAACAAGGCTGAAAGAATCATTTTGTCGAGTTGACAATCCCAGAGTGCCTCTTCTTCCAAATACCACATTAAACTGATAATAAGGACTGGGGATTTTTGGTGTTGTTCATGGATGATGAACATTTCTTTAGAGATGGTATCTCACTCTGTAGCCGAGGCTAGCCTGGAGCTTCAGTTCCTCCCTCCTCAGCATCCTGAGTGCTGATTACAGTATACATAACTGCACCCCACACAATCTAAATACCCAATGATAAAGAAACAGTAGAAGGGCCATTGAACAGAAAAACAGAAGGGATAGGAAGAAACTTGTTTGCCAGTTAGAAGCATATGACATATTAGTGTTATAACCAAAAGAGCCTCATACTCAGAACTTGCAAAATAGGCTGGTGGAATTGAATGTAGCAGAGAAACAATCTGACCATAGTTTGTCATGTGTAGGTAAGAAACAAAGGCTGAATTTTAAATCCATGGAACAAAGAAATCATTATTCAGTAACATAATAATAGTATTTGACTATGGCTAGTTGACAATAATTACTTCCTCTAACCCATGCCTTATTTAAAATCTGGTGTTTTCAGAAAAAGAGACCTCAAAGAATAGGTAGATATTATAGTTTATCATTAAGCCATTCAATGCCATAAAGTTATTTTCTAATAGTGTAAAGAAAAAGATGAGGTCATCTAATCTATGCAAAATACCACAGAGACAGGCTCAACAATGACCCCCACAGATATACACTACCCAATGCCTGGAAAATGAGTATTATCTTGCATGCAAATTATGTGCCTAAATTAATGACCTGGATATGGGGAGGCTATTCTAAAAAACTGGGTGGGGGGAGCTCTGCATGGAATCACAGGATCTTTTGTAAGAGACAGGAAGAGAGCTGAAAAGAGTCACAGGATTAAGGAGGTCAAGATCAGAGGGATATAGCCTGAAGCCAGGACAAGTCAGAGCTATCAGAAGAGGGAAGAAGAAAGGAATGGATCCCCCATTCCCCTCCTGCAGCCTCTGGAGGAAGTTTGTTCCTGCCCATGTCAACACCTTAATTACCACCAAGTGAAATGGACTGAAGACTTCTGACCTCCAAGCTATGAGCAGATGAATGTGTCATTCGAAGGCATCAAGTTTATGGTACTTCTTCCTCAGTCACAGGAGACTGAGGAAATCATCTCAGTGAGAAATGCCTGGATTCCCTGAGATTCCAATAAGTGTTCCCACAGGCGCCAGCCCTTACTATGCCTGGCAATAGTCCAGGATTTACATATCCTAGACTTTAACTTGTACACAAGGGGGCAGTAGGGAGCAGCTAGTGCTAAGGCTTGTAACTTGGCTGAGCTCTGTGACCATGAGTTATGGCTTTCTCATCTGTCAAGTAGAGGTGTTGTGGCTTGAAAGGGAATTGTTCCCTCCAGACTCATGCTTTGAACTCTCACCCCCAGTTTGAGGTGCCACTGAGGAAAGGGGTGGCACTGGGGAGCCTTTAGGAGGTGGGACCTAGCTGACTGAAGTAGATCACTAGAGAACAACCTCTGAAGGCCTAGTTCTGGTTCCTAGTTCTGGTCACACTCTACTTCCTGATCTGCCGTGATGAAAGGGGTCTCTGCCACATAGCCCTGCTGCCATGAATCTCATCGTGCCTTCTCTGTGATGGACTGTGCCCCTCCAAATCGTGAGCAAAAATAAATCTTTCATCTATTAAGTTGTATCTATCAGGATTTTTTTATCATAAATATAAATATAAAACTAATATGAGATATAATGGTTGTACCTACCTATTGGGGCTGTGGAGAATAAAATGAAGCCAGCTACATAACATGCCTAATTATTGGGTTTATAAGTGATAAGCAACAACTAAAAATCCCTTGCATATACAGCACTGCCTTCTAGATTTTTTTATTACCAATTCTCCTTCTTCTCTTTTGATATGAACAAAATGTGAGTCACTCCTAATGCCCCAAATATTCTTCAACTATTTGAGAGGGTTGATCAAATCTTCAGGAATCTGAGCTGGTCTAGGCTAAAATGCCTGTTTGGAACTCATCTGGAATTGTCCCTCATCAGCACCCTGGAACACAGCCTCCTACATTTTAGATGTTATAGCAGATGACTGTCATACTAAACAGATACACAAACTACAGCCCTTAGAGTAGCCTAATTTGTACAGCCCACATGATAAATATGGGTTTGACATTCTTGAAGAATTGTAAAAGCACAAACACAGGAAAGAATTTTCAATAAATACCCTATGTGACCTGTAAAATCTAAAATGTTTGCTATTTTATCCTTTTCTGGAAAAAAAAAACCTAGCTATCTCCTGCTCTGGTGGATTCTATACTTCTCTCAGTAAAGTATACTGTTGCTCAAGTCTTCCTGGAAGTAAGATTACACTGATGTGCGTGCTGACTTTATTTCAAGCCTGCTAAAGTCCCATCAGTAGCCATTTCCCCTCTCCTGTCTTACTTAGTATTAACAAGGCTATTCAACTAACACTACATTTCTCAGCCTCCCTTGTAGGTGTGGCCAGAAGACAAGCTTTGAGTTGCAAGTTTGCATAAGCTGTGTAATTGCCTTGTCTACTCTTGAAGGGAAAGATGACACTCTCCCCTCCCACTCTCTTTCCTACTGGCTGAAGTGTGGGCCTCACAGCCATGTGGATCAGGCTGACTGAGTAACAAGACAGGATCCTGGTCTCTGGTGTTGGCATTTTACCCTGTCCTGGTTACTCTTAATCTCCAAGAAAGAAAGTAATTTTTAGCTTATTAAAGTTTTTTCAAATCTTTGTGACAGCCACTGAATCTGGGGACACAAGCAATGAATATGTATCACTCTATTTCTATCAATCCATTGATAACAGATCTGTTTATTTATTTGTAATTGCTGCTACTGCCACACACTTTCCTGGCCTACACTCACATATTTAATTTCCAGATCCTCACAACATGGCCTTACATTATTTAGCCTTCTTATACTTTATACAATAAGAATCATTTTGCCCTGATATCTGGAACCTAATTCTGTTGCCCAAAGTGGCTTCCATGTTTTCTGATTTCATAGCATTCTTCAAAGGGCAGTTCAGTTGCAGAACTCAAACTAGACACAGAGCTCAGCAGAAGAGTTGATCAATATCAAGTACAATGCAGTGGAGAGGGCTGCTGTGCCAGTAGATTGAAGAAGGAAGTAACAGATCAAACCAAGAGCCAAATGGGGAAGAAAGAGACAGCTTGCTATGACCCAGTCTCCACACTGGCAGCCGCCACATTGCTAGCTCACTTAGTCAATATTTTGTTTATTTAATTGCTTTAAGTTGCATGTTTTTAGGTTGTCTGGAGGGGACATGTGTGTGTGTGTGTGTGTGTGTGTGTGTGTGTGTGTGTGTGTGTGTGTGTGTGTGCGCACGTGTGCAGGTGTGGTGATATATTATTTATGATTTATTAAAGTTTGCCTGAGGGTACAGAAAGCAAAGCTAGCCACAAGCCATAGAGCCAGGCAATGGTAGTACCTTTAATCCCAGCAGCCATACTAGCTAGCCATAAAGTCAGATGATTGTGGCACACACCTTTAATCCCAGAACTCAGAAGACAGGCAGACGGGTCTGTGAGTTCAAGGGCACACTGAGCTACATGGAATTGATCCAGTCCTAAAGAGCAACAGCTCACATAAAGGTGATCTCAGTCAGCACTTGGGAATCATACAACTTTAATCCCAGTATTTGAGAGGTATAAAAGGAAAAAGCAAAGTCAGTCTTAAGAATTAGTATCCATAGATGCGTCTTAACTGAAAAATGGATAAAGAAAATGTGGTATATTTACATAATGGAGTGCTACTCAACAGTAAGAAACAATGACATCCTAAAATTCACAGGTAAATGGACAGAACTAGAAAAAAAAAAAAAAACCTGAGTGAGGTAACCCAAAGCCAGAAAGACAAATATAGTGTGTATTTACTCATAAGTGGAAACCAGACATAAAGCAAAAGATACCCAGCCTAAAATCCACAACCCCAGAGAAGCTAGAACCCTCTTCCAGAAACAGATGGAAGCAGATGCAGAAACCCACAACTAACCAATGGGCAAGCTCCTGGAGTACAATCAAAGTGAGGGAGGAGTGATAATATGAATAAAGGAGTCCAAGACCATGATGAAGAAACCCACAGAATCAGCCCAAGCTAGCGAGAGATCACTGACTCAGGCCTGACAAATGGGGAACCTGAATAAGGCCAAATTAGGCCCCAGTAATATAGGTGACAATGGTGCGACTGGGACAATATATGAAGTGGGTCCAAGATCCAACATTAATGCACAAATTGACTTAGTGGAGCCCATTTCATATGGAGAGATACCTTGCTCAGCCTAGACACAGGGCTGTGGGGGTGGAGAGGTGCCTTGGTCCTGCCTCAATGAGATGATGAGATAGACTTAGTAGACTTCCTCGGGGAGGCCTTACCTTCTCTGAGGAGCAGATGGGAGGTGAAGGGGAGTGGGAGGAATGAGAGGAGAAGAGGGAGGGGAGCTGGAATGTAAAAAATAAATTAATAATAATAATAATAAAGAATTAGTCTCCAGCCATGTTGAGGAGAGCATAACAAACAGGATTGCAGTCTGAGACTTTGTGGAGAGCATTTGACTCTGAGAATTTGTGGGGCCAGGATTGCTAGTTCAGTCTGAGGTAGAGGTAAGAGCTAGTGGCCAGCTGCTTTGCTTTGCTTCTCTGAGCTTCAGCTTTAATCCCAATATCTATCTCTGTGTTTTTATTTTTCATGCTGCATGCAGGTGTACATTTGTGCAGGTGTGTGTGTGTGTGTGTGTGTGTGTGTGTGTGCAGGTGTGTGCCTATGTGTGTGACAACCTTGGGTGTCATTCATCAGGCACTGTCCAACTGTTTTATGGTCTACAACTCACTGAGTAGGCCCAAGGGATCCACCTGTCCCTTTCCTTCCAGTTTGCTGCAATCAAAAAGATCATAGGTGTGAACTGAAAACCTGTGGCTCTCCAGGCATCATCCAGGTCTCCAGTGCCAAATTAGGATCGCTGAGGCATCCAGCCTTGTGGCCTGAGTCTCCTGAAGGTCCCACCAGCAGGTAGGTTAACATTGTTGGTTTCTCCAGCCCTTACCATGCACTGGTCTAAGGCATCTTCTTTTGAACTGCATATTCATTCATCCATAGGTTCTGTTCCTCTAGAGAACCCTGACTCATACAGACTGCACGTTGAAAACTGTGGAGCGTTAGGGGGAAGCAGATACTTTCAAGTTTCTATGGGCAGATCCTGGCATCTCATGAAAATTCCATGAACAATTCTGACCATTCCAGTGAAGAGCCAGTACAGGCTTCAGCTTTGAAAGCCACAGTCCCTTAATAAACATCATTAGGTCCAATATCAACCAGACAGATGTGATGCCATTGATTCCTGAGTTCAGCAGGTTGCAGAACATGAAACGGAATTACAGGCACAAAGCCTAGGTCTTTCTAGTGCACCAAATCAGAGGTAGAAAGTTTGCTCAGGAAGTGACTCATAGGGTCTAACCTTGCTTTTTCTTTCAAATAAGGCTGTCCTCTGCCATGCTAACCCTGAGTTCAACATGAGGAAGCTTCTGCCATCTGGTAGACCCCACTTTGGGCATTTCACACACAGCAGTCGGCCTCTGTTTAGGGAAGATGTAAAGGTAAATATGAGGCCATAGCTCTGCAGCATCACAGGAGCAAGGTGTGAAATTTCAGCCATGCTGAAATAACAACACCAACAAAGCTGTAACAAGCAAATGTCATGGATAAACGCCAAAAATTTCATGTAATTTATCATGGGGAATCAAAACCTAGCATGCCTTTAGGAGCCAAGCAAATGACAGAAATGCATAGAGCACCTCCATATAAGCAAAGCCTGTATACAAGGAAAGTTGACAGCTAAGAATGGTGGAATCAGGTAATGGAAGACCAGACTGCATAGTTATCTCCCATGATCGACCAATAAAATAAGGGGAGGGGCATCTCTCAGTTGGGAAGACAAGGAAGTGCGCTTTAAAAAATTCACTTCTATAAACATATATTTACTTGTTTCTTTTTGTTGTTTTTCCAGACAGGGTTTCTCTGTGCAATAGTCCTGTCTATCCTAGAACTCACTTTGTAGACCCAGCTGGCCTCAAATTCTGCCTGCCTCTGTCTCCTGAGTGTTGGGATTAAAGGCATGCACCATCACCACCCGGGTCATACACTGATTTTTAAAGCAATATTTTAAAAAAGCGAGAACCTGCATAAATCAGATGTCTCCAAATGAATCGGGGTAGATGACTCTATCACAGTAATTCTCAAACTGCAATCCTGAGAACACTGAGTCCCAAGAGTGCCCAAGGAGCCTGCATAGACATTCCTCCACAGATCCCATTGACACATTGAGGGTCCCCACAGCCTCCCAGAGGACATGGCGGCCGTTGCTTCTTTCACTGGAGCCTATTTCATCAAAAGTCCACCCTGCTCTTTCAGCTTTGATATCAAAATCATTTAAAACTCACACAAGACTTATACAAAGAATCCTATATACCCTTTCCCCAGATGTCCTTATTGTTTGCATCTTATGTAACCACAATAACAATGGTCAAAATCAAGAAAATGATGCTGGCACACCACCACTACCTGAATGACAGGTTTTTCTCTAATGTTTACATATATGGAGATGTCATGCATATATGTGTACAAAACAAAAATGCATTACAACTAATGACCTTTTGCATCCCAGGTTTCAGTGGGGGATGTGATGCTGCACTGAGCTGTTGCCCCTCCTCCGTCTCCTCTGACCGGCATTACCACCCAGTCTTCCCTTACTCTCAAACCTCTGACCCTTTCAAACAGCCTGGATTGGGTATTGTGGACTGCCCCTCAGTTGGATTTTTCTGGTACTTTCTCATGATTAAATTGTGCTCAGGAGTCTGGGACAGGAAAAGTACAAAAGGGCTGTGTCTTATAAGAAGTAAAATAGGATGGTTCCTTTTCAAAATAAAAGTATCTTGAATCAGCTTAGGTCAAATTGCAGAGAAACAAAATCACAGACACCCACTAGCAGTCTAACTGCTCTCCAAACCCTGTTAGTCTAACTATTCCACCCAAGCCAGAAGCGTAGATTCCTAACAGCCAAGCCTGCCCTCTGACCTGCAGACATGACAAGGGCATGCACCTGGTAAGCTTTAAAACTAACAAGCAGAGATGAGCCATGTGTAGTTTTTGTTGAAAGACAAAGTAAATGACACAGGGAAAGACTCAATGGGGATGAAGGGTGACATGTAAGATTGTGACCCTGATTCCTCAGAGCTTGGGGAAGGGGAAGAGGGACTTTGCATTGATGTTCATAGTGCCCAGTCATACACCTACCATTCCAGGCCAACACCAGCTTTTCAAGGTGGCAGAAAAAAACTGCCTTGCTCCTGCTACTCTGAGATGCCATTGCTCTTAGTATGAAGTGATGACCCATGTTTCCTATACTTAGTATATCAATATACCGTCACCATGTCTGTTTGTCTTATTGCTGATCATATCAACCTTGATGGCATCTGCCAGGTTTACCCACCAAAAGGTAACTCATTTTCTCTGTGTGATTGATAATTATCAGGGAAACTCTTATATCTTAAAATTATTCACCCAGTAATTCTGGTATCTGTGAGGTAAGCGGTCTGCCGTAAATAAGGCTACTGCAGCATCCTGAAGGTGATTTCCTCTGTCTCTCATTTCTGAATCATATTTTCCTCCCATGAAATAGCAAGTCCACTCAACATGAATTCATGAACACTTACTTTGTTCTTTGAGTTACAACCTAACACGGCCTTATTTAATTCTGATTCAAATTGGTTCCATCTGGCCATGGACAGTTCCTTCAAATTGGCTCCCATACTCAATATGCCCCCATTGGTTCAATTAGCACTGCCTTACTTTCTGGTACAATGAGATAATTGGGGCCTTCCTCTGTCTTCTGCACCCTGTTTAATATACAGAACTTGAATTTTATAGTTAAATTTCAGCTAAGTATTTGATTTTTGAGATATTATTATAAAAGCATGTAAGTTTCAAAACCAAATCTTAGCCTGGTGGTGGTGGCACACACCTTTAACCCCAGCACTCAGGAGGCAGAGACAGTAGGATCTCTGTGAGTTTGAGGCCAGCCAGGTCTACAGAGCTAGTTCCAGAACAACTTGGGCTACCCAGAGAAACCCTGTCATAAAAACAAACAAACAAAAAACAAGTCAAAAAGCAAATGTTTACTTTTAATATAAAGAAATATGACTGTGGAGAAATATGACTAGAGATAACTCAGCAGTTAAGAGCACTGGCTGCTCTTCCAGAGGACCCAGGTTTGATTTCCAGCACCCACATGGCAGCCCAAAACTTATCTGTAACTCCAGTCCCAGGGAATCCAATTCCTTATCCTGTCTTCCAAGGGCCCTGCACACAGATCATGATGCACAGATATACATACAGGCAAAACATTCATATTCATAAAATGGAAGGAAAGAAATTAATCTGTCACCCTACTAAACTCACTTATTAATCCTAGAACTTTTAAATGTATAAGTTCTTTGTTAAGCTACATGCTGGTAGATGAAGTTTTATTTATACTTTCCTAATATTTATAAATTTAATTCCTTTTTTGTCAGATTGTACTGATTTTGGTTAGGAATCAGGAGAGAACAGTATTCAGTCTTTCACTATCAAGTGTATTGTTAGGAGTGAGCTTTTTCTCTTGCTTGCTTGCCTGCTGTCCTTTGTAGATTTCTTTTATAGGAGGACTAAGAGGGTCCCCTTCTATTTCCACTCTACTAAATTCTAACCATGTATTAGCATTGGCATTTCAAACAGATTTTCTAAAAGGATGGTAATAATCACATGATTTTTCTTGAACATATGTAAAATGACTTAGATTTCCCCACACTGAATTATCTTTGCATGCCAAGGATAAACCCCACTCAGTATTTACGTATTTTAAATACATGTAGATATAATACCCCAGGTTTGACTTAATAATAAATGTATAAAACATTCATACACTTACAAATAGGAGTTTTATATTTCATTTTCATTAAAGATCTTTGTATCACATTTGTTTATTTATGTTTCAGGAAGCATGTGTGTGGAAGTCAGAGAACAACTATTAAGTCAATTATCTCCTTCCACTATGGAGGTTCTGGGAATTGAACTAAGGTCATACAGGCTTGGCAGCAAGCCCCTTTACCAACTGAGCCATTTCAATGGCCCAAAGTTTTACTTACAAACATTCTCTTGAGGATTTGTTTGAGTATCGCCATGAGGAATACTAGACTGTGATTTTCTTATTTTATATTTGCTTTGACAGACTTGTGTATTAGGGAAATTTTGCTCCCATAAAATAAGTTGAGAAATGTTCTTTTTCTCTCCTTTTTTTTTTGGAAAAGATTGTATGTAATTAAGATACCTTAAATATTTGGGAGAATTTAACACTGAAACTATTTGGTCCATGAGTTTTCTTTAGGAAGAAAGTTTTAAACTATAAATACCAAGTTCTCTAGGGATTATTCAAGACATCTATTTCTTGATGGATGAATTTTCTTACTCATGTTTTATGTGGAATTTGGTCATATTACCACAGTTGGCACTGAGTAATTCATAGTGCAACGTTTTTATTTCTTCACAATCCAGGGGGCTCTGTAGTGATGGCCTCTCTTTTATTCCTGTTCCTGGCCACTTGTGCCTTCTTCCTTTGGTCAGTCTCAGTAGAAGTTCATTAATTTTCTTGACCTTTTCAAATAACCAGTTTGGGTTGGTTGGTATTTCCGATTTATTTTTTGTTTCTAATTCACTGACTTTTGGGGTTTGCTCCTGTCTGTCATCTCCCTTCCCTTAGTTTTCTCTATCTGATTGTTTTTCATTACAGATACTTTTCTTCTTTTTCAAACATAAGCATCAAATATTAGAAGTGTCTCTCCTTTTCAGTCATTGGGAATGTTTTTAAATTTCCTTAAGACTTCATCTGATGCCTACTGTTGTTTTGAACACATGTTGTTTAATTTTCACATGTGTGAGGATTTCCAAGTAAATTTAATCATGAGCATATTGCCCATGATGTCTACTCTTCTGAAGCTGAGGTTTGTCTTATGACTCAGAATTATTTAGTGCATGTTGCATGTGTACTTCAGAAGGGTATGTTGCTAGATGAATGTTCTATAGCCAACTAAATCAAGTTGGCTGATGTGACTCTATAATTTCAGTGATTTTATTCCTATTTGTTAAGTCATTTACTAAGAAAGGAGCACTGACATTTTAAATTATAATTATGAAGTCTTATATTTCACTTTGTATTCTGCCAGCTTTTGAATCATCTATTTTGACATTTGACATGTGGTTATGTTTCTTTGGAGAAAGGAACATACATATCATTTATTTACATATATATGATATAAGTATATCCTTTATATTTAATGTGTATCTTTATCCCTTATAATAACTCTTGTTTCAAAGTTCTGTCTTGTCTGGTACTAATATAGATACTTCAATTTTGCTTAGCAAATCATTTTTGATATCCAATGATTTTTAACATACCTGTTTTTACATTTAAAATGGGTTTTGAATCTTCCTTTTATTTTTTTGGCTTTTTGAGACAGGGTTTCTCTGTAACTTTGGAACCTGTCCTGGAACTTTCTCTGTAGACCAGACTGACCTTAAACTCACAGAGATCCTGTCTCTGCCTCCTGAGTGCTGGGATTAAAGGTGTGCACCACCACCAACCACCACCACCACATACACACACACACACACAGTTCTTTTAGTTCAAGCTGACAATCTCAATCTTTCAACTGAAGTGTTTAGGCCACTCATATTTAATGTGACTATGACATGATTAAATTAAAATATATTATATTGTTAGTAGTCCTTTTTTCTCTTTGTTTTTCTCCCTTGCCTCTCCTAGCTCCCTTCTTTTTCTGAGTTTTTTCATTGCTGTCCTTTGGGAATAAGGGAAGGAAATACTCTCAGTGTTCTTTAGCTCTAGTTGTAGGCAAGCACTGTATCACTGAGTCTTGAAGCTGTGCTCCTCTTAGTGACACCTGTATCTCCACTGGGTTAATTCTAAATTCAAAATGAGCCCTTGCCCTTCACTGGAAGTCAAGGCTTCTTTTACCTCGAATGTGATTCACCCTTAGCCTAAGAGCACTGCTGTTCCCCTTCCACATACCACATACACCAAGTTTGTGTTTCCAGGGGAAACACAGGAGCAGTGCCCAGATGGGGTTTTCTTGCCTTCCTCACAGAATCCTCTGTTGCCTTGCCCCAGACATTCACCACAGGTTCCTGTAAAACATCTGTAAGAAGGTATGGGTCTCCCTTTATTTATAGTCAGTATTCCACCACTCAGATCCCACCTACTCAGCTAACCTAGTTGAATTCTTACAGGTATCTTACTGACTTCAATCCCTAGGTGTTTCATTTCTTCTGCAAATGTCTGTCTCCTTCTGAGCAGCCCGCTAATTGACCACATCCTCAGTATTTCAGTGAGCTCAAGAAAATCCAAGGATGTACTATTCATCAAGCGTGTATGTGTTGTGGGTTTGGGGGGGGGCAATGCTTCTTCCAGCTCTACATAGTTGGGTATAAACCAGAACCTACATAGATGTTTCTGCATCTTTCTTAGTAGCAAACAGAAGGTGCGGCAGTTGGTCAGGGCAAGTATCTTCCTCTTGGAAAGTTCCTTAAAGGACTTTAGAAATAATAGGTGCTTCAGAATTGTTCTTGAGAAATGTAAAGTATGAAGACAACCCGTAGCAGTTAAGTTAAACATAAATAATGTAACTTTCTAGTAAAAGCCAGAATCTGTTAAAATTCTAACTCAGCCAGAATCTAGGATATCATGATTTAACTGTATTCCAGGACTGTCACAATTCAGCTGTAATCCGGAACTGTCATGACTCAGCTCTAACCCAGAACTGTCATGACTCAGGTGTAATCCAGGACAGTTACTGCAGTTAAAGCACTTACCAACCTGCAACTGCCTAGCAGAGAATGTGATACTACACAGTAAGCACTGTGGGTAGCAAACAATAAAATAACTTTAGAAAACTTCTAGGCATTTTAATCAATTTCTGATTTTTTTTTTATCTGTATTGCTCATTTGTGGTAAATATGATGGGTAAATCAAGATTAGGCCAAATATAATTATTTTATTATTTATTGCCCTTTTCCGAAAATAAGTATTGCCATTAGCCATTAACTCATCCATGTATCATAATTAATAAGGATGATAATAAAAATAAACAGTGGTCACTTTGATCACTGTAGTTTAGTTAACTGAAAACATTTCACTTTATCCTCCTCATAAACCAATGAGAGAAATGGACCTTAGAAAGTTTAAGAAGTGTTTTAGTTAGACACCATGATCAAAATCAAGTTGGGGCAGAAAGGGTTTATTTATTATATAATCCCACATTTTAGAAATTATTGAAGGAAGCCAGGACAGGAATTCAAATAGGGCAGGAATCTGGAGACAGGAACTGATGCAGAGGCCATGGAGGGGTGCTGCTTACTGGCTTTCTCCCCATGGCTTGCTCAGCCTGCTTTCTCATAGAACCCAGGACCACCATCCCAAGAATGGAATCACCCATAATTGGCTGGGACTTCCATCATCAATCACTAATTAAGAAAATGCCTTACAGTCAGAGGCATTTTCTCAATTGATGTCCCCTCCTTTGAGATGACTCATTTGTGTCAAGTTTACATAAAACTAGCCAATACAAGAAGTTTTTCCAATGCACAGAATTAGTCTATGCCAGAGCCAGAATCCAATCCCAAGTCAGAGTCCAAAGGCCTGGCTTAAAACTTCTGAGCCACACATTCCAGAATGCTGTCAAGATTTCCTATGGCCCACTGAGTATTTTCCTGTCATTTACAATGCTTGAAAAGTCCACCCTTGATTAAAAACACAAAAGTACCATGAATGCCTTATCAGCTGAACCAAATCCAACCAGAAGGACACTGGATTTCGGATGGCAACAAGTGACTACTTGTTAAGTAATACTGACAACTAACACTTACAAGATAGATTTGAGAAGAAGAAATTACTAGCCTCTATTTTTCTGAACATGTCCTCCCTCCTATCTTCCAAATGTATATGTGTGTGTTTGTCTATATAAATATACCCTTCTTCCCTACAAAACTGCATCATGTTATTATCATTTAGTAACTTTAGTAATTTATCCAGTCTTTTTGAAATCTCTCTTTCTCATTTTCTTCAACCACAGCTAATTCTTTATTCTTAAGTTAAGTTACCTATAACATTGCTACCAAAATGTGGTGTTGACTTTCTAAGGTTGTCTCGTACACCTAAGGTATAGCAGCCACATAGAAATAAGCTTTAAGATAATTATGCTAAAATTTACTGCCAAATCTTCATCAGAATAAAGAAGAACACTACAAAGAAAATCCATTGATCTAGGTAGATCCCAAGTGAAGCCAAATGCAAACACAAGTCTATAACTTCAAGACAGAGAACCATAATAGATGACTCCACCTTAATGGCTGAATTATAACACAAAGCAATAACTAGTGCTTCTTGGCTTTCTGCAAGCTAAGACATATAGCAAAGGAATCTACTTAGATGATAATGAGGGGAAGTAGAGGCAACTGGTCCAGGGGCTTCTGTCACCCCCATACACCATGCCATATACCACCCTTCCTCCCTGAGAGATAGAAACAGAGTGAATCTATTCCCATACACCTGTAATCAACTCAACATACAAAGGAGTTCTGTTACCAGGTGGAGAAATCTGCAATAACCTATATTAACAAGTACCAGTTGTAAGTTAAAATACAGAGATTAAGTGTCTGTTCCATCAAAAATGGGACATCTATATCATCCTGCCCCCAAAGCTCAGGGAAAATGCCTGGGAAGGAGGAAAGAGCAGAAAGATGGTGGAGCTAGAGAAAGGGAGGATGGGGTGAAACTGACTTCTGGAAATGACAGAAGAGCTGTATGTATGTATGAACTCACAGCAGTGGTAGTTGCCTGCATAAAACATGCACAAGATCAAGATGGTCAACATCCAGCATGGACTGGGGGGGTGGCTCATGAGCTTCCATTCCTAGCCAAGGAACTATTGACACTTGATGGCTGCTGGGGGAGGAACAGTCTGTTTTCTTTAGGGATTGTGGCTCCTGGTATATAGACTATGCTCCAGTGGGTATCCCACATCCATATGTAGATGGGCAGCACAAATTGGACTCAGTGGATTATAAAAAAGAGAAGATATGAAGTTGGGATGAGGGATGGTGGGGTAGAGGTGTATCTGGGAGGAGTTAGGGGGAGTGGAAATGAATATCATCAAATTATACTATATATATATATAGTGCATAATATATGTGTGTGATGTGATATTATTATGGAATTGACACAAATTTATTTTAAAATAAATAAAAATGTCAAGACCTAAGATTTTGATCTGTCCAAAGCAGGAGCCAACAGTTCCATGAAGCTACTCAGCAGTTGAAATGACATGGATATAAAGACATGCTAGATTTCAAACACATGCTGAGAGAAAATGAGTGTAAATATTCCACTTGTAATTTCATATTGACAACATGTTGAAGTCAGGAAGCAGAAGGCTTATATTACATCTCTATTGGATGATGCTAGTCCAAGACATTTGAACTTTGATGAAGCCAAACCTGGTGGGATCATTGCCAGGGGCCTCTGAGCTATGTGCATTAACAAATACTTATTTTTTTTAGTAAAAGTCTCTTTGGCTTTTTAACAGGTTAAGCTGAATTCTGAAAGATATGAATACAGAATTATACTGTCCTTCCAAGACTTTTTATTGATCAACTGACTACGGGCCTTTATTCATGCCAATACTTTAATAGTAATATGCTCAGATCTGCATAAAGTTTTGCTCATGCAAAACATCCATTGTTTCTCTGTGAATGCCACTGAACATGTCCAGGGTGTGGCATATGCTTTCTTTCCAGGCCTCCCTGCCAACACTCTTACCTCAACCACTGCATGATCCTTGACTTCTGTCTGGTACATTCTGTCCTCTCTTCTCACTTGCCTGACTTTCTCTCATTATTCAGGTCACATTTGACTGTCACCTTTTAAGAGCTGAATTCCCTGACCCATTATTGTTGCCTTTCATCACACTTTGCCTGCTCTGTGTGATATGGAGCTAACTATGTATTAGTTTCCTTAGAAGGCTGTTTAATACCTTCCCCCACTACACTATACACCAAATTCACACAGAAGCCATGCATGTGAGTTTCTCCATTTTATCCACAGAACATGGTACAGTGCCAAACACTTAGTAGGTATTCAACAAATATCTGCCATCAATGATTGCAAAGAGTTCAGAAGAAAGAGGAGAGTGAAAAGAAGGTGAAGTGATGTGGTGAAGGACCCGTATAACTCAGTGTAAGCAAGCCCCTGGTGAACATTGATGTGGCGAAACTAGAAAGGAAATAAGGATAAGAATGGGTCTGACCCTCAGGGGCTCCTTGCATTCCCTAGACATAAATAAAAATGATCAGAGATGCAAACAGAGAAAGCTACTGCTCTAAAGCATCCCTGAACTCTTCACAGTAAAAATTTTACTGACAGTTTTGTGCTGCTAGTGTCAACCTTGTTCTCAGGCTTATTTTTTACAGCCAAGTAAAAGTGTGGGAGGCTAAGGTTCACTCTAGAGGTTCTCATTTCATTCTGCCCAAGGGCAAGTTCACTCATGCCAATACCTTAGTGTAAGTACTCATTATGGACCTACAGTATTTTCCTGGACACTGGGACAAATTGGGGGGAAGAGATTCTACTAATATATAATAATGACAAGAGATGTAATCCAGGCTTTCTTAGGCAAGCCAAGGTATCTGTTACCCTGGTATAAGACCCTTCTACTATTTGTGTGTTTTATGATAAAGCACATAGAAAATAAGTCATGAGCTCAATTCATGAGCTAAAACATTATCCTTGAAAGCCCTCTGGGGGCTCTCCCTGCTTTCATTTTACTTTTAAAGGATGCAAGACCTCTGCAGCTATGGTCTCCAGGAATGGGCTTAGAGAAGGGTGGAGCTGAAAGATGACGGCGCTGTCCATGGTGAAAGTACTGAGGAGGCTGGGGGGAGATGAAGTCACCACCTCTCTGCGAAGTAACAGAGTTATCCCTTTCCTTCTTCATCTCTTTCATCTCTGGCTTGGAGGACAAAGAGGTTCCATCACTCAAGGAAATCAGGTGCAGAGTCTTACCATCCTGTCACCTCATGATTTCCACACAAGGTTGTAGGAAGGCAGCTCCTCACAGAACCGAAATAGATTGGAAAGGCAAACACAAGATCAAAGAAATGGGGGCCTTTGAGCATTGTAGAAAGCCTTGTTGAGAGGTGAAAAGCCCTCAGAGGTAAGAATAAAGGCCAGCCCTGTTTTAGAGCTGAGAAAGGCACGGGACTTGTCTGAGGTCACTCAGCTAAATACATGTCTCCAGCCTCCAAGTTATTATTTCCTCATTATTCACTTATCATGGACACACTTTCAGGAAACCCTTGTGTGCATACATGCATTTATATGTTTGCTTACCTACGGTGAACAAATCCACACACCTTGCTAACTAGCATGCTAAGTGCCACAGCCCTTGTGGAATTTGTTTTTTCTTTTTTTAAAAAAAAAATATTGGAATGAACCCAACCTTCATCCTCTCACCGAGAAATCTACACTAGAGATACTCTGTGATTATGTACAAGACTGCTCATGGAGGCCCAGCTGATACTGCGATGAAGAAAGCCAATGAATGAAAAACAGCCCCAAGTGCCAACCCATATGGACAGATTGAGTAAATGCTGATACATGCAGAGTTCAGGACTCACACAGACACAGAAAGAGATGAGAAGATCCTGTGCCCTGAATGAAGGGATGTGAGTGAAAATGGAAGGATGTAGAATGTGCCTCTGCAACACCTTTAATTTTTTTAAAACAAAATGTGAATACATACACATACCTACTTATATTTTCAAAAAGAAATGAAACTGAGACAAAATTCAACAAAAAGGAGCTACCTGTAGAAGAAAGAAAATGATGGGGAGGGGCTTAGCATAGACACTAGATCTGTCTGTATATATCAAAGTTTTGCTTTATCATTAAAATCATGTAAATGCAAAATAAAGTTAAAACTAAAATTTAATAGTAAATAATCTATCCAAACCAAAGCAAGGTGAAATCATGTATTTCTCCTTACCACCTACCTTCTGGATCCTCCCCAGTCTTGATTCAAGGCTCTCCAACCCCAGACAAGACATGCAACCTTACTACCAGGCATCCCTCCCCCATCCATTCACACATGAAGTGCTATTATCATCTGGTTCCAATTTGTTTCTCCAGCTGGGCTATGAATCTTTAAGATGGAATATACTTCTGATGTATTTGGAAACCAACTCTGATTAATCTCTAAGAATACCAGAACAATATCAGGTAATAATTCTGAACTAGAAGTTGTGGGATAGAAGCTTAATATTTATTCTGAAAATTTTAAGGAAGCTAAAGTTGTTGGCTAATATAAATATCTGACTTTAAATACTCTTGCATGGTGCTAGGGACCATTGACCCTAGGTTTTGTTTTTGTTTTTGTTTTTTGCATGCCAAGCAAGCACTCTACCATTGATCTACATTCCCAGACTTAAAAGAGTAACTTTCTGGTTATTTTTTTTAAAAGACAAAACAAAGCAACCCAATGCCTATGAATAGAAGATGAATGGATAAAAAAAAATATATGACCTCTAAATATCATGGGCTATCATTAGTCTGACAGAGAAATGACATTCTGACACATCCTATGGCTTGAATAGAACATAGAAGACACTCTGTTAAGTGCAACAAGTCAGTCATAACAGAATACATACCATATTATTCCATCTCCATGAGGAACATAGAGCGTTCAAATACTAGAGACAGAAAGTAGAATGGTGGTTGAGGGGTGGAAGAGCATGAATTATTAGTAAATAGTTACTAAGTTTCAATTTTGCAAAATAAAAATGGTTCTGGAGATAGATGCTGGTACATTGCTTGTAATATGCTTAAATTGTTAACTTGACATGCCTAGAATCACGTATGGAAAGAGACTCAATGAGGGATTATCTACATTGGGCTGGCCTGTGGACATATATGTACGGGATTGTCTTGACTAAGATAACTGATGTGAGAAGACCCAGTCCACTATGGGTGGCACTATTCTCTAGGCAGGGTGTCTTGGATTATATAAGAGTGAAGAAGTGCAGCCGAGCGCAAGCAAATGAGCAAGTGGGGCATGTATGCATTCATTCTCCCTCTGTTGTTGGCTGTGAATGTGATATGGCCAGCTGTCTCAAGCTCCTGCTGCTTGAGAAGAAGCTGTGACTTCTCTGCAGTGATGGATAGTCGAATGGGCTTAAATAAACACCCTTTCTCTGTGCTCTTTGGTCTGGATGTTTTATCATAGCAACATAGGCAAAACCCAAACACAGTCTAATATGAATGTATTTGATACTATTGAGCTATACACTTAAAATGGTTGAAAGAATCAATTTATGTCATGTATATTTTACCACTAAAAAATTAAGCAAGGAAGATTAGCTATTTGGGAATGCCTTCGATGGCTGACTCCTTTTACTGATGCAACAGTTTTAACCAAGATTGACCTCTCTCCAGGGTCATTAAATCACCTGAGGAAAGAGACTTGGCTGTTTGCCTAGCACATGATAGCCCACTCTTCCTTTACCCGAAATTACCTGCAGCATAAGCTTTCTGCTCTGGAACTTCTCTACACCCTTGGCTTTGGAGAACCGAGCTGAAAAGGCCTTCCTATGATTTTGCTGCCTGGTATTGATCCATGCTGTTTGAATATATGTTTCTGAGTAGAATTCTCTGTCCTGTCTTTCCTGATGGGAGGTGTCCTTCTGTATACTGTGAATGTATACTTCTCTTATTGGTTGATGAATAAAGCTATTTTGACCAATGGACAGGCAGGATTTAGCTAGGCGGGAAATCCAAACAGGGATAGAGAAAGGTAGAGTCAAGGAAATGCCTTGTGGTTGCTGAGGAAGCAAGAGGCCCTGGCATCACCTGTAAGCCAAGACCACAGGGAGATACACAGATTAATAGAAATGGAAAATTAATTAAGAGAGAGCTAACCAAGTAAGAGGCCTGAGCCATCAACCAAGCAGTAATTAATATAAGCCTCTGTGTTAACTTGAGACTAAACAGCTGCAGGACTGGGCAGGACAGAAACATCTGCCTACAATTTCCCCCCATTACAAGGGAGAAGATATCTTCACTGTGAGCTACTGTTGAGGAAAAGAAACTCCTTGTGAAATTTCTCCCTTTGATTCAGTTTCGACTTTGTCCTTTGTAGCCTAGCAATGTGTGCTAGAAATAATAGAGGAATCCATAGGAGCAGGGGAGAATGTGGAATATTCTGCACTTTCAGGTCAAATGTTGTAAACCTAAAATTACTCCACAAATAAACTGATTAAGTGCTCTGGGATGGGTTGTTTATTTACTGGGATATTATAGATATTCACTCATATTCATTGATGTTCTATCTACTAATAGCCAAGACATGGGAATAGCCTATATGTCCATCATCTGGCAAATGGACAATGAACATGTGGTACATTTATACAATGGGTTATTAGTCACCTGTAAAGAAGAACAACATTCACAGGTAAATGGATGGAGCTGGAAAGTATCATCTTGAGTGAGGTAACACAAACCCAGAAAGACAAACACTGCCTGGCCTGTACTCTCTTACATGTGGATCCTAGCTTCAAATCTTGAGATATGTGTGTTTCACTTGGAGCAACCATAAAAGGCAGGAAGCCAGAAAGGGTCCATGGTGGGGTTGGGATTTTCAAGGACAGGGGGATAGAATGCAGGTGGTATAAGAGGGGAAAGGAGAATAAAGGAACAAGAAGGGTTAAATTTGGTGGGAGGGTAGAGTAAAGGAACACATAAGGAGGGGGTAACTAATGCTAAAGATCTTTGAAAAAAAGCCATAAAGAAACCTAATGCTATAAAAGTGTCCTAAAATATATGCATATTATTAAAGGAGTTTAATCAAGTTACCCCATAATGCAGGGAAACAATGTCTTTGCTAGACAACATAGGCTATTAAATAAAAGTCTCAGTGCCAGGTATGAGACACCACTTTTCAAGTGATTTGTTAGAGAGGTTTCATTGACCACACCCCCAAATATTGGTTGCCCTCTAGAATTTGATGGTAAGATCCTATTGCTGAAGACACTACATACTTGATTCATAGGACATGGAGAAAAGAGGAATAGCTGTTAGAATCCAGTCCCAAGTTTCTTTTCTTGATTTCAATGGAAGTTTTTTTTGTTTTGTTTTGTTTTGTTTTTTGTCACTTACTTAGAAGATATAGACATATTGAAGTCCCAAACCATAAAGGTAAGCAAGTAAATGCTGAAAGAATGAGAACTTTATTGAAATGTCCCTCAAAAAAGTATTTAAAATGTAGACAGAATCTCACAGTTCCACCTGTGATGGAATAGCTGGTATTGGATTAAATCCCATGCAAAGGGCATCTTTAGACATAGACAAACTCCTGCATGCAACCACCCATACACATTCACACAAGCCAGATGCTTGAAGACACTGAGGAATAACAAAGGCAGCCAAAACTTGAGAGTCTGAGCCCAGAGCAGAAATACCCACTAAATGGAAACCCCTGGTCAGAGCCATATTCTTCACTCACTGTATTTGATCCTGAATACTGCAAACATTAAGCCCAAGTAGAAATCAATAGCCTAGAGACACTGATAGCCTTCATGGGCTGGAGAGACAAACTTTGGAATCCAGGGATCCCTGAGAGTAGAGTGCCTTAGTCTCATCTCTGTTGCTATGATAAATCACCCTTCCTCTGAATTCATTCCATATGCCTGGAAGCCAACTTACACTTCTCCAACACATATATCCATTCATATGTATATGTATACACACATGTGTAAAGCATGTATACATATAAATTCATTGAAGACAATGTGGAAAATACAAAAAAGAATAATAAGAAATAGCCATCATATTTTCAGCATTCAAAGATTTATGCAGTGGAGTTATAGCCCAGACGCCTTTCTGGATTCTTCTCTCACCATCTTCATACCACTCATCCCCAGTATCTTAAGCTGGGAACACTGGGACCTCCACTTCTGTCTCTGCTCACACTATCCTAACACTTGCAACCATCTTCCCTCACTGCTCCAGGCCTGATTTAAATCTCTCATATCTGGACTTTTCTTTTGTGACACCTGTCACAGAATGCTGTGACTAGGTAGGAGGCAGCCACACTGGGAACAGTGACATGCTCACAGTATGGTGCTGGGACAATGATTGAACCTCCCTTGGCCTTGGCCACACGTGTAAAAGAATACGATGGCAGGGTTCCAGCAGGATGCTGCTCTGAGGAGTGAAATGATCCAGTCCATGGTGACTCATCACACCAGATGCAAGAAAGTGCCTGGAGTATGTTGTTCATTGTATGTGTCATCTTGTGTTTCCATAACAAAATACTTAATGCCAGATAGTTTACAAAGAATACATCATCTATTTAGCTCATAGCTCTGGAGGTGGGCAGTATCAGCTTCTGCTTGGCTCTGGTGAAGACATTAATGTCATAGTGGATGACATTACTGGTGAGATGAAAGGACCACAAGACAGGAAGCTAGGAACAAGATGGGTCAAAGAGGAGGATTATAGTAATCCTTTCTGAGATCCAGTCTCCAGAGACCAAATAGCCTCTCAGTAGGCCCCACCTCTTTATTCCCCCTTGAGTTTTTGAGACAAGATCCCACCATAGTCCGGGATAGCCTTAAACTCACCATACAGCCAAGGCTGGCCTTGAATTTCTCATATTTCAGCTTCTACCTTCTGAGCACTGAAATATATACCTGCCCTGGCATAACTGAGGTCTCACCTTCTCTCAAATGTTTCTTTACTTCAGTATTGCTATACTGTAGACCAAGGCCTGTGTGCAGACACTTAAAACAATATCCTACTCAGAGTACCCCTGAATATATACATCCAATAGGAGGCATTTGTTATTTACTTATAACTTCCACCTCAGGCTCAGTTTAGACTACATGATTTATAAATGTTTGGAGAACTAATGTGTTAAGAACCTACCAAATCTTGACATATTCTCTTGCTGTTCATATTTTCATAGTTTAAAGAAAAAGCAGAGGAAGAAGGAAGATGATGGGGGGAGAAAGGGCTAAGAGGAGGAAGGTGAATAGTAATGAGTTGTCACCTTTAACAATGGGATGAGACTCCTGTGAGAACAAAAGAGAGGTACCATCCCAGCAGCCCAGGCTGTGACAGCCAGGCTTGCTCTCACACTTGGGAATCCAGGATTGTGCTGGTCTGACTCAGGGTGCAAGGAACCATTTGTAGAGCTGACTTTACCCAGAAATTTGCCCTACTACCACCACCAGATGCAGTGTCCTCAATGGACACGTGCACAAGGACCACATGTGGCCTTGGTCCCAGGACATCTGGAGAACAAGGCTCTGTCCCAGGTCACCCTCAAACTCCCCAGGACTGAAGAGGCCCTGGGAGTGTGGACTATGTGGAGGTTTCCTTGCAGGGAGAGACTCTTGGCAAACCTACATTTCTAACTCCAGGTATCCTGGCTTCTACTTCTCGAGTCAGTGATGAACCCCTAAATACTCATTGGTTGTTCCGAGCACACATTAAGGTGCAGACCGAGGAGGCAGAATACATTTTTAACTTGATTATTAAGAAATAAATGCCAACTTTTGCAGAAGAATCCATTTCTCCCTGTCTCTGACTAAAAGTCAAAGAAGCCTTCAGAGGGTTTACTTCAGCATAGGCCAGGTGGCTTCAACCTGTCCGGTTGAGAGGCTAGCTCTGACAGGGCAGCTGTGTCTCCTAACAGACCACTTGTCATCAGGGGCCCCTGGCTTACAGGAGTCATAAATACACACCAAGAGCACTTGGTTTTCGGACATTTGCGAGACTATTAAGCCAAGGTCTTGGGAGCCACTGCTTGCCAGCTCTGTGGCCTCAGGCATGTTGCTTCATCTCAGGTCTGAGTCTCCTCGTTTGTGAAAGTAGATGATAACAGTATCTATCCCTGAGGGCTGTGGCAAGGATGAAAGAGATAATGCATGCCAGGCTCAGGACATAAGTCACACTCAGTAAATGATACCTATTGTTACTACTATTTAGGATTTCATTCCTCAGCTTTCAGAACCCCCCCACACCAGTGTTTCCACTGAGAGAGAAAGTAAAAACAGAGGCCAGAGAGACGGAACTGAACATTATAATAGCTAACCTTTGGGAGATTTAAACTGTTCCAGGAACCAGGTGGGTGGTATTGACATGTTTTAACTCTATTAATCTTCACAACAACAATCAGCCAGGTGATACCATGAACCCTGCTTTTCAAAGGGGTGTCTGATGCCAATAAAGTAAGATAACTAATCTTGGGGAGGGAGGGAGGGAAGGAAGAATGCTTGGTGAACTGGGGGAGGGTGGAGGTGGGAACTTGGAGAAAATCACAGTGAGAAGAACAGGAAGTAAGTATTACAAGCCTCTGTGGGTCATGGGTTGTTTCCTTTCATGTTCTTTGAGGGGTAAAATGAAGATTGGGAATCCTCTTTAATGAGATGCTTCATCCTTGTTTGAAGACCGTGAAGGCTCAGAGGGTACAATTAGGTAGGAGGAATGCACTTTCACCAGAATTGTACGCAGATATTCTACAAGCGAAGATTCCCATTAGACCCAACTGCAACCAGTGACCTCAGTGCATTAAGTACAGCACCCTGTAGGTGTAACGTCCTAACAGGGGACAGGAGGCAACTAAGGCCTCCAGATGCTCAGCTATGCTTAACCACAGTAGTCCGCCCCAAGTTTCTCCCAGGGCTCAGCTCCTTTGTGTTCCTTCATTTTTGTCCTCTCCATAATAATGAATGTGTGACTCAGAGGTTTAATGAGTTACCAGGAGAAGTTAGCCAGGAGGGAAGCCCATCAAGGAAACTCATAATTAAAGTTGCAAATGGACAGAGGAATATGATCATTGTGTGAGACGGAGAGCTCAGGGATGACTAAAGAGTCTGGTGAGAAGTGGGCCTCCAGGACTTCATGTACTTTGGATGAAGATATGGAAACTGAAGAAAAATTCAGGAAGCCTTCTATAAATGGGATACAGGAGGCCTTCTGGGCCCTCTCTTCCCTCTTACATGAGGCTGACTAGTAACCAGGAGTCCTTTCCCACAACACTATGAGCAACTGCAAAGGCAGAGGTCACCGGGGGAGTCATTACCACTTGGTTGCTAACACCACCAGGCTCTGCTGCCAATTGCTTCCTGGTTTACTCACAGGTCCTGTGGGAAATGGTCACAGACCAGAGAAGATACAAAAGCACCCACTGGGATTCTGCTCTTAATCCCAAATCCAGAATATTTTGCACCTGTTGAAGCCTGGCTAGGAGAGACTATAGAAGCCCAGTGTACTCCCTTTAGAGACGGGACATGGGGCTGTGATAGATGGCACAGTCCCGATGCCCACCTGAGACCTGCTGTCTATTTTGTGTATCCTCGGGATTAGTAATGCAATGGTACATGGGGACCGTAAACTCTTAGGAGGAACTCTGGCTGATCTAACACTCCCTATACTGGGAGTTTTCAGAAACAGCACCCTCAGAGACTGCATTTTGCCTGCGGATCTATTCCAGGAGTTCTGCCCTGATTAGGCATGCCAATAGAACAGCCCTACAAATTAATCCCAAATAGCAGATGATCCAAACAGCATGACTCACTGTCTCATCCCCATATGGTGTAGTGTGAGCATGAAAGTCCTGTACAGTCTTGTGTGTTACAGCCTGGGCCCCTCGATGGTGGTGCTATTCTGGGAGGCTCTGGAAATGACAGGAGGTGGGACTTCACCTCCCCCTCCCCACCTCTTCTTTTCCTGTTTGCAGTGAGGAGAAATAGTCCTTCCTCCAGATGTTCCTGTCATCGTGATGTTCTGCCCAAGTGCACAGGACCAAGCGACCCTGTGCCCTCTGAAACCATGAGCTTAAGTAAACCTTTAAGTAGTTGTCTTAAGTATTTTGGTCACAGAGATGCAGAAGCCTGATGAATATACCAAAGAGGTGTGGTGAGTGAAGAGCGCTAAGGCCTCCCCAGTGGCATTAGAGAGGGGGAAAAGGACTCAATGCTATTTCCACAGATGGAAATAAAGGGAGGTCTGTGGATCTAAGTGCTTGCTGCTCTTGCACAGGACTGGAGCTCAGTTTCTAGCACCCACATTGGGAGGTTCATAGTCACCTGTCACCCTGTAACTCCACCTCCAGGGGATCTGATGCCCCCTTGTGGCCTCCAAGGGCACTTGCACACATGTACACAAACCCATTTAGAAAGGAGGCATGAACCAACAGGCCTGTAATGTACACATAGAATTTGAAATCCACTTTTAAATTTTGTTTGATAAGTCTTGTGGTGGTTTAATGAGAATGCCCTCCCCATAGACATATACATTTGAGTGTTTGGTTCCCCAGTTGGCAGACTGTTTAAGAAAGTTTAGGAGGTACAGCCTTGTTGAAGTAGGTATAATATTGAAGGTGGCTTTGAGAGCTAGTCCCTCCCCTCCTCTCTCCGCTTTTTGCTTATGAATCAAATGTAAGCTCTCAGCTACTGCTCCAGCACCATGCCTGCCTGCCATGCTCCCCACCATGACAGTCATGAACTCATCCTCTGAAACTGTAAACAAGTCCCCAATTAAATGTTTTCTTTTATAAGTAGCCTTGGTCATGTCTCTTCACAGCGTTGAAAAGGAACTGAGACAAGTATGTATGGGTTTGGGCCAGCATTGCAAACAAATTACTGAAGCTACAATATGAATCATAGAGAAAAAATTGGAAGGTGCTCCAACTTTGGTGTCTCGCGCCTCTACATGAGTTCTCCCAACCCCCTCCTCTATGCCCAGGGAAGATGGAGAGTGACTTGCTTGGGTCTAAAAGGTCTTTGGTAGGAGGAACCTAATTCTTAAAAACTTTTAATCAAAACTTATACCAATTTTGTAAAAGAAATATCCATCAATATGCATTTGGAGGTGAAATAACTTATTTTACCATTGATGATTAATTTCCCCTCTCCTTCACTCAGTAACATTAGCTTGTATTTTACCATAATTCCTGAAAACCTACCTCCCACCAGTCTGTAAGCTCTGTAAACAAAAGTTAAAAGAAGTATTCTATAGCCCATGACAACAGAGTTTGGGCAGAGTAATCCTTAAATCAATAATTAGAAGTTCATTTTACCAAATGAAATAGACTAAAAAGCAAAATTAATACTACATTAATACTGATCCAATCTCTGGGCAGTTTTCAATTTTCTAAGATACTGCTAAACAGGGAGGTGTAAGTTTCTCATCAATCATTGTCAATAAATGTAAAACTATTTAGCATGATTCAGTCCAATGCAGCTGAGCCAAACCACTAGGGGTCAGATCTTGGTTCCCACATAAATAGCTTAGGCATATGAATAGACCGTTCAGAGCCAACCTCCTCCTTAGTGTTCCAGTTAATCCAAAGGCATCTGGAGGAGCTCTGTGAGCCAAGGACAAACTGGACAGAAGGAAGGAAAGTCCACACTGCAATGACGCCCATTGTCTAGACTGAACACAGAGCAAAGATTTGAAGCACTTGAGGAAAAGGAGGGGGAGATAGAGGAAGAGAAGGAGGAGGAGGAAGATAAAGAGGAGGAAGAGGAAGAGGAAGAAGAGAAGGAGCAGAAAGAAAAGGAGGAAGAGAAGGAGGATCCAAGAGGGTTTGCCTGTGGCCAAACTCTATTCTTAGCTGAGAGATAATATGAATACCTAAAAGATTACGTACCATCCAAACAATCCTCTTCAATTTAGCCAGTTCTCAGCCTGAATCACTCACTGAGTCAGGGCAGGATATGGTGCCAATTCCTGTCCTTGTGCAACACAGGTACCTGAGTCACAACCTAATTTAAAAAGCCAAATCTGGTCTACACCTAGCATTGCCAATTCCCTGCATGCAACTGACCACAGGTGATTCTTCTCGACCCTGAGAACTAAATATGACTGACTATGGTGACAGCACCAGGCAGTAGAAGTGGCATAATGATACTCGCCACCGCCACTTACCTGCCCTCAGACCTTGAAAATGACTCAAGCTTGTTGAATGCAGCATTTGTTAATAAAAGGAGGGCAGCATAAGCAGCTCCTGCTTTAGTAGGGCTCAGAACATGCTGGTCCCGCACCAGGCTCAGACCCTGTCTTTTGACCACATGGGCAGGAATAGCCTGAGGCAAGGGCAGAAGCTGTGCCAGATAGAGGTGTTCTGGGGGGCCTTGGAGATGCTCCACGTGAAGAATTTCAAGACATACCCCTAGGGTTCTGGAGCAAAGCCCATGAGGTCTACAGCAGAGAATGATAAACCACTAAAAGAGCTGCTGGTGGCTTCTGGGATACCCTGTGGACACTGACATATAAGACAGTGCATGACTAAATGGACAGGCTACAAGCATTTTAATATAATATGCTTGCTAATTCTTTGGGTATTTTATACATGCACACAATGTACTTTGATGATATTCAACCCCCAACTCTTTCTCTCAACTCCCCCCTGCTTTACAGCCCCACCCCTTCCTACTCATGCCCCCTCTTTTTATAACCCACCAAGACTAGTTTGTGTTAGACATGCATTCATGGATGGATTTACTAGGGGCCACATACTTAAAGCAGAGCTGCAAATATTGAGCTAATACGCCCATACTGTAATGATGCTGGGAGGGTCCACAACAATCCATCATAAAGCATTGCTGCACATTCCAGGCTTCCCACAAGCAAAGCTGAAGGGCACATGACTTGCAAGAGAAGGCAGCCAAGGTCCACTTCTACCATGCTGCTCTCTGCTGTTACAGCAACCCTTCCCACTCATATAACAACTGTGACCTCACTGGGGAATGCCTCAGAATGGGTCTGAAGATATGTCATGTGGCTAAGCTGGTGTGAGCTGAAAATAGACACCAATGCCATGCCTGACCATTACTGCAGGTAAAAAGTAGCCCACAGCAAGGGTGCAACTACACACTCATGGGCAGTAGAGAAAGGGTTCTTTGGTGGGTTTGGCACAAGCAAGTCTGTAAAGAGTTGTATGGACAGGACTTGGGCACAAAACCAGAGGACCCCTATATTGCACAGATGAACCTACTGGTGGGCACTGACTATGAAGGAAGTGTCAACAACCACATGAGAAATAGCTGGCAGTCTGTAATTTTCTTAGTTGTGTCTTTGTGTGGTTTGGGTACCAAGGTAATTGTAGCCTCATAAAAAGAGTTTGGCAATGACCCTTCTGTCTCTATTGTATGAAACAATTTGAGGAGTATTGGAACTAGCTCTTTTTTTGAATTTCTGGGTAAAATTCTGCACTGAGGCCATCTGGGCCTGGGCTTTTTTTGATTGGGTGACTTTTGATGACTGCTTATATTTTTATTAGGGGTTATAGATCTATTTAAAATATTTATTCATCCTTAATTTAATTTTGGTATGTGATACCTATCCAGAAAATTGCTCATTTCCTTTCAATTTCCCAATTTTGTGGAGTACAAGTTTTTGAATTATGACTTGATGATGATCTGGATTTCCTCCATGTCTATTGTTATGTCCTGCTTTTCATTTCGTCTGTTCAACTATGTTCATAGCAGCATTATTTGTAATAGCCAGAACCTGGAAGTAACCTAGATGCCCCTCAATTGAAGAATGGATAAAAAAAATAATGTAGTATACACACAATAGAGTACTACTCAGTGGTTTTAAAAAAATGTCATCTTGAAACTCAAAGGCAAGATGGAACTAGAAGAAAGCATCCTGAGTGAGGTAACCCAGAAAGAAAAACATGGTATGTACTCACTCATAAGTGGATATTAGTCATAGAGCAAAAGATAACCAGCCTACAATTCACAACCCCAGAGAAGCTAGGAAAGAAGGAAGTTTCTAAGAGAGACATACACTGACCCCCCCACCCCCAAGAAAGGGAAAGGGACAAGATCTCCTGAGTAAATTGGGAGCATGGAGGGGGGATGGTAGGAGAAAGAGGAGGGGAGAAGGGGGGAAGGAGAACATGAGGGATCAGGTCAAGTTGGGGGAAGAACAGAGAAGGGCAAGGAAAAAGATACCTTGATAGAGGAAGCCATTATTAGGTTAATGACAAATCTTGCACTAGGGAAATTCCCAGAAATCCACAAGGATGACCCCAACTAGCAATCTAAGCAATAGTAGAAAGGATACCTTAAATGGCCTTCAGCTATAATGAGATTGATGACTACCTTATATGCTATCCTAGAGCCTTCATCTAGTAGCTGATGGAAGCAGAAGCAGAGATCCACAGCTAAGCACTGAGCTGAACTCCTGGAATCCAGTTGTAGAGAGGAAGGAGTGATGAGCAAAGGGTCATGACCATGCTGGAGAGAGGGAACTTGCATTTGTAAAATAAAATTATTTTTAATGTAAAGAAAGAAAGAAACAGATAAATAGCTGTCAGTCAACCTCTGCCACTGGCCATCCAGTGCTGAAGCAATTGGTTCATGGATGGAGCAGTCAGGGTTACAGGGAGAGGCTCCCATGGATATGGGAGTACAGATTCCCCACCTTCTTAGGCAACTCAGCCCCTGTTGTTGACCTGGTAGCAACAAATGCCTGGGTCTGGTGCCATCTTTAAGTGAGATCAAGCAGCTTGACAACAATATGACTGACTAGCTTTTTACCCTGTAAAGGGCAGTATTTCATCTTGATTGGGATTGATGAGTATCCCAAATATTCCAGACATGAATTTATC
This sequence comes from Cricetiscus sungorus, assembly GCA_030556225.1. NCBI lineage: Eukaryota > Metazoa > Chordata > Mammalia > Rodentia > Cricetidae > Cricetiscus > Cricetiscus sungorus. Next base: position 116,165,633 of record JANBXA010000734.1, on the reverse strand, counting down.
TTCCCTCTAAATTTTTAGACCTCAACTGCCACTACTATCCAAAGACTCCAACTGACTAGTATACTCTAAGTCTTCTCCTCTCCTTCCTGCCAAAAACACACACACTGCATTCAGTTCAGACAGAAATCCATATAATAGCAAAAAAAAAAAAAAAAAAAAAAAAAAAACCAAAGTGAGCAATGGTCCTGCTGTTTACAAACTACTGCTGGCTTGACAAAGCATGGGAACAGTCTCTTAAAATCATGGCTAAGTACAAGCTTGGATATAAAACCCAGCAAGGATGAGGAAGATCCTTTGGGAGGCAATATAAACTTTAAATCAAGAGCCTTTAAGAGAATTGGTTCTCTAAGAGAACACATTGGCTTGAGAAGCAAAGTTGAGAGCTGAAGAAATAGGAGCCCACTTACAAATTGTCCCTGGTGTCATATAGGATGTGTGTGCTTCCTGCACACAGTACTTCAGCCTCTGACAGTCTAAAGATGCTACTGCTGTGGACCACAGTGGCTTTCTCAAATTACAATGAGAATTAACGCTGCCTTGCCTGCGTTCTGTTGTAGCTGGAGCATCAAATGTTCTCCATAGACTCACATTTGACATTTGGTCTCCAGATAATGGCACTCTTTTGTGAGACTGTGGAACCTTTGTAGGCCTAGCTAGAGGAACTGGGCTGCTGGGGGACAGACACGGAGGTTACAGCCAGACCCTCTCATTTGACCTGAACTCCCTGCTTTCCGACAAATACTGTTATACAAGCAGCTACTTCACATTCTTGGTGCCATGCCACAAGCCACTCTCACCATCATGCCTCCCTTGTCATGGCACACTGCACCCCCTTCTTCCCTTAAGCTGCTTTCCTCAGGTGTTCTGCCTCAGGAATGATAAAAGTAACCAAGACAGTTACTTTAAACTCCTCATTTTAAAAACGCACGAAGAAATTGAGTTGTCTTGTCATCAAGAGACCCTGACAGTGAAGGGCAGGAATACTGCTACACCACAAGGAAGCAGGGATGCTGCTACAGTGTGTGGAGGGATACTGCTATGCCATGAGGAAGAAGGGATACCTCTATGCCCCAGGGAAGTAGTGACCCTGCTACATAATAAGCAGGCAATGATGCTGCGGCATTGTGAGGAGAAAGGACGGTTGCTATGCCATAAGGAGGTAAGGATGCCTCCATAGGGTAGGGAGAAATGCACATGACATATGATACACATAATAGATAGTTCACTGGGGTGTTGTCCATTACTTCAGTACCAAGTTTTAACTGTAAATTAAGTTCAAGAGACACAGTCTAATGAAAATATAGCACCCAGGAGCTCAAAGCTTGGGGATGAAAGTTAGGTTCCTCCACTATACAAAACCAGCTAAGTACCAGAAGGGCTAACCAAGAGGACAGTCTAGAAAAGGCAGTGGACATGTTAGATAATGAGTGTGCCATGACCTTAGCATCAACTACAGTAATGGGGTCTGTCGCTTGTCCTCGTTACTGGAAAATTATTCCCAAGAAGAATTCTGAAGAATTTCCGAGAAGACAGAACAACTTTAGGGTAAGGAACAAGTGGCTGTGAGTTAATAGAGCTCCAGACAGGGGCAAATGTAACTGGTGCTCCAGCACCATGTACCAGGCTGGTGTGCCACGGTAGTCGGCTCCTCATCACTGCAACAAAATGCCTGACACTGGCGTCTCATGAAGTAAAGTGGGGTTTATTTTGGCCCAGTTCTGGAAATTCAAGGTCAGGTTGCATCTTAATCCAGAAGGCCGAGAGGAACACACACACACACACACACACACACACACACACACACACACACACACACACACACGATCAGCAACTCTGATGAAGTGTATACTCCCAATGACCTAAGGTCCTTCCCATTAGTCCCGCCCATGGTGGCTTGAACAGCCCCATGTAAGCTCATATATTTGAATGCTTAGTCTCCAACTGGTGGAACCATTTTGGAAAGGATTAGGAGGTGTGGCCTTGTTGGAGGCGATGAGTCACTGGGGGGTAAGCTTTGAGTTTCAAAAGCCCACCCAGGCCCAGCCACACACAGCCTTGCTAGAGAAAGTATGTCACCAAGAGTGGGTTTTGGGATCCCACAGCCTTCCCCTATGTCTAATTCACTCTCTTTGCTTTGTGTTTGCAGTTAAAGATGTGGCCTGTCAGATTTCTGCTTCCATGGATTGCTGGTTGCTGCCTTGTCTCCTCGTGTGACAGACTGTTATCTCTCTGGAACCATGAATCCCAAATAAACTCTTCCTTCCAAATGCTGCTTTTGGCCATGGTATTATATCATAACAATAGTAACAAACTAACACATGGACCCAAGGTGAAGGTTTGTAGGCAGGAGGAGCTCTAAGAGTGTTCTCTGTTCAGCATCTCTAGAGGAATGAAAGAAGTAGCATTGGGAACAGGGAATGTCTAACTGGGATGTAGTCACAATTAAGGGTGTTACTGGAATCTACTTAGTGGATACAAAGGCTACTGAAAGACCCAATAATGCACAGGGATGTCTCCCCACAAATTTATAATGTTAATATTGCTGCCATTCAGAAGTTCTGCAGTAATACAGGTGTTGCCTCAGCATTTTAAGGTAATGTAATAAAATGCTTGGCTTGAGTTTGGAACATTTGTGTGTGTGTGTGTGTGTGTGTGTGTGTGTGTGTGTTTCTAAGTGGCTCTGACATTCTTCTTCCCTTGCCCCTCTAGCTAGTGTTGTGAGGTGAGTTTGAACATAGAAATCAAGTCAGTATTACCAAAGCCACACAGAGAAGAGGGAAAGTCCCCATATCCCAACTGTGCCCCCTGACCATAAAGTTTGCAAAATAAGGCTCATGTTTCAGAGTCCAGTGGAGCCCAGGGAAGGTGGCTGAGGTCACAAAAGAGTATGTGGAAGGGTTATGTCAAAATAAAAGGTTTCCTGAAATTTCCCCTTTTCCTTTTCTTTGTATATGTGTGTGTGTGTGTGTGTGTGTGTGTGTGTGTGTATGTGTGTATGTACATGTGTGTACATGTGCAGGTATGTGTGTACATGTGTATATATAAATGTGTCTGTGTGTGTTTTTGTATGTGTGTATGCAGGCATGTGTGTGTATTTCTGTGTGTATATGTCTGTGTTTGTGTATGTCTCTGTGTGTGCACAGGCATGTATGTCTATGTGTGTGTACATATATATGTGTGTGTGTGTGTGTGTGTGTGTGTGTGTGTATGTGTGTGTGTATCTCTGTGTGCAAGCATATGTGCATATGTCTGTGTGTGTACATGTGGGTATATGTCTCTCTGTGTGTACACAAACATGTGTGCATTTATGTCCATGTGTGTATGTATATGGGTATGTGTGTGTCTCTATGCTTGTGCATGTGTATATGTCTGTATATATATATATATATATATGTATGTCAGTGTGTGTATAGCTCTGTGTATATGTGTGCTCACATGCAAGCATGTGTGTACATTTGTGTGTGTGTGTGTGTGTGTGTGTGTGGTGTGTGTGTGTGTGTGTGCGCGCGCGCTGGAATTACACTTGGGCCTCATGCATCCCAGGCAAGTGCTCTGTCTCTGAGTTATTGTGGTCGTTTGAAAAAAATGGCCCCCAAAGGGAGTAGCACTATAGGAAGTGTGGCCTTGTTGGAGGAAGTGTCTCACTGTGAGGATGGGCTTTGAGGTCTCTTTTGCTCAAACTTCACTAGGTGTGACAGTCAGTCGACTTCCTGTTCCTGCAAGATATAGGACTCTCAGTTCCAACACCATACATGCCTGCATGCCACCACACACCCCCATCCCCACTGCCATAATGATAATGGACTGAATGTCTGAAACTGTAAGCAAGCTACCCCAATTAAATGTTTACTTCATAAGAGTTGCTGTGGTCATGGTATCTTTTCACAGCAATAAAACCCCTAAAATAGCTATCTCTCCAGGCCTCTCTCTCTCTCTCTCTCTCTCTCTCTCTCTCTCTCTCTCTCTCTCTCTCTCTCTCTCTCTCTCTCTCTCTCTCTCACACACACACACACACACACACACACACATCAACTTATATTCAACCTTTAAAATTCAGTGAGAAATGATTATTTTTTACATGCTATGAATGCGTTTCAACCTCTGTCTCGGAAAAGCCAAGTCTTTTAATTAAGCCAAGACTGGTTCTTGATATGCCCCAGTTTGAGATTTTGAGATTAGGTTTGATCAAGGAAACTATGCTCTGTCTCTGCTTTTTATGACTTCTCACTTTTCCTGAGTGTCCATGGGTAAATGTTTACTGTCCTTTCCTCTTGGACTGAGGTGTAGATTCCTGTAATACAGGCTGAAATGAATCTTTTGATGCTTTACTTCTAACCTGAATCTTCTGCTTGGCTGGGTCAATAAACACTCCATTAGTGGAAGTCCCTGACCACCTATCAAATTAATTTTATACTAATAGGGCCTCTAATTCTAGCTCATTTTTCTGTTATTTTCTGTCTGTGCACTGTTTCCTTTTTGAGGTGGTCACCATTTTGTTCTAGAGGCTGGGTAAGAAAAGTCTACAGCATCACTTGTCATATACTCTCAGGGCCTCAATAAAAGGGGCAACATTTTAAATAGGGCTCACTTGGGAGGGAAGGAGGAATATTATATTTCAAAATAGAGATACTGAAAATATCTAATTTTTATTTTATTTTCTTTATTTTTTTTCAAAATAGGGTCTCATTATGTAGCTCTGGCTGGCCTGGAACTCACTATGTAGACCAGGTTTGCCCCAAACTCACAGAGCTCCATCTACCTCTGCCTCCTGAGTGCTGGAATTAAAGGTGTACACCAGTACACCCAGTGCTATTTTTCTTGGCCATAAAGCCGCCTGCATTAAAAATTATGAAGTATCTCATCATTGGGAAGAGGCAATGTCTTCTCTTATTCTATTTCCCCTGTGACAATCATTGTCACAATGCCATATAACAAAAGTAACCTCACATAGTTACAGTAGTCAGCAACCATTATCTCTTTCTTCCTCTACCCCTCCTCCCCTTGATCTGCAAGCAGGTTAGCCAAGATTTATCTGTCTTTGGCTGGGCTGCACTAAGGCTGCAAGTTTTGTCCAGGTCTGCTGCAACAGCCTCAGTTTTGCTGTGCTCATAGCACTGCTGTAGCCAAGGCATACTTTCTGCATGATGATGGCAGAAGTAGAAGGTGAAATCTCTTTGGCCCAAAGCAAGTTCTGTGGTGAAACTCAAGCCCCAATTTTCATTACTTTGGAAAACATCCCTCTCAAGGTTAGTTGCTGAACACAATCATGATAATTTTATTATCTGCCATAGTTTCTAATGGTTAGGAATTCAGGAAGGGACCCAGTGAGGTGGTCCCTGGAGCCATTGTCCAATGGTAGTTACAGCTGGCACAGCAGGGGATGGGCCAGATTTTTCTGTCTTCATGGTGTTTCCGGCTTCTCCGTGTGGGCTAGTTGAAATTTCCAAACAGCTTGGTGGACTGAGAATTGTCACACTGTGCACAAGACATGGTAGAACTCTTGCACAGTTGCAGCCAGAGAACCAATGGAAGACACTCATATTTTACCATGAGCCTTGGGAATTACACAGCATCATTTCTCCCATGTATGATGGAACAATTGAAAACCTGCCCAGTTTCAATGGGAAGGAATGTGGATCCCAACTCTCAAAGGTGTGGGTGAGTCACATTATTAAAAAACATACAAGGGGTGGGAGATAGTATTACAGTCTGCCATCATGGGACAGAGATGTATTCTCTAACCACAGTTTGGGCAGGGGAGTGCATATAGGCTAACCCTGCCCTCAAAGTCATGGCCTTTTGGACTTTGTATGGGGCTCTGAACACCGAAGCCTAAAAATGTATGCTAGGTAACTGCTCACAAGTGATTGCCCAGAAACATGGCTCAGATGTAAAGTCTGTGGGAGATTTTTGTCTTGAGGGTTTCTATGTGAAAACTTCATAACAATGTGGGAGAGGCAACCAAGGATTGGGAAGGATCTGGGTAATACTACAGGTTTAGATCCATGAGGAGTCACAAGCATCACTTGGGGAAAACACCTGAAATATTTCCCAGGCATGTCTAGGTAAGGTGACTTCTGTCAGCTTAGGAGACTCCTCCCAAGTAGGGTGCAGGTGCTAACACCAGCTGCCACAGGATGATTCATTAATGTGATTCACATCTACCTCCCAAAGGCCACTATGCAAAGGGACCCAGGGTGGCAGCATTGTCCCTCTTTAAAAAGTGATGTCTTAGTTACTTTTCTTTTGCTATAAAGAGACATCATTACCTTATAAAGGTAACTTATAAAGGAAAATATTTAATTGAGGGCTTGCTTATGGTTTCAGAGGGTGAGTCTGTGACGCTCACGGCAGGGAGCATGGCAGCAAGCAGCCAGGCATGGCCTTGGAGCAGTAGCTGTGAGCTTACATGTTGATCCACAAGCACAAGGCACTGTGGATCCCCCAAAGAGTTCATGCACATGCGCCTGTGGGAAACATTTTTATTCAAACCACCACAGTCCATTTCCCAGAAAGCCTAACCTGAGACAAAGGGATAAGCACAAAGGATTTTTGTCCAACTCACTCTCCATAGATGGTAGTCCCACTGCAGTGTTTCATTAGTCCCTGTGGCAGGACACATTGGCCCCCCAGGAGATACTGACTGAGAAATCAAGACAGTCATTTGGTCCTCACTTCCAGTGACTTCTATCTGTGCATGTGGAGAGTTGAGTTCAAATCACTGGATTTCTTTGAAAGTAAGAAAATTCGACTTTGAAGTACCCACAACTCTCTCTGCTGCTCCCCATTTCAATGCCACTATCTGAGAATGGTATGGTTGAGTTCTACTTGGGCTACTGTGAGAAAAGAAGTCAGAATTCCAAGGATGTTCCCGGAGGACCTTCCTTTAGCTCCAAAGAAGATAGAAGGCAGAGCTCCTCTGCCCAGTGGTAAAGGACAGAGCCTGTTGCTGCCTGTACTTGCCAAGGCACACATAAGATCTGTGATGATCAATGACCACAGAGAGATGTGCTGCTAAATGAAGTCACATCCATCTAGAAGCTGATGAGCCCACAAAGCCATGTTTAGAGTTCAAGGACCCTATTGTGGGCTTGGTGTAGAAGCACACTCACCCAGTCATCATTCATCCAAGGATAGGTCATGCTCAGACCAGCATAGGGACAACAGCTCGTACCAAACTCAGAAAGTTATTTCAAGGTCAGTGAATTCAGCCACCTGATTGATTTTTCTCTTTGATCTGCTCTCTAGATCAGCAATGTTCACTTTACATCTGTGATTACAGCTCAGACTCACAGAGACAGACAGATAAGAGCAAAGTGAAGTTGCAAGTGAGCCCCTCCTCCTGCAGCCCTTTCGTTTAGAGATCTTCTGGACACTGGCTGTGGTTCATTAACTCCCTCCTCCTCAAGACACCATTACTCCCCTCCCTAGACAAAGTCAACTAAGGCTCAGGAAGGACGGACAAGAGGCTGAGGTGGAGGCATTAGCTATCAGAAGCCCAACTTGGAGACTCAATTCCCCCGAGGCCAGGGTTAAAGGACTGGACTAGCTTATTCCAATTGCTTCCCAAGAGCCATGAGCCAGACTCACCGAACTCCAACCCTTTCTGAGTCTGCCTCCAACTAGTCACACCTGATGTATTACTGCCTTCCACTCCTCTTTTCTTTCTTTGTCTTTTTCTTTCAAAGTTATCATGCCATTTTCATTCTTTGCTATCTGGAAAGCATGTTTTTTTGTTTGTTTGTTTTTTAAAGTATAGTATAATATTTATTTGCAAGCATATCCTTGGAAACAGCAAGTCCGATCATAACTAAAGCATTTTCTCATAGTAATTCAAAGCTACTATTATAGACACAAACTCATTGCAGATGCCATTACCTAAGATGAGATGATGGTAGTGGGGGGTCACTCATCCAATGTGACTGGTGCCTTACAAACGAGAAACTCTGAACACTGTGAGACCACCAAGGTGAGAGAGAAGTCAGGCTGCTGTAAGCCAAGGAATTACCAGAAGCCAGGAGAGTTGGTGCCTGCCAAGAAAACACTGATCTGCTGAGACCTTGAATTTTGGGCTTCTGGCCTTTACAACTGTAAAACAATACGTTTCTGTCATCCTAAACCACCTAGTTTGTGGTACTTGGGAAACCAAAAGTCAGCCTGTCTGCAAAGCTCCCAGCCTTCAAAACTTCATCATTCCCCAAGCCTGCCTGCTTAGAACCTAAGAAAGCAGACACCTCGATGGGGAGAAGCTGAGCATCTGGTGTATTGTTCTGTAGTCAGGGGAGAGGGGAAAGGGAAGAACAAAGGGAAAGAGAAAGACTTGGGCAGGACCTGACTGTGGCTCAGGTCAGGCCTTGGCAGGGCAGTACAGGAAGGGACAGGATGAGACTCCTTCTTCGGTCCTTCCAGATCCGTGGTGAAGAGGACCCCACTTGTCCTTCTATGGGAGCCCCTGGACGACTGCCTCCTCTAAAAGGCGGACACAGCCGTGCAGGAGAGAGATATGGCTTCCAAGCTCCCTAACTCCCAGCCTGCCTGCCTCACTGAAGACAGATGAAGAAGCAGATGTAGGCTGGGAGGTGAGCATCAAGCTTCATGTGGCCTCTCCTGCAGAGCCTTGAATGACATGAAAGGAGGTGGGTGAGGAATTCAGGTAATGCTGGCAGACATCCCACTGGAGAACACAAACTCATCCATCTGAACGTTTGCAAATGAAATGGGGGTGCCTGGTGTACAGCAGCCATGCAGAACCTGCTGGGGGTGGGACTCTGGTGGGAGGACTAGAGGCTATTATGTCTCAAAGCACAAGTGACACATTTTACAGTGCCTGCCCCTACCCACCCAAGAGTAAAAAGGACTCTGGCTGCATGGGCCCTGTCACATTCTTCTATCAGTCCTGTTTTTCAGCCTGCCTCAGCAGACACTTCAGGCCTAGAGCTGTGAAAGTCTGGAAAGGCTGTGGGGTCATGAGAAACAGAGGGAGGCTGACATCATACAACTTCATGTGTAAATAAACTGTACCACCAACAGGCAATAGCTACCAGATCAAAGCACTGAACAGACCTCACAGAATCCAACATAATATTACAGCACTTTTTATTCCTAGATCTCCCTCACTGAGGCCCAACTTAATCTCTGGTTTGGGTCTGAATTATAAGATGTACCAGTTTTACCCAAAAGTTAGCACTTCCCTATCAACCCTTGTAGACGTCATGTTGTGAACTGTAACACTTCCTACCAGGAGGGGCTCATCACAATGGCACTGTGGACTGAAGGCTGCCCACTATTCCTATGTTGAAGGCCTGTTTTCTTGTTGCTTTTGGGTTTTGTTTGTTTCTTTGCTTGCTTGTTTTTTTGGTTTTCGAGACAGGGTTCCACTGTCTAACAGCCCCAGCTGTCCTGAAACTCACTCTGTAGACCAGGCTGGCCTTGAATTCACAGAGATCCATCTGCCTCCTGAATGCTGGGATTAGGCCTGGCTGAAGCCCTAACATTTTGACTGTGATTGGATACACTGTCTTTAAAGATGCAATTGATGCTAAACAAAGCCCTCAGGACTTGCATTATTATAAGGATGGAAAGAGCCCAAAGATGCTTTTGCATCTAGCAAAGACCACTTGAGGACCCAGCAGAAGGCAACTGTTCTGCAAATAAAGAGCAGAAGTCAGGAAGATATACTCTATGCACGGGTCATGCCCGTCTCCACAGTCCTTCCAACCTTTACACCATGGTTCTCAGCAGCTACTCCTCAAAGCTTGTTAGAAATACAAATTATCAGGTTCCCATCCCAGTCCTCTGAGGCTGCTGCCCAAGTGTTCAGTGACTCCCAGGCAGATAGGAGTTTGAGAATCACTTGTCCACACTCTGGAGTCTACTCTGATCCATTCATGTTATCTCACTGATTTAGTTTCTCACCAATACAGTGAGAGAACTTGTGGCATGAAGGGTAAAGGGAGCTATATTTTCTCAGAGTAAGAGAGAGAGAGGGTTCAACTTTCTGGGACTCAGTTCTATACACTGTCAAGGGCAGGGGAAGAGAAAGGAAAATGCAGAAGGCAGAATTCCATTTCCCATCAGCCAACAATACAATGAAGCTTCATTTCCAGGAACTGTCAGGCAGAAGCCAAGTGGTATAATAAGCCCTCATGATACTCTATCAGAGCCCTCTCAGTGAGGAGCCAAGCCTGGGGACACAAGCCTGATATTCTAATGCTCAAGAAACTGAGGCATCAGGATTATAAGTACAAGGTCAGCCTGGGATATACAGCAATGAGTCCCTGTTTCAAAAAGAAAGAAAGGGAGAGGGAAAGAGAAAAGAAGGAAGAGAGAGAGAGAAAGAGAAAAAGAAAGGGAGAGAGAGAAAGGAAGGAAGAGAGGAAGGAAGGAAGGAAGAGAAGAAGAAAGGAAAAAAAGAGAGAAAGGAAGGGAGGAAGGAAGGAAGGAAGGAAGGAAGAAAAGAAAGAAGAAAGAGAAGAAGAAAGGAAGAAAAAGAGAAAGAATGGAAGAGATGAAGGAAGGAAGAAAGAGAGAGATGAAGGAAGAGAGGAAAGAAGGAAGGAAGGAAGGAAGAAGGGGAAAGAAACATTGGGTTAGTGAGATATCTCAGTGGTAAAGCACTTGTGCAAGTGTGAGGACCAGAGTTTGAGTCCCGAGAACCCATGGAAAAGGCTGGCAGACATGGCAACTGGCTGAAACCCAGAACTCATGAGCCAGAGATGGTAGATTCCTGGAACAAGATGGCCTCCCAGATAAGTCATAATTATGGAGCGCTGGATTCAGGAAGACCCTCTTCAGAAAATGAAGTGGAAAGCAATTGAGAAAGACACCCAATGTCAACTTCTGGTCTTCACACATTCATGTACACTGAAACACACAGGTGTAACCAAACACCTAAGAATACACATTCACTCACAAATATATACTCACACACACACACACACACACACACACACACACACACACGCACACACGTACGCGCGCACTAAAAAACAAAGAAAAAAGAAAAGGCAGGCCATCAATGTTTCAAAGAAACTGCACTTTAGGCTTTCATGGTCCTGCCAGGGAAGCAGGGAAGTCCACCACATATGGCAAGAAACCACATGGGACACGGAGATCACACCATGCTCCATGTCCTTACACAGGCCCTAGCTATACAACCTATCCTCTTCTGAAATGTATGTTTTAAAACTCAATCACTATCATCTTGGAAAATTCCCCCAAATGTGTGCTTCCTGTAAGCCCTGGCTTTGTTTCAGCACTGTCCAACCCCTCCAGGGCATGCAGCGAGGGCTCACATCAAGTGCTTCTTCTCCTGGACCCTCAACTCCCCCAGGAAGCATCTGAAACTGAACAGCATCTTCCAGCTTCCACTGGATATTAAGGTACCCAGTTGCCTGGCAAGCCTCCTGAAAGCATGCAAAGGTGAGAGCATCTAAAGAACGTGGGGTGGGGTGGGGCTGGGACATGTCTCAGAGGTTCAGAGTATTTGCTGCTCTTCCAGAGGACCCAAGTTTGCTCCCTGGCATCTGTATTGGGCAACTCACAACCTACTGTAATTGTAGCCTCCAGGGGCTCTGGTGTCCCCTTTTGGCCTCTTCAGACACCAGCATATACATGCAGATGCACGCGCACGCGTGCACACACACACACACACACACACACACACACACAAATATATGCATATATACATATTTTTCACTTTTAAAGCAAAAACAAACCAGTGTGGGGGGCTGATCTGAAAGTTCTGCTACAAAGGAATTCTGCTTCCTAAAACTAAAAGGGAGGGCATGCTGGTGTTTCTTGAAAGGTAACAAATGTTTTCTTTTTGCAAATAAGGAAATCAGATGATGCATGGCTGAGAGTGTTTATCCTACAAACCAATTTCTCTTTCCCAGTATTTATAAGATTTTCTTCTCTGATTGTTTAAATTAACAGCAAATGCCCAGCTCTAAAAATGAGGCCTTATTGGTCACTCATGTAAAGGGGGCTAGGAAAGTACAAGTCAACCTACGAGACAACTACCATGCAAATCTGGGGAATGGAAATATCAAAGGAAACAGAGGCAAAAGCACCGTTGTAGTTTTCTTCTTAAACAAAAGCAGTCTTGGGACAGATAGGCCTAAGCCCTTCATTTATCCTTTCCTTTCCTGAAGTTCTCCAGGCCTGAAAAACAGGCCGAGCTCGTTTTAATAAACAGCTACAGCAAGGGTTTAAAAAAAATCAACAAGGAAAGGTCTGGTGAGTCTTGGCCACTAAGAAGAGGAATTTATTTTAACACTTGAGGTTTTATCTTACATGACCAACCCATCATGAAACTTGGAACTTGTAATTTATGTATCTAGTGAAGAGAGAATTGATTAACAGGAGGAAATAAATGTCAGCTAGGGACAAAATGACAAATGTAGTTCTGTGGGGTCAGTTCTCTATGCCACTTAGCATTCTCATTTATTACTTGAAATACAATGGGTAATAGAATTAGAAGTGTATCATTAAACTTGGCAATTAAAGCCAAGTAAAAACACAAATAGGTCTTAATGCGTTGAAAGATGGGAAGGTATCCCTTGATAGTCTCAGAGCTCTGCCTGATGTGGAGCTGGTACCCCATAAATGTTGGTAAATGGTATAAATGCCAAGAAAGCAAAAGCTCAGTGTCGTTCCCAAAAAGAGGAAAAGGAAAATCATTTACAACAGTATTAATTGGTATCTACGATGAGTTTAAAGCCTCAAATGACAGCTATACAATCATGACCAAGCAGCAAGGTGACCTAGATAGCCACAATACACATATACTCATAGTTCCAAACATAGTCTATACATTAACTTTCTTTTTCTGAAGCATAGACATAGACACATGCAGACAAGCATGCACAACACACACACACACACACACACACACACACACACACTTTTTCTTCCTGGAATGTGAGAAGGAAGGGGACAGATGATTACCCACCAAAGATGAGCTGTCTCAGCAGAAGACAGTAACAGCAACCAGGTACAGTTGGGTAGGAAAGAATGAGAAATAATCACAGTCACTCAAACACCTAGAAGCACAAGCTATGCCCCCTCAGTGGCTGGTCCCAGGCAGGGCAGGACAGATGCCAAATTGACAAACCACTAAGGTACCAGATCCACCTCACTCTCAGCTGAAGGGCTCCTGGAAGGTTCATTTGGTTTTTAATTAGACTCAAACTACAAAACAGAGCATGTCCTGGTGAGATCAGTCCGCTCCACCCCATCTAGCAGGGCTTAATTGAAAGATACTTCTGTAAACAAAGGAAAGACAGTGCACTACCTGGGATCAAAAATAGAAGGAAGAACTAATTTTTCAGAGTATTTTTTTAATGAAGTAATAGATCTTGATAAATTTTTTTAAGAAGGTTGAATGGTCAAATAGAAGATACATAAATGTTCTTCAAGAACAGCAAAAACCCTGGGTAGTATTTAAGCCAGGCTCTGTTCTCCTAAGGAAACACTCATATATGGGGGAAGGTGACAGACACAAAGAGAACAAAGCTGTGACATCACAGATGGCATGAAAAAGCTAAGAAAGGATGAGGGAGGCAATATTAATTAGGAACTGTAAGACACATGAGAAAGTTTTAGAAGCAGGACTAACATTTCAGAAAGCTAAACCCACAGTAAGAAACACTCACTCAAGAAGAAGGGGGCAATAACTGAAAAAATGGATTAAAGAGATAGAGAAATAAAAAGAAAACATGGACAAGGGCAATTGAATTTTAGATGTCTTTATTGTCTGGAAAAGTCCATTCCTCCCAACAGCACAATGTGTCAGTAGTTCCACATTGTCCCTCCAAAGCCTACATGTTAAAGTTTAGGGCAGGAAGTAGAGATTGGTGGGAGGTCTTCAGGAAGCTGGAGCTGTAGCCTTGGAAAGGGGGTCTAGGACCCTACCTTTCCCTTGCTGCCTTTCATTCTCTGGACTGTGAGCTGAGAGGGTTTGTTCTGCCGCACATGCTCAACAGAGTATGGAGCGGACCCTCTAGCTTCATTCCGGTTTCTATTGCTATGAAGAGATGCCACGATAGCAGTAATTCTTATAAAGGAAAACATTTCATTGGGTTGGCTTACAGTTCAGAGGTTTCGTTCATTATCATCTTGGTGGAACATGGTATCATGCAGGCAGACATGGTGCTGGAGAAGGAGCTGAGAGTTCTACATCTTGATCTGCAGGCAACAGGAAGTGCACTGACACTGGCTGAAGCATGAGCATGGGAGAACTCAAAGCCCACCTCCACAGTGACGCACTTCCTCCAACAAGACCATATCTACTCCAGCAAAGCCACACCTCCTAATAGTGCTGCTCCCTGAGCTTATGGGAGTCAATTACATTCAAACAACCATGCCCTCCAAAACTGAACCTTCTCTCTTCATAAGTTTATTGTTCATGGTATCTTATTGTAGTGATAGAAAGCTAACACCATTTTGCTCAAGTGTGGATAATAGGGAGGAGAAATCCACCAGGCCACAGAATAGAATATAGTAACTCCCAATGAAAGGTCATTTCAGGATGCAACACATTCAACAGGTGTTTTTTAATTGCCTATCACAATTCCCTCTTGAAACATACAATCTAGCAATGGGACAAAGAATAAATAAGCAAATTCAGTGATTACACAAGAGAGTTTTGAGAAATGGAACCAGCTTCCAGAGAGAGTATCAGGGAAGGCCTTCAAGGAAGCATTTCAAGTTGAGTCGTGAAAGGCAAGAAGGGTCCAGTGTGGGAATTAATCCTAGACAGAGGGACAGAGACTATGAATAACATTGTTGGCTTGCAAATGGTTTAGATTACAGTAGCACAGAATAAACATAAGAAGTAGCCTGGATCACACAGAATCTTAAGAGCAGAGTCAAGAACTTGAACATTCTGCCATCTTAATTCATGGTGCTGTAACAAAAATAACATACACTGCACAACTTAAGCATACAAAATGTCTCTCACAGCTCCAAAGGCCAGGAAATCGAAAATCAAGGAGGAATATGACAGATCTTGGCCTGGCAGGGCTAGACCAGATGGCTGTCTTTTTGCTATATCCTAACAGATCAGAGAGAAAGAGAAACACATGCTCTCACGTCTCCATCCTGTTGGCCTAGTTATTTCCCAAAACCCCATCCCAGGACCAACCTACTGAGGTTAGAGTTTCGACACATGAAGTTTGTGGAGACACAAATCTGAAACTTATAACCTCTAAGTCTGTCTCCTTAGTCTGAACAGCACGGCTCCCTCCTGTTCATCTGCTCTGATGGGGGGATGGACACCAGCCAGTCAGAAGGAGGGAAATGCCCTACACCACCTCACTCAGCCACAAAGCACAGCAGCATGGAGCAGGGTGCCTGCCTATGTCCAGATGGCTGAAGTATCTGTCACTTTTCTGGTTGTGGCAAAACGTCTGGCAGAAACAAGCACGGGAAAGCTTTCTTTCTGCTCCGCTTCAGTGCAAGGCATGATGGGAATGTCTCAAAGATGCGGAAGTATGAGAGAGCTGAGTACATCACAACTGAAGACAAAAAGCTGAGCCATGGTGGCAAGCCAGGCCACACATCCCTAAGGGTCCACAATCACTCCAAACAGTGTCACCATCTAGGGACCAAGTGTTCAGATACATGAGCCCACGGGGGACATTTCCTATTCAAACCATAATAGCTGGGAAGATTTGCTTCCCAGAACACTAATTCTCCCATGCCCACAAAAGCCATCTACGTAGTAAATGCTTCATGTAAAATTTTCTGTATCCATCTACTTTAAAATTAAGATCTTTGTAGGCTAAGCTATAGCTGTTGGGACATCTCCTATCCTTGTTTTATTTCTATCGCTGTGATAAAATACTTCAACAAAAAGCAACTTGGGTGCAGAGGGGTTTATAATAGCTTATAACTCTATTTTACTGTCTGTTATTGTGGGGAAGTCAAGGCAGGAACTTGAAGCATCCAGGCACATCCTCAGTCAAGGACAAAGGGAAAGTGAGTGCACAGTGTCTATGGCTCAGCTTGCATTCTCTACTCCTTATATTCAGGACCCACAGGGAACGGTGCCGCTCACTCTTAGGATGGGACTTCCCATGTCACCTAACAGAATCAAGACAATCTCACACAGACACACCCACAATCTTTCATTGAGACTCTTTCCAGGTGATGGACAATTAAGCCTAACTCATTTTTACATCACTCATTACCCAATAGTGCCACCTAACTCAACTGTGTCTAACTCCTACACCAGCTGCCACCTGTGTTTCTTATCAGAGTCTACAGTGTGGGAGCCCTCTGAAAGAGGAGCAGGGCTGGTAGAATTAATGCTCAAAAGATAATGGGAACTTTGGCACCAAACTTAAGTACCAACTAGATGAGGAATGTGTTTTACCAAAACTTTATCATATTCATACAGCAAGGCTTCTGTGATTAATATTGGACTTCTATATATACATGCCGATGAAGGAGGATGATAGAGGGAAATTTCAACACAATGAATTCATTGTTTACTATACATTTAATAAACTATTTATTAAGGTGGTGCTCTTTGGGAAGAGTATTAAATAAAATTTTTCCAGGGGTTCAGTTTGGTGTTTTGTGGTAAGATTTACTAAATAGCCCAGGATGGCCTACAGTGCTTTTGTCTCAGAGTCCAAGTTCAGAACTACAGATATACACCACCATTCCCAGCCAAATGGATGCTATTTAGAAAATATAGTTAAGTGTGATTTAAAAAAAAAAAACAGAGTGGTGGAGAAAGTTGTACTCCCTAAGTAAGCAGATTTCTGTAGAATAATGATTGTTCCAGAAGCTGCTTCCCACCGTCTGCTTCTCTGATCAACAACAGTCAACATGTTTAGGCTGGAGATGTACTTCAGTGGTAACAGCACTTGCTTCACAACACCCATCTGAGTTTGGTCTCCAGAACCACATAAACAGATAGAGGCAGGAGGGTTGAGGGGGCTTGCTGGCTTCCAGCTACCTCCAGGTTCAGTGGCAGACCCTGTCTCAAGGAAAGAAGGCAGAAAGTGATACAGCAGGGCACAAGAAAACTCACTGTCCTCCTGTTTTCATGCATGCGTGCATGGGCATGCACACGCCCACAAGCACACATGTGTGGGCACGTACACACACCTGACTGACTATGATATCCCCCCCCATTAGTGTGTGATGTCACCACTTGATCCTAATTTACGTGTAGAATTAAAGGTGCACGACACCATTTGTCTGCAGTGTTACACAGATGAGTTGTACTTTGTGTGCTGAGTGTATCTTTCTTCTGGCCTGTAATTTCCTTCACATGGAAGATTAATGAGAGAAATCTTTATATTCTGTAAAAAAAAAAAAAAAACAAATTCTAATCATTTGCCTAAAAATTTAAGTTGTTTTCAAACAAAAGGTGAAATGCAAAGCAAGCAAGCAAACAAACAAACAAACAAAAAACCCTAAGGGTTTAAAGCATAGCCCCCAAAACTATAGAAACACTACAAGAATAGACAGGCTGAAAGCTTCTTGACATTAGTCATTTGGATATGGACTTCAAAGCACAGGAAACAAACAGACAAACAAAAACCAGATGAATGAGGGCTATATACAACTATAATAAAGATTCTGCACAAGCAAGAAAACAGTAAACAGACAAAGCTTGGAATAGAAAAAGATATATACAAGGAATAGGATATAGGTGAGAAAAGTGAAATGTTCCAAACCCTGAAAACAGACTGACATGTGAAACTTCTATGTACCTGTGGACTATTTTGAGATATATATATATATATATATATATATATATATATATATATATATGTGTGTGTGTGTGTGTGTGTGTGTGTGTGTGTGTGTGTGTGTATGAATAATTAAATTAACTGACATTCATTATATATTTGATACATAACTGATACATCAGTTTTAATGAAAACATTTAAACTCTACTATCTTACTGGTTTTCTCATATACAATATGTCAGTGTCAACCACATCCTCCCTGCAATACAACAGAGCCTTGAACATGTTCCTCTTGAAATCCATCTGTGCATCAAATTAAGCAATTAAATTTTAGTTCTGATTAAACGACCTGATATTTATTTATTTATTTGTTTATTATTTGGTTTTCGAGACAGGGTTTCTCTGCATTGCTTTGGAGCTTGTCCTGGAACTCGCTCTGTAGACCAGGCTGGCCTCAAACTCACAGAGACCTGCCTGCCTCTGCCTCCTGAGTTCTGGGATAACAACCTGCTTTTTTAAATGGACAAAGGACCTGAAAAGACATTCCTCAAAAGCAGACATAATTGGCCAACAGGTATACTAAAAGATGTCCTACACCACCAGTCTTGCAGAAATGTAAACTAAATCAACAAAAGGGTGGGACTAGAGAGATGGGTCAGTGATGAAGAGCACTTGTGTAGGACCCAGATTTGATTTCAACCTCAGGAAATCCAACCCCCTCTCTGGCTTCCACAGGCACCAGGCATAGACAGTGCACATATATTCATGTAGACAAAACACCCATACACATAAAATAAAAAGAAATCTCAAAACATAATACTCACAAGGAGATAACAGCTCATACTATTTAGGGTGGCTGTTAAAAAAAAGACAACAGATAACAAGTTTTTGTGATCACATAGAGGAAGTGATGACCTTACACATTGTTATAAATTACTATGTTTGTTATAAAAATCAGTGTGGAGTTTCCTCAAAGTATCAAAAGTAGAGCCACTATGGAATTCAGAAATGCTACTTTGGGGGAGATTACACAGGATAGATGGATGGATGGATGGATGGATGGATGGATGGATGGATAGATAGATGACAGGTAGATAGATAGATAGATAGATAGATAATGGATAGATAGATAGATAGATAGATAGATAGATAGATAGATAATGGATAGATAGATATTTACACACATACATGTGAAGGAACTAAAACCAATATCTCAAAGTGATGTTTATACTGTTCTGTTCATTGAAGCACTATTTATACTAGCCAAAATGTAGAATAAATAAAATATGACATTTATATACCATGAAATACTATTTACCTTAAAGAAGACAAATCTTACCATTTGCAACAGCATAAATGAATGTGAAAGACAGTATGTTAAATAAACCAGGCACAGTATGATAAGTACTGTATGATCTTGCTTACTTAGATTCTAGGAAAGCTAAACAGAGAGAAGTGGTTGCCAGAGAGTGGGAAGTGTGAGAGTTGGAGGGTATTGGTATAAAGATGTAAAGGCAAATTTCAGTTAGAAAGTTGTTCCATGGTGTGTGTGTGTGTGTTATGTCAATAATCTGTAGACAAATGAACTAGCAACCAACATGCATGCTAAGTTGACAGTTGACAGTGATGCCATAAACAAAACAGTCTGCTTATATACAGTGGCCAGGTGAGGCACTGACAAGGCAGAGCTGAGAGCTGGGTGAGGTAAAGAGTGAGATGGGGTGATGGCTAGGAAAAAGGAATGCCCAGCAAGAATTTGCAATACAAATGTATTTCACATGCATGGGGGGAAAGAACAAGAGCTCCATTTACTGAACAACTACACTAGACCAGAAATAGCCCTAGACACTTGGCAGAGTTTTATGAAGTCCAGCCCTTTCTAGAGAAGGCACCTTGCCCTTGGTGGTCAATGCATTCCCATGACCTATCTTTTAACAGTGATAACTTACAGAAAAAAAATCACCCCTACCCCAAGCTCTAGGAATTCAGTAGTTCACAAACATAACATCATCATGAGAAGCAGGTAAGCCCAGACTAGGAATATTGCAATTATCAAGTATAAATTACAGAGCAGCTGCACTTCCTGTGTTTAAAGAAAAAAAATTACAGTCTGACAATACCTACATGGAACCAGAATCTGTAAATAACACTAATGATTTGAAAAGTAACCAAGAAAAAAAATTGAGAGCTTGGTTTAATAACAGCTTAGATCATATTGAAGAAAGAATTAATAAAAAGAACCAAAAAAAGTTACCCAAAATACATCAAAGGAAAACAAGAGAAGAAATATAAAAGAGATTATGTAATAGGGAAGATGAGGTCTGACCACATTTGTTTAAAGTCCTAGAAAGAGAATGAACAGAAGCAAGCAATCCTCAGAGAAGATTTCCCCCCCAGAATTAACAAAGCTGATTACAGACACCCAGAAAAAGAAGTCTCAGTGAAAACCCATCATTGTGAAAAGTGGTCAGTGCATTTCCATCACCTATCTTTATGTTTGTTTGTTTGTTTGTTTGTGTTTTTGTTTTTCAAGACAGGGTTTCTCTGTGGCTTTGGAAGCTGTCTGAAACTAGCTCTTATAGATCAGGCTGACCTCGAACTTACAGAGATCTTCCTGCCTCTGCCTCCCAAGTGCTGGGATTAAAGGCGTGCACCACCACTGCGTGGCATCATCACTTATCTTGTTAACAGTGATAAATTCACAGAGGAAAATATCCATGCACCCTAGGAAACAATTCACATCACAGTGGATCTTCATAAAATAACCACAGGGTAAACATCCTAAAAGTAGCCAGGGAGAGGACATTACCTTCAAAGACTAGCATTTGGCTTCCCAACAACCACAAAAAGGCCAAAGACAATGGGATGACATCATCAATGTATTCATTTTTTATGTGTATGGAGTGTTTTGGCTGCATATGTATCTGTGCAACACATGTGTTCCTGGTACCTTCAGATATAAGAAGTGGACATCAGATTTGCTGGTACTAGAGTTGCAGACAGTTGTGAGTTGCCATGTGGGTGCTGGAAATTGAACCTGGGTCCTCTGCAAGAACAAAAATTACACTTAACCACCGAACCATCTCTCCAGCCCCATCTTCAATGTATTCAAAGAAAACATTCACCATCTAGGATTAGATTCTCAGTGAAAACTTTTTTTTATAAAATGAAAGCAAAATAATGGTGTTTTCCAACAAAAACTGACATTACTACCAGCAGATACTTGCTAAAAACAATTCTAAAAATATTCATTCCCTCCAAAACACTAAGATACTAGAGGATACCAGAAGGTCTGTCTCCCATAGTCTTCTCTCCATGCATTCCCAGCATGCCCTTTCTTCCCTTGCTTTCAACAGATAACTGCAATCTCAGACCCCAGTGTCAGATCTAGGAGGCATCAGCGTCTGTTTGGATGCTTGGGAAAAAGAATTAGAAGCCCAGATGAATAATGAGCTACAAAAAGAAAGAACTAGAAAGTGACTAGTCCATAATGCCTGACACATAGGCCTGGAGGTTTAAAAAGAAAGCGCAAAATGAGTGACAGCTGAGGTCTTTGTATCATTGTTAAACAAATTTAGACTTTGGTGAGTGAAATGTATATGCTGTAACTTCCAGAAAAGCCATTAAAAGAACACAAAGAGGATAGATACAGTTGAGAAAAAATAATTACATAGAATAATCAAAAAAGCAAGAAGTGGAAGAAGAAAAAAACAGGATAAGTAAAGTAAGTAGCTTCTTGGGAAAAGTAACAGATTTCAACCCAAATCTGTCACAGATAACATTAACTATGAATGATCTAAATATCCCAGTTAAAGGTCATCTTGTCAGAATAAACATAACATAGAATTTATGCCATTTGCAAAAGACACATATGAAACATAATACAGAGAGTTGGACATCCTACAGGAAAGGGAGTATAACATAGGTATCCCCAAAGTTGATGCAGATTATTAATAAGCACACACATATATACAAAGATATGTGGATAATATATACATACATATAATATACATTTGCCATACAGAATACTTTCATTAAGGTACTATTGACAGCTGTGCCCTGAGCAAAAGGAGGGATAGAGGTAGACAGATGAAGAAAGAAGGGAAAGGATGAGAGGGATAACAGGTAGACAGATGAAGAAAGAAGGGAAAGGATGAGAGGGATAACAGAGTATTGAAAAGTCTGTAGAAAAGGAAAAACAGTGAGGGGCACCAACAGCTGGAACACTGCTCTCGAGCAGGAAAGAGGCATGGGATGAGTGTCCAAATGGAGGGCCTGGCCTCAGTGGGACCACTGCCAGTTCATCCACAGGCAAGAGGGCAAGCATCCAAACAGACGCTGATGACTCTTAGATCTGACACTGGGGTCTGAGATTGCAGTTATCTGTTGAAAGCAAGGGAAGAAAGGGCATGCTGGGAATGCATGGAGAGAAGACTATGGGAGACAGACCTTCTGGTATCCTCTAGTATCTTAGTCAGTGTTTGGGAGGGAATGAATGCATGAACAAGGAACTGGATGAGCACATTGGATCCACCTGAGAGGAACAATCATGCGGTAAAGATGGAGAAGTTGAAGGATCTTGTTAAATGACTGCATTCACCTTCTCTTGGCCTTCCCTCCACCTTGGCTTCATGGACACACAGTAACCATCTTTGTTTTCAGTCACTGCTCGCCAGGGTCCTGTGACTTCCTGTAGGACTATCCTAACTGATGCAGCTGTTGCTATATAACACAAGCCCGTGGTTTCAACAAAGCATCTTCTATCATCTGTCTCTAGGACACAAAGTCCACACAAAGCTCCTGAGGACTCACATTGCTGAGAACACATCTGTATCCTCCAACCTCATCACACTCTCAGCCCAAATTAGCTTGTTACATGAGCCCATGTACAGAGCCAAACCACAGAGGCTTCTGGGCAGTGAGTGGGAGACCATGCCTAGATGACACCTTGGCAGTGAGTGAGAGACTACACCATGGCTGACAGAGCCTAGATGACACCTTGGCTTCAGCAAATCACCTGAACTTCCTGGTATGAAGCAGGCCATTTCTACTAAGGTTGTGATTTTGTGAGTCCAGAATTTGAAAAAAGAGGGCTTGTCTCTGTCCCTCTAGCCTGAGGTCAGGACTGGAGGACAGGAAATTGAGAATAACTCTAGCATCTGGTGGCTGGTATCTACAGAGGTTTCCTGACTTAAAATCTGATGCTTGAGCTGAGTTTCTCATAGCATAAAGGCTGGTTCCCAATAGGGTGTGTCTTGGGAAAAGGACTGGAAGAGTTAACATGCCTTCAGTTGGAAAGATGGTTCAGTAGAGAAAATGCTTGTTGCACACAAACATGAGGACCTGAGTTCAGAACCCTGACCAACCATTTAAAAAGCCAAGTGCTACAGAATACACTTGTGATGCCATTACTGGGAGATGGAGACAGGAGGATTCCTGTGGCTTGCTAGCCAGACTGTCTAGCTAAAGCAAGGAGCTCCAGGTTGAGTAAAAGACTCTGCCTTTAAAAACAAACAAACAAACAAACGAAAAAGTAGAAAACAACTAAGGAAGACATCTGATACAAACCACTGGCTTCTACATCTTTATATGTGTACACACACAATTATAGAAAGCAACAAAGCCTTCCTGACCTAACCTTGTATATTAGTCTCTTGCTGCTACTAACAATCTTCCTTGAACCTGACCTCGGAACACCACAAACCCATTATGTTACAGTATTGAAGGTCAGAAGTCTCAAGTGGGTTTCTGTGGTGATATATTTTGCTTGAGGGTTCAGAATGCAAAGCCAGCCACAGCCATAGAAGCCAGGCAGTGGTGGTAGACACCTTTAATCCCAGGACTTGGCATCTCTGTTAGTTCAAGGCCATACAGAGCTATACAAAATTGATCTAGTCTAAAAAGAGAAACAGAGCTCACACAAAGGTGATCTCAGCACTTGGGATCACACACCTTTAATCCCAACACTAGGAAAGTGGAGACAGGAGTGATACCACTAGGCAGAGAAAGGAACATAAAGCAGTAGGAGACAGGAACTCAAGGCATTTTGACTCTGAGGAGTCGTGGAAAGCAGTGTACTCTGAGGATTCATGGAGACAAGATCAGCCACTTCGGTCTGAGATAGAGGTAACAGTTAGTAGCTGGCTGCTTTGCTTCTCTGATTTTCAGCTTGAACCCCAATATCTGTCTCTGGAATTTTATTATTCCTGCTAAAGTTTTCTCTGGACTAAAACCAAATTAGTCAATCTGCCTTGCTTCAGGAGACTGAATGAGAACTTGACCCCTTATCTCTTCAAGCTCAAGAGGCTGCCTGCCTTCCTTGACCCCATAGCCCCTCCCACCTCCTCCAAATCGCAGAGCATCTTCAAATCTGTGCCACACTGACTTCTTGGCTCCCTCTTAGACGGGATTATATTGGGGTCCCTTGAAAAGTCCAGTTATTTCCCCCATCTTAATTTGTCTTTTTCATTGTACATCTAGCCGAGCCATCTCCCCAGCCCCCATCTTATGTCTTCACAGCTGCTTTATAAGCTTTATAAGCTTAGCACCCCTTTGCTAAGTAAGTCAAGGTCGCCACATGTTACAAGTCAAACATCTGTGGCAGGAGACAGGACCTTATGCTGCAAAGCACACCTTGGAAGCCACAGGGTATCACTTCTACTGCCTATAACAAATCCAGCCTATCACAGTCAGCCCTGATCTGAGAGGAGGGACATAGACTGTGGAGCTCAATGGAAGGGTGCAAATTAACTCAGTGGAAGGATGCAATTTGTGCATGATTTGCAACCCTCAGACCGCCCCTCTTCCTGTGGCTGGGAGCTGCACTCCTATGTTTGTGTTTGGAGTATGAAGGCAGAAAAGCAGACAATCTGGTGACCCCAGAGACACTCTGTGCAGCCTTTATCTATGCAAATGTCAGCATCATCTGAAATATTAATCTTGTTACGTGCGGATGACATCAAGCAAATTCCACTTTGTATGTATCTGTATCCCTAAGTGAAAGTTAGACTTGAGCTGGGCAAGTTTCTCATTCAATAAGTCCTTTGGGAACACCCCTTGCCACAGCATGCAAATTTCCCACCTGCTTTAAGTCTGTAAGACCCAAATCAGTTCAGCACAGGAAAGGAAACGAAGGATGTGAAAATTTCATATAGCCGTTAGCACATGGATGAACAAATAACTGAATGATTGCAAGCCCCATCCCCTACCCCTGACACCATGCACACACCCTGTTGCGTTGAAGAAATGTTTCTTCTGTTGAAATTAGACATTATTAGTAAACACCAATTGAGGGAGCTCAACATGGCTAAATTGCAGGCTTTTTTGGAAACAGGCCTGAATGGATTGTATTAACATCAATTGTATTTTTTATGGTTAAGCTGTTAAGTGTCAAACTGTGCTAAACGATAGCTCTCTACGCGGTGGCTAAATCCAACTACCTGTTATATCAGTTGAGTAAATCGTCAAACTTGGGGGATCCAGCAGTATAATGGACATGTTTATAGAATATCCTGAGGTATTCTGGCTTAACATCAAAAAGCAAAACACCCCTTACAGTGTTAAAAGGCTTTTATTAAAAAGAAGGATCAACAAATGAGTAAACATAAGACTAATTTTTAAAAGGAAAGCCAAAATACTATGGAAAGGAGCTAACGCATTGCAGGTTGCAGGTAAGTAGCCATATTCTGTCTTCATTTGTTCTCAATTGTTTACTCAATAATTTTGGGGGTGAGGGTTCAAGACAGGTTTTCTCTGTATAGCTTTGGAGACTGTCCTGGAACTTGCTCTGTAGACTAGGCTGGCCTCGAATTCACAGAGATACACCTCCCCAGTCCTGGGATTAAAGTCGTGCACTACCACTGCCCAGCTTATTCAGTAATTTTTACCTTGTCGTTGGACTATTATTTAGGAGACTGGACACTAAGTTTGGCCAAGTTTAACTGACAATCAGTTTTTTTCCCATTCTTTCTTGACTTTGAGTGTTTGAAAAGTTTTATTAAATTGGAGAAAGTGGGGAAAACTGTCACAATTTTTGCTAAATTTTATAGAGAGAACCTGTACTGAGGACTTCTGGCTAGGACTGATCTCCATCTTTTCATGTGTGGCCGTATGTGTGCAAGAGTGGGTGTGTGCACATATCTGTGTGTGTTGTGGGGGTTGCATGTGTATGTGAAAGTGATTATATGGTTCTCTGTGTGTGTGTGTTTGCATGTGCACATGTGTGAGTGCACATTTACAAGCCAGAGGTTAATGTCAGGTGTCTTTCTCAATCCCCCTCTGTACGCGCCTGACCCTCACCAGCAAGGACGACGCGACTACGGGAAGATCTTCTTCATGCACTTTTAATCAGGATCCTTGAAACATGTTTGCTCTGACCCTCGGGAGAGAGCCGGGGGACCCTGCACAGGCTTAAATACCCTTGAGCTAACCAACCCCAGTGAGCCACGTGGACCCTGCAGATAGGCCACTCTAATGCGGAAGCAGACAGGCTGAACAGACTTAACCAATTAAGGGCTTGTTTACGCCAGAGAGCCTTCACCAACGGGAAGGAGTAAGGCGGAAGCCAGCGCCACTTTAAGGTGTGGCACTTCGTGGCTCTCTACACCCCTCCAACCTGTTCTTTGAGATATGGTCTCATTAAAGCTGGAGCTTTCCCATTTGGTTAAAGTGGTGGCCAGTAAACTCCAAAGTCCTCTTGTCTCCATCTCCTTGGTACTTGGATTACACACACTGCCACCGTCTGACCTTGCAGAACTAAGGCCACACACATTCGGGTGCTTGGCCTTTTCCAGTAATGCTAAGAATCTGAACTCAGGGCCCTCTGTTTGTGTGACAAGCACTTTTCCCACAGAGCCATCTCCTCAGTCCTGCAGCTACCTTCCATAGAATGTTTGTAATGCCCCACACAGACACTGCTTAACATCCTGAGAGTAAGTAGCCTGAACAGCATTGGATGTTAATACTGACTGGTGTAAATCAGATCACAAACTCTTGTTTGAGTTCTGGCCACTTGAAATAATTAGAATTAATGAAGCATTCATTAGCAAACGGTTTGTTTGTTTACCCTAAATGTCAAGATTACTAGGAGGTAAAATCAGCTGTCGTCATCACCTTCGTGCTATGTTCCATTCTTATTCTGATCCCTTCTACATAACAGGAAATCATTTTCACTGTCTTAATATTTTTCTAATTATAAGAGCAATATGTGCTCATTATGATAATACTAGAAAATACAACTCAATTAAATAAAAAGGTGAAAATCCTGCAGAAAAATTCATTTAAGTCTCCCTCCTGAGTCAACACCCATTCTTACTTTTTAAACAAGACGACAGAATTGGAGCAAAAATAAAAATAAAGGCATAAATTGCTGGAGAAACATCTCAGTGCTTTCTCTGAGGAGCATCTGCTCACCGGCCCCACCCCTAGGATCCCAACCAAGCCTGCACCTCAACCAGCGTGTACTCACTCAAGCTTCTGACACCAGGATCTCAAAGGCAGGATAACTGTGAGTGACAAATAAAACACACAAATGACTGATGGTGACAGAGAAAAGCCAAATGAGTAGAGAATAAAGCAATGTGTGAGCCCAGTGAAGGAAAAGACTTCACTGGTTAGAGGAGCTGCAGGGAGGCATCCGAGCAGATAAGGAAGCCAATGGTGGCAGCATCTCAGAGAGAGGGGACCCTAAAGGAAGGCACAGAGAGTAGGGGCTGGTTCCATGATCAGCTGCAGAAAAGCAAGAGTCAAACCAGGGCTTGAAGACAACTCAGTCTTGCCAATAGGAAGTCTTTCTTGAGTTCAATCTCCAGAGCCCACGTAGGAGGAGGAGGAGGAGGAGGAGGAGGAGGAGGAGGAGGAGGAGGAGGAGGAGGAGGAGGAGGAGGAGGAGGAGGAGGAGGAGGAGGAGGAGGAGGAGGAGGAGGAGGAGGAGGAGGAGGAGGAGGAGGAGGAGAAGAAGAAGAAGAAGAAGAAGAAGAAGAAGAAGAAGAAGAAGAAGAAGAAGAAGAAGAAGAAGAAGAAGAAGAAGAGGGAAAAAAAGGGCAGGTTATGTGGCATGCACTTGTACTAATTCCAGTTCTGAAGAGACGGAGACAGGTGGAACCATGGACCTTGATAGCCAGTCACCTTAGTCTAATCAGCAAGTTCCAGGCCAATGAGAGACCCTGTCTCAAGAAAACAAGGTGGCAGTGCCCCTGAGGAAAGCCATCTGAAGTTGACCTCTGACCTCCATTTGCACACTGAGTACCAAATGGATCTTCCTTGACCTTTTCTTATGAGGCTATATCAAAGAACTCCAGAAAATTCAACGCATAAAACATTTTTGGACTCCACTCAGCAAGACTGTTTAGCCATGGCTGGTCTTGGAGCTCAAGTGATGTGCGTGTGCCCTGTCTTTGTCCTGTTCTCCCTGAGTATAGCCACCTCTCCTCACACACTAACTCTATTCTGTAGTTATAGATGGACTCCCTATATGCACAGGGCAGGCTTTGCCATTTCATCAGTCTCAGAGTTACTAGCATATGTCTACTAGAAGATCCCCACAGATGTCTCTTTGAACCCCAGTTTGGAAAAACATGAATCCTCAAACCAGTCTAAGTGACAAGGACAGCCCACATTAGATCACATGTTCTCTTCTGAGGGCAGAATGAAGTACAATTCACCTTAATGATAACCCACCAGAAGCACATGAGGTAAAGAGCAGCCTCCCAAAGGAAGAGGAGGAAGATGGAAGAGTGACTTGGACTCACAGCATCTGGAACTGCCCCAGTTTCTCTCGCAGAACTCCTCCATCTCATCTGGGAGGCTTCAATAAGTCTCCCAGCCAGTCTCCAGCCAGGACTATATGGGTAGATAGCAGTTCTCCTGTGATTCCCAATGCTGAGAAGTACACAAACTATGGTCAAGCCAGTCCTTAAGGAGCACCTGACAGTCACATTTTTATACGTTTATAAGACTAACTCCACTGAAATATTCTGAAACCGAGCAGAGGCGCCAACTGCTGCCCAGCCTCAGCCCCAAGCATACTTGACACTCCTAAGTGTCACCTGGTTGAGCTCACATGTCTTACATTAGCATACTTGAAATCTGGTCATTTAAAATTAGATCCTAAGTGGAACGAGCATCCATATGGCATCAACAATGTGCCAGGCCTTGTCCCTGAGTGCGTTCCCTATAGTAACACTCTGAAGACCTATTACTATTTCCATCTGTGACAAGAAAGACAGAGCACAGAGAAGCCACATCCACACCAAGCCAGACCTTTACTCTAGAGCCTGCATGGCCCACCCCGAGGCTAGGTTCATGTCTCAGCTCAGAATGGATCATAAAGATGGTGAGCTAGGGAACTGAAAATAAGTGACACTCTGGACCAGAGTAAAGGCAACAGAATAAACAAACAGATGCGATAACATAATCCAGATGCTGAACTGTCACAAGCTTGTTAGCATAGACCCAACACTGTCTGGTGTCACAAATCCAGGTTAAAGAAACATCACATTCTACCAGCATGAAAATACCTTCTTTTCTGAACCTGCCATGGGCACAACAAAGAGCAGCCTAACTTGTAGGAAGCATCTCTCTGCACAATATCACTGCCTGGCACATTGTCATGCTGAACAGCACTTTTCTTAATATAATTTTATATTCATTATTTTAAAATCCCATATATATATATATATATATATATATATATATGTATATAATAATATTCACCTCCAGTTTGTTCTCTTATTCCCCTTCGACTCCCTCTGGAATTTTTCTTCTTGCCAAAACACACACTTCACTCCCATCTTCTTGTCTTTTACTGTTTAATAACCCAGAAGTTTAATTAGAGTTGCTTGCATGCACATGGGTGCGTATAGGGTTATTCATAGGGTCGTGGGTAACTACAGTGCATCATTGAAGAAAACCGATTGCTTCTCCCCCAGCAACGATTCACTGCCAACAATTCCTCAGCTAGAGGTGGGACCTCACTTGTCCCATGCTGGAATGTTGACTAGCAAGATCTTGTGCGGGTGACCACAGCTGCTGTGAGTTCATGAGTTCGACCTCATTCAGAGCACAGCTCCCATCCACTAGCTCTTATATTCTTCCTGCTCCCTCTTCTGGATGTTCTCTGTGCTGTGAGGTGAGGGGGGATGGTAAGCATGACGTATCCAGAGCTGAGCCCTCAGCAATCTCTCACCTAGCACTTGGACCAGGAATGAGCCTCTGCTTTAACCCTGCCCAGATACTGCTTTAGCCAGAGGCTTCTGTGGCCAGCTGTTCCTAGGAGGGTGCTAACAGTAACAGGCTAGACTGATAGTCAAGTGTCTTTACTGGGATTTCTACAGCTGTGATAAGCACAACATGGTCAAAAAGCAACTTGGGGAGGGAAGGGTTTATTTCATCTTACAACTCCCAGGTCACACTCAATCACTGAGGGAAATCAAGTCAGAAACGTAACGCAGACACTGAAGCAGGAGTCACAGAAGGATGCTCATGGTTTTTTTTTTCATCCTGCTTTCTTATCTATCTCTGGGCCACCTGCCGAGGGGTGGCACCACCCAGAATGTACTCAGTCCTCACCATCAATCAATAACTTAAAAAATGCACCACAGGCTTGCCCAAAAGCCAGACTTATGAAGGCATTTTCTCATTTGAAGTTCCCTTTCCTCAGACAGCTATAGCTTGTGTCAAGTTCACACGCACACACACACACACACACACACACACACACACACACAATGACAAGACAGATATGGCCATGCCTCCACAGCTGATGACCCAACAGTACACACCCGAACAAACATACCTGTTTGACAAAACACTGATACAATTTTTAATCATTTGGTATATAGCCATTACCTATCTAAACCCCTTGAGTGCCCCATCCTGCCCTGGGCCTAACCCTGGACTCCCCAAAATATCCCCAAGATCAATTCATCTACTAGAGAGGCAATTCAGGCCCAGCAGGGACACGTGGTTTTCCTCTGCTATGTCTGGTGAGTACTAACTGATGACTTCCTAAGTACCAAAAGTAGCCAAGAGGCAAAAAGTATCTGTTCTCTTTAAATAAGTTTAAACTCATATTTTCTCTGGTCTACTGCCAATTCTCTTTTAAAACAGTAGATCTTTATTTTAATTTTTTAAAAAAGAAAAGCTTCAGACACACAATGTGACAGTCAGCAACCATCTGAGCCCAGCTCAATAACACAGAAGACATCACACCAAGACAGGACCAGATGCCTCCCCTCCACCATCTGCCGCCCACTCCAGTTCTTCTCAAAAGGCACCTTCAAGTGTCCCATCAGCCAATCGTACTGGAGTAAGGTCCCTAGGCCTCACAGAGGCTCATAGCAGAGACAAATAACATCAGTCATGAAGTCTCACCCATATGCCCATAGTAAATCCCTGTGTCTTCCCGGGTTACAGGAACAACAGACTGGTCCTGAAAGACATCTATGAAGCAGACTCAGTCTTCACGCTACCCCTAATCCCAACTAAATCTCTACACCACTGGAGGGGCTTTTAGAACTACAGATGCCTGGTGGTATAAATGGCTCCATTAATAAGCAGCTTACCATGCAGACATAAGGACTTGGACTCAGAACTCCAGCACCCGTGGTTTGTTCATTTGTTTTGTTTTTAAAGGTTTTAAAGCCACACATGACTGTGGGTGCCTTATAATCTCAGTACAAGAGATAGGAGGATGCCTGGGGTTCACTGGCTAACTGTTCTAGCCAAAGAATTGGTAAGCACTAAGTCCTAGAGGCCCAATCTCAAAACATAAGGTTGAGCAATTGAAGAAAACACTCAGCCTTGACTTCTAGCCTCTACATCATGCATACATGTGCATACACAATCCCCTGCTGCTATATATGCATACACAAACAAAGTACATATGCCAGCCCTAGCCACTTCTTTTAGCTGACCCTACCCATCTTGTAGGGTCCGTGCATCATAAAGACTCCAGATCATGATCTATCACCACAGAGCAGTCAGGGGAACCCCTGGAGGTCCACAATAGAACCCTACAAGTCTGCAACCTAGAAGGGGAAGGCCCAGATTCCTCCACACACACTGCCCATATGCTCACACAGCAAACTAATCAGTGAGAGGTGCCCCTTCCACCAGTGGATGGAGGGCTCTGGTGTCACACGCGCGCACACACACACACACACACCAAAGACATTCATTCAGCTCCTAAGCTGAAGTGTTGGGTTTTAATACCACCATTTGGCATGTCCTTCTAGAGATTTCTGGAAGAAGCAGTCTGCTAATATTTTTACATATCAGTGAGTGAACTGGAAATGAAGACTTCAAAGCTGATTAATGTTGAGTACGATGATCTTTGTGTTCAGGGGTCCAGGTAAGAGAAGCATTAGTTCAGGGATAGAGCCTAGGCTCTTCCAGAGAATTTGAAACCAGAATGGGCTATGTATATATCAAGAGTCATGAAATGGATGAGTTACAACAATAATACTGTGCAAGAGGAAAACTCCATAATATGAATGAACTTTTGTAATTTCCTGAGCCTTTTAGCAAGTACTCAATCCTTAATTCAGCAAAGGGAGTTTTCATCCACATGGGTTCTTAGCTAGTCAGTCTGTAGAGGTGATAACGGTGTAATGATAAGATCTTGGGAGGAGAATCCTTCAAGCATCCAAGAGGGCATATATCTGGAAGTCCCACCCCTCCCATGAGGCTTTCAGATTGGCAAAAAAAAAAAAAAAAAAAAAACAGGCGAGTAAGCCAAAGATCTGCAAAGGGCTCCTTCTAAATGTTTTTCATGTGGCTGACATGGAAATCACGGTGCGGGCAGATATAGTGGCCAATTCAAAATGTCTTTTGAAGGGGAAAAATAGTCAAATAGTCACTTCTCAACACCTGTGACCAAAGTAAAGGGGGAAAGCTCAGACATAATTCAGGGGCAGAAGCTCCACTGGGCTAGTTAAATGAAGCAGCTGTTCAATGTGTAAGGTTCCTTTTTTTGTGATGATCTCAGCTTCAGTACTAACTCTAGGTGGGACAAGAAACATACCCTGTTATTCTCCACACTGCTGGGTTAGACAAGAGGAGTGCAGCCTTACCAATACCTTCTCCCACCACAGAACAGACTACAAGTGGGTCCACAATGGGCTCTCTGTATGACCCAGGGGGAAACAAAGCAAGGAAGTAAATCAGCCAGGGAAGGAATCAGAAACACTCCAGTTCAAAACATCCCTCCTGGGACCTCAAAACCTGGACCCATGACAGAGATACAGCAGGAACTTACAACTTCTGGTCTTCTCAGTAAAACCCAAAAGGTGCCCCTACCCTAACTGGAAAAAAATGACTTAAAAAGGGGTTTAAACATTCTAGAAACAAGAGAGAAAAGCAAAACTTTAATTCCTTGGCAGCATCTTTTATAGAACTTAGTAACCAAGTGACATGGGGCCACAGACTCTCTAGGTTCAATGACTGCCCCAAAAGTAAAGAGATGGATTTAGCCCTATAATGCAACAGTGTAGGAACTATCAGGGACTCTGAATTTATACAAATGGCATGTACATTAAACCATCTTGAAAGTACACAGTACTGTTCACCATTAAAGAAACCCTATAGCCTGCAGAGTAGTGTTTCTAACTATAGGGCCACACAAAGCAACATCAGCAGCACCTTAGGACCTTGTAGACAAGTAAACCCATCCTAGACCAATGAATGAAGAACCTCAGAGTACAGCGCAGGAGACTTATCCTAACCAGTCACCCCAGGATCTGATGTATGCTACAGTAAACTGCTCCTTATGGATTGGTTACAGACATAAGATTCATCTGAGAACATACCAGCCTCATAGTTCTAGGGCCTTTGTTCAAATGGGGCCCTTGACCTGGCCATTCTCTCTGTATAAAGCACCGACTCACTTATCTTACTCAGTCCCAAGGATGACTTAGTTCAAATGTCATGTTCAACGAGACTCATTCTGTATCCTTGAGTCCCTGTCCTCTGCTCCATTGTTCCCGAAGTCTTCATCCCCTTCTGGGGAACTATGTAATGTACAATGTTTCCTCTGTGACTCTCCAATAGCAAATAAGTTGTTCTCATGGCAGTATACAGTGAGTAGCCCATAATAGGCTCTTATGCACAACTGTCAAATAAACAAATAAATGAGTCAGCCAAATTCTAGGTTCACCGTTTATTCCATAAAAACTCAAGTAAAGGGGTTTCCTTTACAAACAGGAGTTTCCATCTCCCACAGAAGGGCCCACACTGCACTCTTCTGCAGCTACCCAAATGGTTGACAGTCTTGTCCTGCAATCAACAGTCAAGAAAGAATCCCTAGAGAGGAAGTGGTATAAAGTCTCCACTAGCACTGGCTGGACCGCTCACCTGGCCATTGTATCTCTCAGATGCAGCCTTCTCCGAAGGCTAAAAGCTAACACGCAGCCACTGGGAGCAACTAAAAGTCCGTGTATTTGCTTCCAGATTTAAATGGGCAAGGTGAAGTGCCAAGTGCCAATCTCTTCTTGGCTGGTTCACTGTAACGATCTGGAAGTAAAGCTCCTAACTTTTAGAGCTGGTTTCTTTTTTGTGAGCTTCTGTGAAGTTCCAGTCTAAGTAATTTTCTATGAAATGGTTCCGCACAGGCAGCCGAAAGACCATGCAGGGTAAATGACACATTGGCCATAAGATCATTGGGTCACTGCTCCCACACAGTGGCCCCCACACAGTGGCTGCACTCCTCATTTCCTCCATGCGACCAAACCAAACTGGAGTAAATTCTCCAAGAAAGCATTTGGGTTTGGAAGTGAGGATCTAATGGGAGGCCAAGGAAAACTGCTGGTTTGTTTTTCAGTGTGCAGATTGGATTCAGGGTTATATACAAAGGGGCCTGGGCAGAGGGAGAGGAAATGGGTGGATAAAAATTATAAGAAAGTACCTACTCCCCCCAAAAATACCAGACCCCACCTTCTGAACCTCTTTGGTGTTAGAAGCCATTTATACTCTTAAAATTTGTCAAGAATTCTAAAGAGATTTTGCTAAAAAGATAATGCCATATCATTATTTAATATATTAGAAATTAAAATTGTGAGGTTTTTTTTTTTTTTTAATTTTTGAGACAGTAGCTCACTATGTAATTCAGGCTGGTCTCAAACTTACAATCCTCCTGCCTCTGTCTACCCAATTCTAGGATTATAAGGATGTAACCTCTATACCCAGCTAAAATTAAATTGTTAATATTTATTGACTCATTAAAATAGCATTAGTCACTCTATTACATGGTAACAGAAATAACTTGTTTTAAAAATTATGACCTATTCAAAAGCAAAAACTCAATTACTAGAGCAGTGGTGTTGTTTTACACTCTCATAAATCTCTTTACTAAAGACAACTAGGATGTGAATCCACTGTGGTATAAAATCTGCCGCAGTACCATAGGCCTTGTGGCCTGGAGACAACTCCATTGCATCTGTATAATGTGAAAAAAAAAAGAAAGAAAAGAGAAAACGTCTAAAGACAGCTTGAAATAACTATGAAAGCATTTTGACCCCATGGCTCTCATGAATGAGTACCTTCCCCTCCCCAGGAGACCACAGATAATACGTTAAGAATGACTGCGCAGCTGGCGCTATGATTCTATCCCATTCAGAAGCAGTGGGCTGGGATTCAGAGAGGCAGGGTACACTTGACCAAATCACACAGACACAAAGAAGGAGCACAGCAGAATGCTGACTGTCCGTGCTCTGGAGGGTTCTCTCAGAGTCTGATGAGCTTCCTGTGTGCACTGTATTTTCTGCTTACATGGCAGGGGTGGTGAGGTGTTATGGAGTGGTAAGAACACTGAAAGAGAAGGGGGAGGAAGAGAGAGGACTTTTCAAGACACTTTATTTC
This sequence comes from Cricetiscus sungorus, assembly GCA_030556225.1. Lineage (NCBI taxonomy): Eukaryota > Metazoa > Chordata > Mammalia > Rodentia > Cricetidae > Cricetiscus > Cricetiscus sungorus. The sequence goes on along the minus strand of JANBXA010000734.1, from coordinate 116,130,069 downwards.
AAAAGCCCACCCTCTTTAGTGACTATGGAGCAAAGGATGGGTATGCTAGCCCTTCACCATTCAGTCACCACAGCTGCCTCCCAAGTACAAGCTCCTTTCCATAGTAAGAGGATTTTATTATTATTATTATTATTATTATTATTATTATTATTATTATTATTAAATTTTTTCTTATTTTACATATCAATTCCAGTTCCCTTTCCCTCCCATTCTCCTATTCTCCTCTCCAGGCCCCCCCATCCAATCTCTCATCCACTCCCAGAGGTCTTCCATGAGGGATCACAAAAATCTGTCAAGTCATTTGGAGTAGGATCTAGGCCTTCCCTCCTGTCTCTAAGTTAAGAGTGTATCCCTCCATGGGATAATCCCAAAATCCATTCATGCACTAGGGAGGAATTTTTTATTTTATTATTTTATAATACATGTTTGCATGTTTTGTCTGCATGTATGTCCATGCACTTTGTGCACACCTGATGCCTGCAAAAGTCAGAAGAGAGTGTCAGATCCCCCGAAAGTGTAGTTATAGACAGTTGTAAACTGTTGTGCGATTGCTGGGAACCAAACCCAGGTCCTCTGGAAGAGCAGCCAGTGCTCATAACCACTGAGCTATCTCTCCAGCCCCTTTGTTGGGTGTGGTTCAGAAGATAAGGAATACATGTTGAGTGTGGTGTGGTGTGGTGTGGTGTGGTGTGGTGTGGTGTGGTGTGGTGTGGTGTGGTGTGGTGTGGTGTGGTGTGTGTGGTGTGGTGTGGTGTGGTGTGGCGTGGCTTGGCTTGGTTTGGGGAAACATAAGTTGGATACAACATCCAGGCATTTCATTTAGTGGTCAGCTAAATGGGGGAAATGGCAGTGCCACCGAATTTGAAAGGAGTGACTCTAGGCCATTTGTGGGACATTCAGAGATAATACTGACCTTTGTCAACTCCAGAATGTCACCCTTGTCTCAGGACAAATCTCCCTTCTCCCCATGGAGGAAAGTTCTATCAAGAAGGTCCTATGTTCATAATGGGATCAAGAGTAAAGGGAGGAGGCAATGATGCAGCAAGCTGCAAACACAGTGGAAATGAGCTGTATACCACCCACTGGGGATGCACAGTACTTCCACTGGGGTTTCCCATAACCATTACATTTAATACATTTCATATGCACCCTTTAAAGGCAAAGGAAACAAAAAAACTAGTGCTAAGAGTAGAATATGTCTCCTGCCCACTCAATGCACTAAGAGTCCTTTATCCCCAAAGTAGCAAGCTATTATCTTGCTACTTTGCAGTTCACATCTCTACCTCTTATGTTATCCATTCAAAAACACTAACTCCCACCAAAGAACACTTAGAATCCTTCCATTTCATGTTGTATACTCTAAACAGGGTTGACAAATAAATGTGCATTCTACTCAGTAACAATATGTCCTGTCCAATGGATTCTAAAGACTCAAAACTGGTAAATACTGAAAACACAGCTAACAGAACAAGACTTTAAATAACAATGTTGCTAGCATCTAGAGCGAGAGAACTCTTACTCCTCCCACCATGAACTATGGGCACCAAAACACATCTCTGCTTCCTTCACAGTGGGAGTGTGACCTTATGCAGAACTCCAGGGAAGTGAAAATTGAATATAGTGGTGGCATCTACAAGCACTGTGTCATAAAGCCAAGGGTTCCTGGTTATGCAATTCCTAGAAAAGGAGTCTGCTCTCCTTGAAAGCACTCTTTAAATTGGGTGTAGTAATTCCAGCCTATAGCTCCAGCATTCAGGGGGTGGGGAGAGGGAGAAGGGGGAGAATGGCAAGAGAGGGAGAGAGGGAAAGAGACTTGTAATTGCTACTAATTGCTTTCCAAATCTGCTCCAGAGTAGCTATCTGGGATTTCTTTTCATTGCTCTGTTGGGTAATTGTCTGGATGAAGAATATCATTCAGTAACTGCTCTATTCTGGAAAAGTTACATGTAAGTAAGTACCCAACATCCTTGCATGTTTTGAAATTTTTCGTCTCTTTTTTAATTGTTGATGTGGTTTGTGCAGTAGGCACTATTGGATGAATATCTGTCTATTCCCACCCACATACTTCTCACAGTGGATGCTTTCTAGATAGGTCTCCCTTGTTCTTTATGAGTCCATTAGAAGATGGATTTTTATTGGTTGAGCTATAACTATTACTCCACATTGGTTAAAAATAAACATGTGCCAAAATTTTGGTTAGGAAACACAAGAGAAAAATCTTCATAGACTTCTGAATAACAAGTATTCTCATCTTCATTGTAAGATTGTTGTTTCCAGGTGGACCACCTGGAACTACTGTGGGTATTTTGTCACCAGAGAGAGCTACTTTATGGGCAAGATCAACAACTTGAAGATGACACCATAGACCAATGCAATAATCATAAATCTTGATGATTACTTGTCAGTATTAAGAAAGTGGATTTACCAATGCTGGTAATTTTCAAATCTGAATTTCATATGATGTGATACATCTCAGTTCCTTCTTGCTCAAGCCACTTCAAGATCTATGTTCCTTACAGCCAAAAGAGTCCTAGTTACTACAGTTGGGTATAACATTATTCATATTCTTTCCTTTAGATCTTTGAAAGCATCATTTCATTGTTACTATTACATACTGCCGTTGATGACAGCATCCATATGTGAATCAATTTCTTATTTCCTAATAAACAATGCATTCTTCTCTTGCTGACAGATGTTATGTTTACCTTTATTTCCAAAAATACTGAAATTCATCAGAATGTCTGACTTAGATTTCATTTTTCTGCTTTTCAATTGATATCTTTCTTTAGCCCAACAAGAATTTATTGTGTTGTTTCTTCGCTTCCTTTATACCTATTATACAGATAGTAGACTGGAGGCAGAAAATAATGAGTTCACTAGACCCAAAATAAATGATAAATGGGTGTTTTGGGGGTAACAACTTACACAGATACTAATAAAAAAAACTGTCCAGCCTTTCTTTTGCCCTTTTGATTCGATCCATGATCCGAGAGAGAGGGTGAGAGAGAGCCTGCCTCACACTTCCCTCTTTCTGGTTCCAGTTCTGTCTGCACCTGAAGCCATGCCCAAAGGGATGCGGCCACTAACACAAACACACTGGCAAGGATAGATGCTGCTACAGTAGATCTGCCAAACTATATTGTCTTTTCATGTATTTTTCACACTTGGCACATTTTTTTTCATTTTATTTAATATACATGGATTTGCCTTTGTTTGTATCTGTGCACCACACATGTGCAGTGCTGGCCAAAAAAAAGACATCAGTTGTGAGCTATCATGCAGGTGCTTCGAACTGAACCCAGGTCCTCTCGAAGTACAGCCAGTGCTCTTCAGTGCTGAGCCATCTCTCCAGCCCTGAACTTAGTGCATCGTTATGCTAAGTTCTGAAAGTCTTCCTCCAAGCTTCATCTTCTTGTTTATGTATTTGGAATTTATTAGTGTCCTTCCTGTTACTCTGACATTTTCGTGCATTTAAAAACTTCTAACAATCATTTTTAATCTCCAGTAGTTCTTGTTTCATGTTTTATTGGTTGTTGCTTTATCTGTGCTTAAATCTCAGAAATGCTTTTGATGGCCCCACATCTCAAGTGACTTCCCATTTGTAGGTCTTTGTCCTTCCTGACACCAGTTCCCCTCAGACATCTGGCTGTCTTGGTTGATGATTTGTATTTATTGGTGAAAGACTCCTGGACTGCAGCAGGCAGTGTATGTGTGTTTCCTCTCCCTGAGAGAGTCTTTTTTATTTTAGTATGTACCAGTGGGATCAGGGAAGTAGATCTGGAGTTCCCAGCACTGTCAAAGGGAAAAGCACTTCAATGTACTTCCCTTCGATTCTGAGCAAACGTAGATGGCTTTCGTCTTTACCCTCTGGCTCTCCCCCAGGAATTCTTTTTATCTGCTGAGTCTTCAGATATTGCATTGCTCCCTGGCTCCAGCTGCATTCCTTGGGCTGCCCCTTAGCAAGTCCTTTACAAGTTCAGAGAAGATTTCTTAGAATTCAAATTGCTCTTTGCAATTCTTAGAAAGGAAGGAGCTTCACAGCCAAGCTGTCCCAAGGGCACTTTTGTGCTTCACTACCCACACACTGCCTCCAGGCCAACTCCTCATCCACTGTGGTGTGTGTGTGTGTGTGTGTGTGTGTGTGTGTGTGTGTGTGTGTGTGTGTGTGTGTGTGTGTGTGTGTATTCCAAGCACGGGGCCTCTCTGAAGTTCCCCACCTCAGACGCCATTCTCTATGGAGTTCTAGCTTACTTCTATTGTATATTACACCGCGGAAACAACTGAACACCCATCTGATCGCCACCTTGTGGAAATCTAATCAATGTCTCCAAGGAGCAGGCCCTCCTATTTTCAGAGCTGCCATAGAGCAGTTACTCCTTTTCTACACCACCTTTCCTAGTTCAGTGAATTCTACAAAGGCAAATGAATGTACTCCCTCTACCATTTTGAACTAGAATGTTTATTACATCCTTGTGAACACAACTAAGCTTCTCCCTGTATTCCTGTATAGCACTTCCCTTTGAAGAGGTGTGTCCAAATTCCATTTTTTTCTAAGAACTGATAGGGGAAGTTCTTCTTATGCTGTGGATATATGTTTCCCTTATTTGTTGGTGAAAAAATGCTGACTGGCCAATAGCTAGGAAGGAAGTATAGATGGGGCTACCAGACTAGGAGAATTCAATGAAGAGAAGGCAGAGAGGAGCCACCAGAAAGATTCCATGTAGCTGCTGAAGGAATAACATGCCAGAGAGTTACGGGTAAGCCACAACCTCATGGCAATACATAGTTTAATCAAAATGAGTTAATAATGAAGAGAGGGCTAGCCAATAAGAAACCTGAGACAACAGTTTATAATTAATATAAGCCTCTGTGTGCTTATTTGGGACTAAATGGCTACGGGACCAGGCAGGACAGAAACTTTATCATCAAAGAACATCAGGTCTCCTTGACTGAAGCTCATCCTAATGAACTTTATTTAACATGATTACCATGCAAAGACCTTCATCTCCTAATAAGGTCCCATTTTGAGATTCTGAGGAGTAAGATTCAGCATCTGAACTTGTGGGCATAATTCAATCCATTTACATCAGTGGCTTCAGAAATTTGATTTCCATATCCTGAGCTTCGAAGAGAGCCTAGAACTCAAACTCCTTTAAATGTAACCTTGCTATTTCTGCTATGAAGTAAAATAAATAAATAAATAAAACCTCAGAAGGAACCCTGACCGTTCTTTATTTTCCTTGTTGCAATAATCCCAGAAGTAAGTTAATTCAGGGTAAGGGAAAGTCAGAGGAAATTTTTAAGAGGTGAAGGTGAAAGAAAATACTACTAATATTTCAGTATTTTTCTGGGTATATTGTTACAAGCCTGTAATATCAGCACTTGGGAGGCAGAAGCAGGAGGATTAGAAGTTCACAATCATCTTTAGCTACACAAAGAACCTGAGGCCAACTTAGGCTACAAAAGACCCTGTTCTCAAAAGTGAAACAAAACTATAGTATTTTTTTTTTTTTTTTTGCTGGAATGTGATGGTCTATACTTTTAATGCCAGCACTGGGGAGGCAAAGGAAGGAGGTTGAAAAAATCGAGGCCAGACTAGGATACATAGTGGAACCATCTCAAGAGACAGGGAGCAGTTGCCCAGAGCTCAACTGGTGCATTCAAGACCCTGGGCTCAATCCCCACACCTCAAAAAAGAAAAATTCAAAACTATGTCCAATTTCATTAAATCAGCTGTGCCAGTAGCGGTCTTCCACTTACAGGAAGTGGATTCTCCACTGAAAGGCATCCTAGCAGCAGCAGAAGGACAAAACATGGCAAAGTTTTGATATGATAGCCAAAAGTAGCTAACCAGAAACGAGCCACGTTTGCAAAGCTGGCCGATCTTTAAATGTTGACAAATTTTACAGCCACCACATTCCTCAAGCCACATGTGACAATAGGTCAAATGAGAATACATAGTACATGAGAAATACATGCTTTGATGAGAAACACATACTAAACAGCTTTTCCCCAGCTTCATTCCAGCACCACACAGGAAGATGTACCCAGTTCATGCTATGATTCCACGTCCCCTGGCATGATGCCTATGTCTGAGATGGGTGGATTTCAGGGAAGGAAACAGGAAAGCCCACAGATAAAGGGATTTTGTTTGTTTTCAGCAGAAAGGGATTTTCATTTTGGCTCTACTGAAAAGCCATTACTCTTTCACCAGAGTACAGCATTTCTGAAGAGTAGGTTCTTTCTCCTCCCCAGCTAGAGACAGTCACTAGAGGTGAAAAGAAAAAGACGCCCCACAAAATTAACAATAGGGCTGCCTGAGTAAGAATTCACAGACTACAGGCAGGGACCAATGGCAAAGATGGAGAGTTCAGGGATGGGAGCAGAGCAAGAGAGTGGCTAGGTGTCAAGGCTCCTACAGGAAGACAGAAGAAAGAGGCAGGGAAGGGATATAAGAACTAGGAATCGCTCCAAGGTCACCACAGTCTGAAATAATGGTGAGTCAGCCAAGTAGCAATTGAGCAGGGTTAATCAGAAACATTTATTGGCAAAAATATGTGAATCCACAAGAGCCCAAACAAAAGGATATCAAAGATTTATTAGGAAACACAAGTAACAGCAAGGTAGAAAGCCACCACAGTCTTCCATTCTCCCTGGGGTCCATGGACGCCACAATCCAGTCTTCGACCACCACATGAGAGAGAGAGTGACTCCTTCTCCTTCCTTATAAAAGGTCACATCCACAAACAAGAAGCCACACCGTACGGCTGGTACCCCAAATTTATTGGCAGAATGAATTCCCACAATACTTCCCCTTTTGTCTAAATAAGAAGGTTCTAATCCTAACAATAAACTATTACAATAAGAACAATTCTCAAGTATTGTCCAGGAGAAAGAAAGGGCAATAACACACACAAAAATAGAACTACCACCAACAAGAATATCAAGCAAGAAACACATATTAAATGTCCAGGCTATAGGTAATTGGCAAAAAAAAAAAAAAAAAAAAAAAAACCCAGAGATTATTCCAATAGCTGTTCTATCCTGAGGAGTCTAAGTCTTGTACCTAACATGTTTTAGCTAAGATTTGAGAGAATAGTAACCATGACTATCCTGTCTTCAACCTCATCAAAGACCTGAGAAGGAAAATAATATTACCTAAGTAAGCAGAAAGTGCAAACAACTTCCAAAAGACACAAGAAATAACAGAAACATCTGGCTACCTGGACAGTTACCCAAAGTCTCTCTGCAATGTTGGGGCAACCAACTTTGGCTATAGGCCTAGAATAACTGACACACCATTTTCAGAAGCAGGAAAATTCGAAAGACTGTCCTACCTTGTCATGACAAAGGTTTGGCAGTCACTTTTCTTGTAACCTGCTTGGACAGTGTACTTACTGTCAGCATTTGAGGCAAGGGCAGTTTTTTGCCCAATAGGCCAGTTTTGCCAAGAAGAAAACATGCTCCATATGGAGTGTCTCTGATGCCCAACATTCTCTCAGGAGTAGATAGGTACTGCCAGGAGATAGGTACATGAGCAGTCATGTCTCATGTCAACAGAATTCTAAATTATTAAAACTTTTAAATGCTATATTCTGTCAGTCTTTGAAGTATTTGAAGATTACCTATCTGTGCAAAGTACATCTCTGTGCATGTAGAGACCCTAACTAACATAACTATAATTATGACAAACATGGGTGACTATTAACCTGTAATCCTTAATAACTTATATAAAGACTAAAGCTTCACATAAAAAATAGTCTTTAAATAGATATGCAGCATGAGGGCAATGACTTCAAAATTGTAAAAATATGTAAAAATATCTTGATCAGAGGTAGAATTGTATAGTGCAATATGACAAAAATATTCTTAATATGCATCATATACAAAAAGTCTTAAGTATAAATAGAAACATACATACAGTATGACTAAAGCAATTTTATATTTGTGTACAAAAACCCTATAAACAGAAATAGGAACATACACAATAAGACAAATATAATTTTGTATTTATATCAATATACAAATTAACTTAGGCAGGAATGCAAAAGCAATTTTACATATGTGTCAATATACATGAATCCATATCAATGCAAATTTTCTAAAACTAATTATAAAATAGTTCACAAGTAGATACACTAATGTACCTGATTATCCCATCCCATCCACTCCCTGTCCTGAGCTTTGCGGAAACCCTAGGATAGCAATGCAGAAAAGATTTCCTCCATTCCAGGTCCAGTGATGCCATCCTGCCCTCACGGTTCCATCAGCTTGTGTTAGTGTAACCAACTTCAATGACATCCCTAGGCACTGATGAAGCTGTTGTTTCCAGGTGATTTCCAAAACTCACTCAAAAATCATTAGAATTCATAATTTAAGTCTGGAAACTACCTAACCAACCCTTGAATTAAGGCAGTGTGTCTCAAGTTTAGTACATTGGGAAAAGGTTTTCTGTTGGTCTTAATCTGGGCTCTTATTTATTCGGCATCAACTAACAGCATCCCTGGCTGGATTCCCTGTCCAGAAAGGTCTGGATTTTCCCTTACCCTGCTTGCACAAGTATGGTAAAAAGTTATATGTCTGTCACTACCAGGCCTGTGTCTCTACGCAAAGGACCATACTGCTGCTGCTGCTGGAGACCCTACAATGCAACAAGCCTGGGAGAAAGTGAGCCTGCCTCTGTGGGTCTGTGCTAGGTGGAATCTCTGAAGGAAATCCCTAGAATTCATGGCCAATCACAGGTAAGTCCAGCCAGCATCACCACCAAAGCAAAGGAGGAAGCCAAACCTGGATTCTCCTTGTAGCAGGGCACTGGTCAAGGATAGAACTCAGATGTGCATGGCACAGAGCCTTACTGATGCCTACCCATCTGTGCTGATTTGACTAGGAATAGCCCCCATGTGTTTGAGTGCTTAGCCATAGGGCTATTAGGAGGTGTGGCCTTGTGGGAGGAAGTGTGTCACTGTAGAGGCAGGCTTTAAGGTCTCATATATGTTCAAGCCACACCCAGTGTGACAGTTCAGTTCACTTCCTGTTGCCAGCATATCAAGACATGGAACTCTCAACTCCTTCTCCAGCACCATGTCTGCCTACACGCTGCCATGATTCTCACCATGACAATAATGAACTAAACCTCTGAAACCATAAGCCAGCTCCAATTTAATGTTTTCCTTTGTAAGAGTTGTTGTTACGAGCATGTTTTTCCCGCTGCCAGGTGACTGACCAGACAATGAGTTGTCTCTGTCATTTCTAGAGTTTATATATTATCCTTCTATGGTCTTTAAAGAAATTAAAGACAGATAGTTATGGTTATAGTTTTCCTAAGTTAGGATTAAAGATAAGTTACATATAGGACTTTAGACTCACAAAGATAAGATAAATGATATTTTCTTTAAGTCTTACAAAATGTTAATGGACTAAATATTATTAACTGTAATTCTTATTTAATAACTGTTATGTAATACATTTTGCTATGCTAAGGTTAAAACCCTTCTTTTTATTTTAGACAGAAAAGAGGAGATGATGGGAGATGTTATTCTATAAATATGTTTCTCATACTGGTTAATGAATAAAGCACTATGGCTAATGAGAAAGCAAGATGGGCGGGGCTAGGAGACTAGAAGGAAAGAGGAAGTAGTTAGGAGGAGTCAGCATGGAGAGCTTAGAGGAAGCAAGATGCCGGCCCACTGCGCCCGGTAAGATAAGCCACATGGAAATACTTAGATAAGTAAAAATGGCTTAATCATTAAGACAGAGCTAGCCAATAAACAATATTAGGAACTGGCCAACAAGTCTGTATCAAATATAGAGTCTCAGCATGTTATTTAGGACCAGGCGACCAGCAGAGAGGAACAAAGAGTGAGACCAGGCAGCTGGCGGGAAAAAACCTACGTAAAAAGTTGTTGTGGTCATGGTGTCTCTTTACAGCAATAGAAGCCCTAAGACACCATCTCCATCATCATTCAATCCTCCCCTGACAGAGATGAATACTGTGCAACTGAACACCTCTCCTCCAAGCTCATCAACCCAGAGCAAAGTCTAAATCCAAGCCATTCCTTGGTAATAAATGTCATGGTTTCTGGACTTTGCCTAAACAGAGATGCCCTGTTTGTTCTGCTCTCTGGATTTTCAGACATTCCAGGGGTTTGCACAGTCACAATCCATGAGACAGTCTGGATGCAAGGCACAGCCTACCTCCTCAGAGGTCACAAAAAGCAGTACATCCTCCTTCCCCTCTAATGAGCTTCTCTCCTCATCAAGGCCATCATCATTCCTTTGGGAGGGGGTTAACAGCACAGAGGAGGCAAATTCTTACTCTGCAGGCATCTTATTGTGCCTGTGCATTGAGTCCTTGGGTGTCCCTATAAGGACCAGGCCATGGGAATCTAATGCCAAGCATTGATTTCTGAATTCTGTTGTCACTTATCCCTGAGACAATGGGATGATGAACATGGAATGCCCTAGCTGCCTGGAGGTAAGAAGGCACAATGAAAGGAAACAAGAGTGAAAAATCCCAGAGAGTAACTGAAATCAGCATTGGCCATGTTCCCCATCTTCCCTGGGCCATCTCTGTGGCTATAGCTGCATGTGTTTCCCTTTCATGCTTTGTCCCTTTTGAACCATTCCCATCTAAAGTCCCTAGGAAAAATATCCAATAATGAGATGCTGAATTGCTTGTTGCATAGAGACCGAAAGAAAGGGCTAAGGGGCTTTGGGCTAGTCATGTTGGGTGAGACAGCTGTTCAAACAGCAAGTCATGTAAGGTGCTAAGATGTAGGGGTGAGCCTCCATCTGAGTTTTTAAATACCTGTATTTGGAGAGAGGGAGGAGAGCAAAAGAGAGGAGAGAGGAGAGAGAGAATTTCTGAGAAAAGATGTGAATTTCTGGTTCAATCTTCAGCCAGCAAGATGGCTCATGGAGTAAAACTGCTTATAGCACAAGGGTGACCACCTGAGTTGGAGCCCCAAAAGCTACATAAAATTGCCTTCTGACCTACATATTCATACTGTTGCTCTTGCATGCCCCACAACACATGCCATACATATACAGCATTAACAATTTTTTTTTTTAAAAAATTAAAGCCAGGCATATTGGTACATGCCGATGGTCCCAATATTCAGGAGGTAGACAGATCTCACTGAGTTGAAGGCCAGCCTGGTATACATAGTGATGCCTTGATTATAAATAAATAAATATTTAAAATTTAAATTGGGATTTCCGTGTTTTTTTTTCTTCCACGTGCTCTATATTGCTTAAGTTATTTGCAGTGGGAAAGTATCTGTGTTCTATATAAAAATGAAATGCAGGTACACGCAGATAAGCAGGAGATGGAAGCAGGCAGTCAAGAAGTAAGAGAAAGGCACGCCTTCATTGAGGACTCAGTCCTTATTGTAGAGTTGGCAAAACAAACAAAATTTAAGAGTCCCAGTTAGCATCATCTGGTAATTAAATCAATGCACACATATTGAAAATAAAAAACTTAGAAAGAATAAAGATTACACAGTGGATATCAGTCATGTGAGTCCTGGAATACACACCTGTGATCCCAGAACCTGGGAGGTTGAGGTAGGAGAATGGCAGTTTGAATGACAGGCATGACTGCCTGGTGAGACAGTGAATTAAATAAATAAATGAAATCATCAGCAATGACCCTAGAGATAGCTGGTGTTCTAGTTACTTTCTGTTACTGTGATAAAACACCATGACCAAAAGTGACTTAAGGAAGTTTGTTTTGCCTTAATGGTTCCAGGGAAAGAGTCTATAACAGCAGGGTAAGCATAACAGGGAGGAGGCCTAAGCAGGAAGCTGAGAGAGCACATTTCCAAGCACAAACATAAAGCCAAGAGAGTGAACTAGAATGGAGGTGGAGTGATGAACTCCCAACACCTGCCCTCAGACGTACTTCCTCCAGAACCTCCCAAAGGCTGTGCTCCCCAAACAGCTCCACCAACCAGGGTCCCAGAGCCCAAATACCTGAGTCTATGGAGGACATTTGTCATTGAACCACCACAAGCAGCCTGACATTTTGATATAGTTTCTACCAGGTTTTGATGGAGGATGTCTTTCTGTATGCTGTGAATATATGTTTCTCTTATTGGTTGATGAATAAATGCTGATGGACCAGTAGCCAGGCTGGAAGTATAGGTGGGGCTACCAGACTAGGAGAATGTGAGGAAGAGGAAGGCAGAGAGGAACTGCCAGAGAGATGCCATGTAGCTGCCAAACGAGTAACATGTCAGACCATTATGAGTAAAACACAGCCTCATGGCAATACATAGTTTAGTAGAAATGGGCTAATAATCAATAGAGAGATAGCCAATAAGAAGCCTGAGTCAATGGCCAAGGAGTCTATAATTAATATAAGCCTCTGTGTGTTTATTTAGGAATGAAGAATAGAGGGACGAGGTGGAACAGAAACTCTGTCATCAGGTTTTAATACAGAAAATATGAAAAATTTTTAATTATATGAGATAATTTTTGTGGAAATAATTTTTTGTTTTGTTTTTATTTAACTTGCATTGGTTTTCTACTTATAGCACTGGAAAAAATCAAACATGCAACTTAGAAAGTAGAATTTTTCATAATCACACCATCATCAATAGGTATGTAGTATCCCAAAATGTCCTAATAAAATAAATAATTCTTTAACTGGGATCACATTACATAAATGTTCACTTGAGCCTCTGAATTTATCAGTTAATCCACAACAGTTTAGACAGGCTAGACCTAGTCAAACAAATCTCACAATAGAACCATTTTGTTGTTACTGTTGTTTTTCAAGACAAGGTTTCTTTGTGTTGCCCTGGCTGTCCTGGAACTCATTCTGTAGACCAGGCCGGCCTCAAACTCAGAGATCTGTCTGCCTCTGCCACTCCCAGTGCTGGGACCAAAGGCATGAAACACCACAGCTCAGCTTACAATATCAGCAATTTCAATACCACACAAATGATTTAATGGATATCTTGATATACATAAGTACAAATACATGAACATGTGTTTGTGTGTGTGTGTGTGTGTGTGTGTGTGTGTGTGTGTGTGTGTGTGCAAATATTTCCTGAAATAAAATTAGAGGAAATTTAGGATTGTTAGGTCAAACAGAATGCATATTTAAATTTCTAAAGAGTGTTGCCAAGCTCTGGCAAATGCTGTAGAAATAGAAATTTCTAACAACATTATTGTTTGGATTTTGAATATCTTCCAAGGAGCCAGAATTTATAGTCTGAGTTCCCAGAGTAACACTAATGAAAGACAGTGAAACCATTAGGAAATGAGGTCTAGTGAAATGTCCCTACAAGTCATTGAGCATGAGCTCCCACCCCCTGACTCTGATTTCGAGCCATGAAACAGTTTGCTCTGTCATATACTCCTATCATGATAAGCTGCCTCACCATAAGCAACAGAGCAAAATAATCTTGGACCAAAACCTTCAAAACTGTGATCCAAGGTAACTCTTTTCTCTTCACATTAGAATACACTTCTGCCAAAATAAAACAACATAAGAGAGAAAAGTTATCTTTAAGGGGATGCAAGTCATCATGGTGACTAAAACAGGAGCATGAGGCAGCCAATCACATTGTCTCTGCAGTCAAGAAGCAGACAGTGGGCAGGAAGTAAGGATAGGCTATGTAGCCTCAAGCCTCCCCCCCCAGTGAATCACTTCTTTCAGCAAGGCCCCATATTATAAAGGATCTGCCTTTCCAAAACATTCCCACATGAGCCTGTGGAGGACATTTCACATCCAAAACACAACATTCTGGCCCTGACCACTGTAGAGCCGCAGCCATCTCATAACATAACCTGCATCCAATCCAAATATTTATGTCCTCATAGTCTTTCACAGTTCCAATACTGTTCAAAAGCCCAAATGGATTGATCATAGCATCAGCCCCCTTCCTTGTACCTGTATTGACAACCTGTATTGTACCTGTATTGACATCATAGCATCTTGTTGCTATGATGAAGCAATTTAAGGTCAGAAAAATTTATTCTGGCTTACAGTCTGAGGGGACACAGTCTGTCATGGGCAGGAAAGCATGATGGCAGGAGGAGGGAGCAGCTGATTATATGGCAGTCATAATCAGAAGCAGAGGGTGAATAAGTAATGAGCCCAGTCTATAAAGCCTCCAGGTCCTTCTAGTGGTAACCAACTTCTTCAGTGCTCCCCATCCTAAAGTTCCTACAACATTCCTATGTAGCATCACCAATCAGGGACTGATTGTTCAAACATATGTGCCAATGATGGACATCCCACATATAAACCACAGCACTGGGTACCATCAATCTTCTAATATATGATGAACCAATTGGCAGTATATAACATATTAGTATTTACAAATATTTTTCAGGCTGGCATTTATGTTGGTTTAATTACTATTTTAATTATGCTTTTCAAAGAAAACATTAATTGTATACAGCCTAACTCATAGTTCCTACATTACAAAATATTTCATTGAGAACCTTTTATTTTATATCTAAATATGAAATTTTTCTCTAACTTGCGTTGATTTAAGAAGTGAAGGACCTGTACTTTTTAAAAAATAAAATTGTAAAGTAAAAAATAAAAGACATTTACAGAAAGGGCACAAAATGTAAACATACAGCAGATGAACTTTCACACAATAAACTCCCCACACTATCCAGATCAAGCAAGAGACTTGCAGGTTCCACTAATTTCTCTTTGCCACCATTCCTTCCCAGCTGGTCTAGATCAGCACAGCTCAGCAGTGCTTCTCTGGGTATCTGGTAAAAACTGTATCAGGACAACAAAGTGTGAAGGTGTCACTGCCGCATGTTCTTGGCAACACTTAGTATTGTCTGACTTTTTTTTTAGTCATCTGGCGGGCATGGAGACAGAGATATTTTATTGTACGCTTGATTTGCATTCATCTGAAAACTGGTACAATAAAGTAACTTTCATTTTTAGTGAATTTATTGGCCATTTGGACTCCCTCTGTATGAAAAGTTTGTTCAAGGTATTTGTCTGTGCTCCTCTGAGTTACTTAAAGTTTGTTGATTCTTGGAACTTCTTTATATCTTCTCTTACTCTATGTATCCTGCCTTTTCACTTTTGATTGGATATTTTATCTTATTTTCCTTTATAGTCAGTGTGTGTATGTGTGTGTATGTGTATGTATGTATATGTGTGTGTTGGAGTGTATGTGTGTGTATGTGAGAGAGAATCTTATTTAAGATATGGTTGTCTAAGATTATACAAAACTTCTCATTTCCTTCCAAAACACTTATATTTACCCTTGTTTATAAGTCTACTATGCAACTAGACTTGATTTTCCTGAATAGTTTGAGGGAGATGTGTCATATGAGTATCAAATATTTGTTTTAAATAATTCTTTCTCTCTAGCACATTTCTGTGTTACAATCATTGTAAATTGGGTGATTACATAAAGATCTCTGTCAACTTTGTTTCATTTGTATAAATGAAATGAGACCCACACCCCCAAACTGTATCTCTTTAACACACACAAAAATATTTTTTTTCCACTAAAGGAAACAAAGAAGCAATAAACAAAGCGAAAGTTCCATCAGTTTCCCTACTTCCCTTCAGAAGCCTAAAACCCTGGTCCCTGTCCTTTTGTTTCTCTACAATGAAGCCACCTGTGCACGGCAGCACTGTAAGTCACAGCTCTGAGTCGTTGAGGTTCTCCTGTGTGAACTGTGTTAACACAAACTATAAACTTGCATCTTTTCTCTTGTTAATCTGGGGTTTGCTAGAGAGATCCATCCCAACAGGGAGGTGAGGAGCAACTGCATGCTCCTCCATACCTCCATGTGTCTATCCAATCAAGAGCACTGCACTGACCTCATTACAATAGTTTTACAATCAATCCGACACCTCAGAGTATGGTTCTCCCAGCTTTCTTGCTTTTCATGATTATCTTCATCTCAGCTTTCTCTCATCACACAAATTTTACAACCACTCAATTTATGGACATTGTCTATCTGTCTATTCAAATTCTCTTATGCCAACATAGAGATCTTGCCTATCTTGATTGCACTTGTTTCCATGAATTTGATGGGGATTTTTAGGCTCCTGTAAATGCTATGTTTTAAATTTCATTTTATTTTTTGTCATTATTATGTGTGATTATGTAGTTGATTCTTAATTTATTTTATGTATACAGGTGCTTTGCCTGCATCTGTCTGTGAAGCACATGCATGCAGTCCCTACACAGGCTAGAAACGGTGCTGGGTCCCCTGGAAATAAAGTTATAGACAGTTGAGCCACCATGCAAGTGCTGAAAATTAAACCTGGATCCTCTAGAAGAGCAATCAGTGCTCTTAACTTCTGAGCCATCTCTCCAGCCCCAATACAGTTAGTTTCTTGCTACTATTGCTTTACTTTCTTTTTGAGAAAGGGTCTCGCTGTGCTGCCCAACTGGCCTTGAACTCTCAAATTCAAGTGGCCTTCCTGCTCCAGCCTCTTGAGCAGATAGGACTATAAGCATGTGCCACTAAGGCTGATAAAGTACAAATGAGTGACCTTGTATTCAGGTACCTTGCTAAACACATTAATTTTAATAATTTATCTATAGATATTTTTTAGGTTTTCTATATATATAACCACATTTGTCTCTGTAATGAGTTTTCCAATCCCTTGGCCTTCACTTCATGTTTAGTCTTAGGACAGTTACTAAGATTTCAAATGCAATGTTCAAAAAAAATGGGGCTATCAGACATCACAGAATGAAGAATTTTCAATATTTTGAATTATCACAGGATGCTTATTTTATGTACCCATTACCAGATTAAGATTCCTTGGTTCAGAC
This sequence comes from Cricetiscus sungorus, assembly GCA_030556225.1. NCBI lineage: Eukaryota > Metazoa > Chordata > Mammalia > Rodentia > Cricetidae > Cricetiscus > Cricetiscus sungorus. Next base: position 116,113,285 of record JANBXA010000734.1, on the reverse strand, counting down.
AAAATCATGAATAATATTGAATTTCATCAAATCTTTTTATGTCTACTGAGATGATTGTATTTTTCTACTATATTCTATTACTAGAGGAAATTACTTTTATTTGTTTTCAAGGTTAAACTTCTCCTGAATTCCTGACACTTACCCCCTTGGTTATGATTTACTGGCCTTTTATATACTGTTGAATTCATTTGGTTATATTTTAAGATTTGTAAATACAGGCCCATGAAAGTTTGATCTTCGGTTTTCTTCTCTCCTTAAAAAAAGATGATGTGTGTGCATATGCACGCAGGTACCCGAAGGGTAGAGAAGAGCACATGAGAGGGAGCCCCTAGAGCTGTGAGGTGCCTGATGTAGAACTGAACTCTGGTCCTCTGTAAGAGCAGCAAGCACCCTTAACCACTGAGCCATCTCACTGACCCCTACCCCCTCCCACTCCCTTTTACTGTAATGTTCCTGCCAGGGTTTTGAGTGGGATTTGTTTGTTTGAGTGAATGGGCAGTGAAATGCTCCCCCACCCTTTTCCTCTCTGGAAGAATACTCAAAACAACTCTCAGTCTTTCTTTCCAGTGTCTAGATGACTTCATGAGAGATCACCTGCAGTCTGTCTGCATATTTGTCTATCAGTCGTTAGTTGGGAAGATCTTTAACAATGAAATCAATTCTTTAATATTGCTATTCATTCTTTCTGCTTCTTCTTGTACTGGTTTTGGCATAACAGGTTTTTTTTAAATTAGTTTACTCCATCTAAATTGTCAGTTGTCAAATGTGTCAGCCCAATACTAATCTTGTAAATTAAGGGTACATCTTCTATAAGTCCAGCCAGTTTCCTCAGAAGTACCTATTTAATAATAAATTTCTTATAAAATGATATAATTATCTCAGTGATTCAAAAAATGCATTGGCTCAAACTACAATGCAAGCAATATTCCAGTGGAACAGGATTAAATAAGACAGTATCCTTGCTTCATGAAGTCAACAAAGTAGTAACAAGTGCCCTGAAGAAGAAGCAGAGCAGGCTGGAGAGTGTGGACGAAGAAAGGGATGCTGGGGACAAAATAGTTAGAGGAGGCCACTTTGAGAAAGTCTGATCTGATCAGACTCGAGTGACATAAATCACAAAGAGACAGAAAAAGGAAGCACATAGCCCTGGAGGCAGAAACAGACTCACATTCTAGGAAGAGCCAAGGCAGTAGAGGTATGATGGCAGCAAAGCAGAGAAGAGAAAGACAGCTTGGAATTGGGGCAGGGTTGGATTATAGGGGGTCCTGGAACTACGTTAGTGATTTAGGTCATCTCGTGCATATTAGGAGAACACTGTTGTTTTTAAGAAAACAAGCACACGTGTTTTGAACAGGAAAATGACATGATCTCATGCGTGTTTTTAAATGCTACTTCAATGTAAATGTAGAATCAACTGTCTGAGGACATGCAGAGGTCAGTTAGGGAGCTATAGCAACAGTCCAAGCCAGAATTGATAAGGAGAAGTGGTCAGATATAAGGCTGGCTGTTGTCTAAATGTGGGGGTACAGGAAAGCGAAGACTCAAGACTAACTCCAAGGTCAGGGGTCTGAACAGCTGGGTAGATGGTGGTGGTGTTTATGAGCCTGAGATCTTGAAACAGAAAGAAGCAGATCCCAGATAGAGGGGGTTCAGAATTTGGGGGGGGTTGGTAGAGAACATTTCAGATCGTCCTAGACATCCCAGTGGGAATCTTATGGGGCAGCCTGATGGATGTGTCTGAATATCAGAAGAACAAGGAACATTAGAGATGCAAACTTAAGAGCCATGTTCAAAGAGTTAGTTCACAGCACAGACTGTGTACACTCACTTGGAATTAATAAGATATCCAAGATGCAAGTCTTGGGGTGGCTCAATTTTAGAAGCTGGTTAGAAATTCAGAGCAAAGCCTGGGGGAGCATCTAAAAAGATGGGATGCCCATGTCTATATCAATCTTGAAATGCTCAGTTCTCCCAATATTTCTATCTATTCTTGCATCACTTTTGGTTCTTTATTTCTAAATGACATGAAAGGAAAACCAGATGTGACCCAAATGATGTCATCTGGATGCAGCTTCTTTACCCTTGGTCCAAATGACAGTGGTGGGTCCCACAGCTGAGAGAACAATGGTTCCTGCTGGGCAGTAAAACCCACAGGCACCTAGCAGAATCCTGAGAACACCACCTAGGCCAGTTACCTTCCCTGAGGGCAGGGGGCTGAAAACTAGGTATGTTCACACCACTACTGTTCTTTCCTAGGTTATTCCCAGTCATATGTTCAGATTTATTCTTTCTAAATAGATTTTATTTTAAAAGATGTGCATGTGTACATGACTGTGTGGGGTGTGCACATGAATCCAATGCTTGTGGAGACTAAATGAGGGTGTAAGACCTCCCGGAGCTGGAGTTATAAGCAGCTGTAAGCCCCACCCCCAATATGGGTACTGGGAGTCAAACTTGAGTCCTCTGCAAGATCAGGATGCACTCTTAACCATGGAATCATCTCTCTGTCCCTACTAATCTGTCTCCTCTCACTCTGGTCATACTACCTGCATCCCTAACACCTTACTCTCCTAGAAGCCATGCTTGATCCTTGTTCCTCACTTGGAATACTTCCTTCCTCTTTCTCCTCCTCTCCATGAAGCTACCTTCCTTAAGCATCCACATCACATCTTTCCCCCTGATAGTTTTCCAGTGATATTTTAAAGTGTGACCCCGTACTTGTGTGTATGTTACACAAAAAGGATTTTCAAGAAATCCAGAACTGTTTACCACTTGTCACCATCTTCAGGGTAAACCAGAAATCCCTTTGTGATAACACCCATATCCCCTATTCTATTCAGTCTTCTCAGAACTTGCTGGATCCTAAGCCCCTTCCCTGATGTTTTTTACTCACTTCCAAGTCTACAGAGTTTAGGCTGTAAAATACAATATTTCTTTTCTTCCATTTAATTGTCCATCTACATCAACACTCCCACATATTTAGATCCTTTAAAAACCCTTAGCATTGGTGTCTGGAATCTCTCAGAAAGGTTGCCTTCAGCGCCATGGTGGGAAATGTTCTCATCTTTCTAGAAAAGTGTCTTCTCTGCACGAAGATTTCTACCTTGTCAGCTATTTCAGCTATAGATATCATTCCTCTGTACTGTAGGCTCCACCTATGTAAAATGCTAATATTGTGAACAGAGCAGCAATAAGCATAGATGAGTATACATGCTGTGGTAGGAGAGAGTCATTTGGGTGTATCCCAAGAATGGCATGGCTGGCTCATATGGTAGTTCTTTTTTCAGATTTTTTTTTCAGGACAGGATTTCTCTGGGGAGCTTTGGAGGCTATCCTGTCACTCACTCTATAGACCTCAAACTCACAGAGATCAGCCTGCCTCTGACTCCCAAGTGCTGGGACTAAAGGCATGTGCCACCACCACCAGGCTATTTTCAGATTTTTTTTTTAAAGAGCCTCCATATCAGTTTTTATAGTGGCTACATCATTTATACCAGAGGTTCTCAACCTTCCTAATTCTGTGACCCTTTAATCCAGTTCCTCATGCTGTGGTGACGCCCAACCATAAAATTATTTTCATTGCTACTTCATAACCATAATTTTGCTACTATTATGAATCATAACAGAAATATCTGTGTTTTCCAATGGTCTTAGGTGACCCCCGTGAAAAGGGTCATTCAACTCCCCCAAAGGGGTTGCGACCCACAGGATGAGAACCGCTGATTTACACTCTCACGAATAGCAAGTAAGGGTTCTCCTTTCTCCCACACCCTCACCCACATTCGTTGCCACATTTACTCGATGACAACCATCCTAACTGGGGTGAGAAAGAATCTCAAAGTAGTACTAATTTACATTTACCTGATGCCTAAGGATGTTAAACATTTCAAAACTATGTCTTGACCATTTGTATTTCTTCTTCGAGAACCCTTTTCAATGCGTTGGCCCATTTGTTGCTCCCAAACCACTTTCAACTGCTCCCTGTTTGCTGAAGGCATTAATAAGCTGCCCAAAACATAAGTCCACGTTCTTCTTTCTCTATGCATTTATAAGACATAAAGAAGCCATAGGTCTGCTTGTTCCTATCAGTTGTTTTTTTGTTTTGTTTTGTTTTGTTGTTGTTTGTTTGTTTGTTTGTTTTAATCCTCTCATTATGTATTAGATTTTTGTATGTCTTATTACTTCTGATTATATAGCTCAGTAGCCCCAGAAAGTTTTTTTTTTAAATAAGGAAAAAAGGAAAGACATGTTCCTCTAGAGGACAGCGACCATTCATTCTTCCAGGTATCTAGGCTTCCATCCAGTTGGACAAGTTTAAAGCACCTTGAAGACTGTGGAAAAGCTGCCCAGTGACCCCAGGGCACCTTCTTGTCTCTCCATAGCACTGCTCATTACCAAGGCAATCTTCTCATCTGTCCCGAGGGAATGGGGTGACATGGTTTCAGCTCCTGGTTCACCTTTGTCCTCAGGAGTCCCACTCAAATGCAGTTGGTATTCGAGTGAGTCTCTCTACCTTAAGCAAGCCATGTCCTTTAACTCCTGAGTTCATTGTCCATCAACACTGGCAAAACCAAAGTCTGTAAGCAGATCCTCAATGGTTCTAAGGGCAAAAGTAACTGGACTACGCTCATGCACACCCAGCTTGCTAAGTCCCCAATCAACCATAGGCTTCGGCCTAGTTGCCCTTCTTCATCTTCTTGGCTTGCTGGTGCTTTCATCAAACCTTTTTTTTCTTTATTTTAATAGTGCATGCAGTATTTTAATGTTTTCATTGGAGCTTTGGTTGAAACAGCCTGGCCTACCTCCATCAGAACCATAAGTCTTCTATTTGTTTTCTTCTTGTTACTGAACAAACTGTTCTCATTCTAACACATGGCGTTAGAATGAGGTCCCTCCTGGCATGTGAATACCCAGGATACTTTCAGATGAGATGCTTCAAAACCCAAATGCTCTCCTCTTCCCCTCTACCACAAACACAGTACTTCCTACAAACATGGTGGCTTGTCTCTGCCGCTCTTTATACAGCCTCTCTTTAGTTCTCTGAACCAAATTATACCCAACAAAGTTTCTTCCTCAAGCTATCTGTATCCTCAGTCCTCATTGTTGCAAGCAATGGGATAAAGCTTTTCACGTCAGGGCGTACTCTCTACCTCAACAAATACAACTTTCCTGCTGCTCTCTGAGATCAAGTGCTACTGAAGTCAGGCACCATCTCTGCAATCTTTAGACTCCAACTCAAATGCAAAACAAGCCTCCAATAGATCTCTGCCCTGACTGAGAGAGTGCATAACTTGTGTAAGGGTGGCTCCACTCAGACACCTTGAGAGTCCTGGCAAGTAGTACAAATAGGTGAAGAAGACAGGGTGGAAAATACAGCTACTCGGAAGATCTCGACACACACAAAGACAGCAGCTGCCCAGTGCTGCCATAAAGGACTGTGGCCCTGGTTCTTTGAGAAAGGCCACAGATCCCACTTTCATATTTTACATGATGACAACTTTGTAATAATCCATTTTTGTAAGAAAAACTATATCAACTGAATAAAACACACCTGCTGACCAAACCTGACCCGGGGCTACCCTGTGCAATGTCTGTTTTATACAGTCAGCTCTAAAATAGGACACAGGTAATTTACCACACTCAAAAGCAATGCTTCCCAGGAGTCTCTATGCAAAGATTGCATTAATTCGGTAAACCATAACTCCTAGTCCTCCTTCATAGCACTTGCCTCCATCTCCCCCACCAACCTGTCAGTCTCTCCTACCCACCTGAGCTGTGGGGAAGAGATGGACTGAGTGGAAATCGCCTGGGCTTTATAGTCAAAGCATCTAGTGTATCCAGTGCTACCCCCTGAGCCGTCTCAAAGCCTCCTCAGTTTGCCCATCTATAAAATGGGAATACTCATTTCCACCTAGAAGACATCTAAAGGATAGAGTTAGTGTAAGTAATGAGGTTGGCATGTGACTCTGCTATAGACTAGATGCTAAAAACTCAGCAGATAACGAGTCAGTTTCCCCCAGAAAGACATGAACCGCTATCACACTACACAAAGTGTTCATGGCAAGCTAATGCCACTTGACCCTCTATGGAATAAAGACAGGGTAAAAGCATTCAGTAAACAGAGTAAGAATGGGGAACACAGCTCTACAGGGACCCAGCTCTCCATGCCAATATAGTTGTTCATGAACTTGGTCTTAGAAGGTCAAGTCTGTAGAAACCCGTGCTAATTAAAATTCATAGACATTAATTAAATGATTATTCAAGAACTCTCTCAACTCTTAAAGCCATTTTTACATGTAGATTACAACACACCACTGGATCAAGTAAAGGCATGCCGAGGCCCTGTTGGCCTAAGCCAATGGCTCTTCAGGTTAGGGAGACTCTGCTGGGAACAGCAAGCTTGAATGCAAGGTAAGCTGCAGAGCTGGCTGTTGCTGTGTGGAGTGGACTACTGAGGCTGCAGAAGGAGGCCTTCCTCTGCTGCCAGATGCAGCGATGGAGTGACTGCCACAAAGGGCCTCTCAGACCATGAAGTGTCTGCCTCTCCAGCTTATGCTTCTAGAGAGCAGCTGCTCCATGGAAAGCCATCAGATGGGAGCCAGAGACTATTCGCAACACTCAGCACTCTCCACTCATGCATGCTTAGAATGAAGCAGGAAGGAGACCATATCTCTGCTGTCTCTGGAAACACAAGCCTCTGTGGCTAGATCCTGACATGGGATTCTGCCAGGAGAGCATTCCAGATAAGCTTCCCTAGCCAGGGGGTTCCAAAGAAATGAACTGTCTCTGACAGCTTGTGCTCACTCACCAGGAAGAGCTAGGCTCCACCCCTACAGCCCCATACAGCCCCATGCCTAATTTACCATATACTGAGCCTATTCCTATTATAGGCAGACCCTTATGGCTCTTCTAATTGTGGCATGCCCATCATGGGCTTTCTCTAGGGAGACTGAAGAATCTAAAATGACTTATCTCCTTGACTGCCCAAGCAGGGGACCAGCAGCTTTTTTCTCTATGTCCACATTTAAGAAAAGGGGGACAGTGGTGGTAAGTAGCCTAGGGATGTGGCTCAATGGGACAGCTTGTCTGATGTGTGCAAGGCCCATGGTTTGATTCTCAACAACAGGAAAGTGTGGTGGAGTTGGAGGGACAGTCAGGGATGGTATAAAGATCACAATTAGGAAGTGACAGTCACTGAAGATGGACAGTATACAGATGGGATTTGCACTGTTTTCTCAATTTTTATATCTGTTTAACATTTTCTGTAATTAAAGAGGGATGTGAAGGGGAAGTAGGGAAAGGACAAATGCAACCTCAAAACAAAACAATGCTGCTGGCTGTCTTCTTGGAACAATCTGGAAAGTGCACAGGCCTTCACATCCATGGCCTTCTAGAAGGTCATGCACAGCCAAGCAGAGATTGTATCTTCTAAGCACCACATTCAATGTCCTCAACAACACACCCTTTGAAAAATCCCCTCGACTTTAAAAGATCATTCTGGTAGGACCCAGCTGCCCTTCTCAGCATATAAACCCGTCTTCCACACAAATCATCCCTCCAACCTCTTGCCTCCACTTCCTGTTCCAAACTACTGAGTTGAGCAATCAAGCTATTGTGAGAGCTCCCTGGTGGCAGACAGCAGCTCACTTAGCTGGGTCTCCTTCTGGATGTCAGATGTAACACTCCAAAGAGAGAAAGAAGCACTTTCTTTTCTTCCCCTTCCTCTTCCCTTAACCTCAACTTGCTCCTGGTGAGAATTTGCATAATCACACATTATGAAGTTTTCCACCTTTCAGACTATGACATGTTGGGATGCATGGTGCTTTGTAGTGGGAAATGCATGGTGCTGTGTGTCCTAGAGTGGTCAGCAGCATCTCTGGCCTCTACTCACTAACTGCTAAGAAGTATATAGACCATCCCTGGCTATAACAACCAACCATGTATCTAGGTACTGCCAAATCGGGGGTGGGGGAAGATCAGAAGTTGTTGAGAAACATCAGCCTAACAGAGATTGAAAAAGGAAGACCAAAGTTTTGTGCAGAGAGAGGAAGGAGGAGAGGGTGGAGTTGGGGGGTGGATTGAAAGTGGGATTTATACAGTTTGCTCCCACATAATTAGACAATATATTTCAACCTATGAATTTATAAATATAAAGATTTAAGAAATGTTGCATTCTAAGCCAGAAATATGTAAAGAAGCAAAAGGAAAGAGTGAATACATCATTCCCAACTGTATCCTCTCTGCTTTTGCGGTTTCCTGTGCAAATCTCATTTGCTTCCCCCATACATTATCCTGTTTTCCAGTCAGTGTACTCTTCCAAACATCTCACCCAGCCTCTCAGAGCACCATACAATCTGAGTTTCAGCTGGAAAGACAAGCTCCCAGTGGCTTTCCAGAGCATCCCATGATGCATACCAGCTCTTCAGCACAGGGCTAATGGGTCGCTGGAGGACAGAGTTCCCCCACAAGAACATTCTCCAACCAAATCAGAAGAAAAGAATTGCCAATGTGCTCTAATGGTTCCACTTAAAAACAGGCATATCTGGACTCTTTCTCTGGGCAATAACATCAAAATAATAGCCTTTTACACCCAGACTCCTCACGCCTACTTCCACCATCATTAAATGAGGGAGTGAGACCGCTGCTCTGATTCAGGGCTTACCCTTTACCCACCTCCACACCTCAAAGGCTAGAATAACCAGTGTCAACTTAGCCAAGAAGTAAAACAGACAGCCAGCATCAGAGACAGCAGACCCCATGGGGGATACCGAGGTTTCTTCACTGCACACAGGGAATTTCCCACTCAAGCTAAATGGTTCCCTCCCTTCATGTGGAGAAAGGAAACCTATTTTCTGTAGAGACTTCAGTAGCCTCATTCCATCATGTAGCTTTGGGGATACACACACACAATGGCTTCTTGGGCTCGTCAATGGCATCCCGGTGGCTCTGGCAAGCCTTTGCCCTCTCATATTCCTAGGAGATGCTGACTGTCTAATGTAGCCAGCTGCTGTGTGCATGGCTTGTCATCTGGGTTCTATTTCTTCCTGGATCCACCCTATGCCACCACCTGTCTCAGCCTGGATTACCTCATCCTGGATCCTAGCCTTGGCTCCCTAATGTCTCCCTGGCTTAGAATCTCTTCTCTAATCCCCTTTTCATTTACACTGATGACAGATTGTCTTTCAAGAGCACAAACCACAATTCCCCGTCCCTATCACTGGATATAGTCAGACAGACAGACAGATATAAATAGATAGACATAGATAGACATAGACACCATTATTTTGTGGCACTGGAAATTGAGCTTGGTGCCTCATGCGTACTAGGCAAGCAGTCTATCACTAAGCTATATTCCCAACCCATAGTCCTATCTCCTCTGATGCATAGGTTTATGAAACCCTTTTTGCCCCAGAGATGTCCAAGCAGGGTGTAGAATTGGGGGTAGGGGAAAGAATGCTAAACTCAATGGATTTGGAGGAGGATGCTATATGCATGTGTATGGCTACAGGTGTGGCCATGCATGCATGCATGGAGATCTGAAGTTAGTGTCTGGTATCCACCTTATTTTTTGAAATACAGTCCTCGCTGGGGCTGAAGCTCATCATATCGGCTAAGCCTGCTGGCCAGAAAGCCCCAGGATCCACCTGTCTGCATTCCAGCGGTACTAAGATTACAGGCTCATGCCACACATCTGAACTCATGTCTTCATGTTTGCACAGCAAGTACTTTACCCAATAAGCCATCTCCCTAGCCCCCTAAATGACTTTTAGCACATTCCCCCAAGCCTATATACCATAATTCTAGGAACCCATTGGTCTGCAATTTAGGTCCTGCCATCATCTGACTCCTGCAAAATGATGCCAATGTCATGGGTTCACAGATGCCCCTTACACAGTACTGCACATGTATTCCAATTTCACAGAATCACCTCTCTTCTGGCTATAATTATTATAATTATAAAAGTAACAATGTGGACCAGTTCCATGGCTCTAAGGCAGTTGCCACTGAGCCCAATGACCTAAGTTCAATGCCTAGGACCCATATGGGTAGAAGGAGAGAATATCTCTCTCTCTCTCTCTCTCTCTCTCTCTCTCTCTCTCTCTCCACACACACACACACACACACACACACACACACACACACACACACAATACATAAATAAATAAATACTTGTAATTTTTAAAAATCAACACTGTTTGAGCAAGGTGAGGCCTTTCACCCACTGTAGTCTTCCAGTTCTCATCCCTTACACACGTACATATTAACTATTCACATTGTATCTTAATGCCGTGCTAAAGGGAGAGGGCAGAGGGCACTCAGTTCTTCTGTGCACTAACTCATCTCTCCAGCTCCCAGGATTAAGGATAGCTGGCTCATCTGCTGCCTTAACTACTATCCCATTGGAGGAGAGATGGAAGGGAGGAAGATGATGTTTTGTCATCAAATAACAGAATTTTGGTGGCAAAATGGAGAGTGGTGTAAGAACTCCTACCCCAGTAATTGTGTGACACCATGAAGTGCCCACCTCCTCCCTGTGGTGCAGAATGTCACGCAATGTGAACAGCAAGTAGAAATCAATACGTTTGGGAAGAGAAGTCTGCAGAGGCAGGACCACACACTGGTTAAGGACTTGGACTCTGAACTCAGGCTACCAGTGTTAGAATCTGTTGTTTCATTGTCTGACCTGAGTTAAACATCTGGACCTCAGACTCCTTGTCTGAAATGTGGGGTGCTAGTTGAACCTTCTTAGTAGGGAAATCATAGGGACTACATAGAACCTGTAAAGCACTCAGAGCAGCTCTGGCTAGTTTTTGCCAATAAAATATGCTATAAACATCATTAAAGCTTTAATATACCCCTTTAAATATATATTTTTAAATATTCCTTTTGACTTGGGTCAGAAAAAAAATCCAAATGCTATTAGCTCAGAATCTTGCCCAAAAAGATATCAGTGTGGAATATGGAACTTGCGATTTTTGTCCAAAAAAAAAAAAAGTTTCATAGTGGCTGATACCGTATCTACCGAGACAAACAACCTCAGAGATTCCTCAGAGATCAAAACCACTGTAACACCTACTGCACCAAATATTAAAAAGAAAAATAACTTATGCCCCCTAGCAGTAATTATCTAAGTAATGTGGGTTGCAAATCTGTTAGAGAGATTTTGCTGTGACAATATTTCTAGTAAATTGCTGCTTCTAACACAAAGTCCTGGTGTTGCAAGGCTGGCATACTAATAGAAAGGTTATTATAGAAACACTATTAAAATGAATTAGGTATTATTAAAGATTCGGCACTACAACAGTGCCTGATTACAAAGGATTTCAAGGTCCACTGCCTAATGGGCAGATGAAAGTGCTAATTAAGTCTTTTTGAGAGGATGTCCCTAGGCGGGTCTGAAAGACTACAGGTAACAACTGTACCTTTCAGACTGAAAGGAGAACCAATCGTGCCTACCCATGTGGATACAACCCTCCTGGGAAGATGGAGAGGCAGGAGAAACGGCAGTTTTCTGCTCAGGAGGGATAACCTCGTAGCAGACAGAGAGCCAAACTTTCTTGAACCTCTGTTTTCTCCTTAACTGTATCCATCTCCTCCTCTGCTTATGCTTAGAAAACTAGAGAGCCTTCCTTAGACCTTAGAGCCTCCATACCTAGGAACAGCCTTGCACCTAATACCTAAGCCTAGGGAGCAACCAGAAAACGTCGGGGCTGTCCTTGGCTGAAACATCTCTCGCCGCCAGTAGCTCTAAGTGAATTTTAAGGAGTTACTAAAGGCACTGGCCATTCGTATCAGGGTCTATTTTGCTTTTCCCACCTTGTTATTAACTAATAAGGCCTGGCAAGGCATCTCACAAACATTAGGTGTTAGAAAAAGCTAAGTAAATTCGCCCACCACGTCTAAATGTCAACGCTAAATTACGAGGGGGCAGAGCGCGGAGATCCGCTCCACGTAGCAGCCTCGGACCCCGCGCAGCTCTCAGCAGGACTTCTGGACCCGAGCCATACGGGCCACCCAGGCCACGGCCGCGCTGCCCAAGGCGCATCCCCGCGGCTCAGCAGCTCGCTCCCCGCGTCGCTCGATGTCAACAAACTTTCCCCTCCCGAGGTTGCGCCGGGACTCTGAAAACTGCCCGCCAGCGCAACGTGGGGACAGGTGTAAGACCAAAGCCCCCAACCCGCATCCCTGCCATCCAGCGGACAGTCAGGGTCCGCAGGGGCGCCGTGGGGGAGGGGAGGCCGTGGGCCCGCCCCCTGGGCGGCGCGGCGCTGTCATGGCCCGAGGACGCGGACAGAGGTCCCCAGGGACGCGATGGCGCTGCAGCGCGGCGGCCTTACCTGTGCGGGGCTGAGGCGGCCCGGGAGGCCCGGCGTGCGAGCAGCAGCGGCGGCAGGCGCCGACTGACAGCCCCAGGACCCGCCTCCAGCCCGCAACCACGCCCCCTCCTCGGCCACGCCCCCAGTCCGCGACCTGGGTCAAGCTTGGTCCACAGCTCCGAGGGCGGGGATACTCGCTTTCGATTGGCCTGAGAGACGCCCACTCCCCGCCTCCTCGCTGGGGGGGGTTGGGAAGCCGCGCTTGCGCGGAAGCGCATAAACCAGAGCTGGTGGTCCTGTAGTTCAGCGCTGGGTTCTTCTCATCATTCTCAGCTAGGTTGGTTTTGAGCCCTGAACTACCGGAGGAGCGGTGAAGAAATCTGTGTGAAAAGACATCCCTAACCAAAGGAGACCCTAAACGAGTCAGGCGGAGGGGCCCAGCTCCACACTTCGGATCCGCTCCTTGGCCAGCAAGTGACCTGGTGATGCAAGGTTAGAGTGAGTGACAGGATCCTGCCAATCAGAATGAGAGACACTGAAGGAAATAGCCCTGCTGGCTCCCAGCACTTCCCCAGGCTCCCTAGCTCAGTGTGTAAACAAGATCATGTGATTCCCTACAAAATCAATAGATACCCAGCAATTCTCTCCTAGATAGATATTCAAGAGAATCAAACACTTAGACACAGATGTTCCCAGCAGCATGTTAACAAGCGAAGGGGAAACGACTGAACTGTCGGTTTGGGGGTGACAATTAAGCACATTTTGGTTTCTTCACGCAATGGACTAGTGTTTGGTAATGAAAAGGAATGACGTTCTGATACATGGTACAACATGGATGAACCTTAAACTCATGCCAGCCACAAAAGACTACTGGGTATGGTTCCATTTGTGTGGAACGTCCAGCATAGACAAATCCATAGAGATAGAAAACAGACTAGAGTTTTCCAGGAACGGAGAAGGGGAGATTTAGAAGGGACTACTAAATGGGTAGCGTTTTTTTTTCGTTATGGTTTGGAACTTAAACACGCCCTGCATTGAAGGCTTGGTCCCCAGCTGATGGTGCTATTGGAAATAGATGCAGTCTTCAGTAGGTGGGATTTGTAGAAGAAACTAAGGTCTCTGGGGACCCTAAAGTGTTTACTGGGACCTGTGCCCCTCATTCTCAATCTCTGTGTGCATCATGATCTGAGTAGCTGTGTTTCCCATGCACTCTCAGTAGTGTTGTTTGGCCTCATGACAGGCCCAAACCATGAGCCAAAAGAAAAAAGTCTGTCTTTTAAGCTGTTTATCTCAAGTGTTTTGTCAGCAGCAGAAAGGTCTTGGTTATTTTTCTATTAGCTGTAATAAAACACTATGACCAAGAAAACTTGTAAAGAAAGAATTTATTGGGGGCTTATGGTTTCAGAGGGTGAGTCCATTGACCACCAAGGAGCTGTTGAGATGGCCAAAACTGTTTTGGCTTGCATACACAAGGACCTAAATTCAATCCCTAGAACCCATATAAGAAAGCCAGGCATAATGGTGCACACTGGTAACCCCGACTCAAGACAGTCAGAGACAAATGGATTCATGGAGCTTACAGACCAACAAGCCTTGTCTACTTTCCAAGCTCTAGGCCAGTGGGAGGCCCTGTCTCTAAAATGGGTATAGATAGTGTCTAGCAAATACTTGTGGTTCTCCTGGCCATCACAGTAGAGCTGACCGTATTGACTGGGCAGGAGTGAACCTCCACAAGAACGGGGACACGGGAGAACTGACCCCACCCCTCATCTGCCATATGGTGGCATAGGCAAGGGAGAGTCCCCCCCCCCATCAATGCCTGAAGCAGGTGGGAGAACTAACCCTGAGGTCATAAGAGCAGGAGAGCTTTCCCTGCCCCCTACCAGCTACAACACTCTGGAGAGTGGCCCCTATGCCATGCCTGGGCAACACAGTAGAGCTGGCCCTGAAGGTGTAGGTGTGGCAGAACTGACCCTGAGGATGTGAAAGTGGCAGAGCAGGTCCCGCCCCTTGCGCATGGCTGCAAGGGGTGAACTAGCCAGGACAATGCTGGAGAGCCCACCCTCCAGCAAAGCCTGTCTCCCAGCAAAGACAGGGGAGAGCTGGTGGTCTGACCAACCCTGCAACTACCCAGGCCCAGAACCAGGTTACGAGTTGACCCACCCCAACATCCACCCCATCAGTGATCTACTAAAGCAAGTGAAGGAGCAGGTCCTGCAAACCCAAAGCTGTAGGATCTCCATGACACAGGGCAACAACAGGATAACCAAGAGGATTTTCAGGGAGGGCCCAGCATGAATGGTGTAGCAGAAACCACAGGCCTTGAAACAGGCCAATGACTCTTTGCAATGAACAAGAGTCTTTTCAATGACTCTTTATGTGCAAGTAAAGATACATAGATAAAAAGGGTTTACTGTGTCACACTATGGCTATCATGAAGAGATTGATTTTTCTTTTTTAATTTTAAATCTTATTTTATAGTGGAGAGAGGTTGCAAGGGCAGAGGGTAGCTACAAAGAGATAGGGAAATGAATGGGTAGAGATGCATGATGTGAAAGACACAAAGAATAAACTTAAAAAGAAAGTTAACATACTTGCTGTTGTCCTCTGACCTACACACACACACACACACACACACACACACACACACACACACACACACACACACACACACCATACAAACATGTCCTGCACATATTCATAAGTGTGCATGTGCACAGACACAAGAAGCCAACGAGCCAGTATACTGGTGTGATACTTTAATCCCAGCAACCAAGAAGCAAAGATATGAGGATTGCAGTGGGTCTGAGGCCAGCCTGGTCCACATAACAAGTCTCAGGCTAGCCAATGTTACATGCAGACACTGTCTCAAAAAAAAAATCATGAGGGAAGGAAAGTGAAGCCAAAGTTTCAACAACAACAACAAAATTGTGAAGGGAAAGAAAGAGAAGCCAAGTCTTGTTTAGCATGTGATGATCTCTGGGTTCAAAGCCTAGTAATACAAACACACACACACACACACACACACACACACACACACACACACACACACACACACACACCAGCCAAATACTTTGCACTGAAAAAAAATAGAAAATATTCCCTGCGGTCTTTTCAGGAATCAGCAAGGCCCCATCTGTTTGAGGAGAGAGCCCTGAGTCTTGCCCACTCAAGGCCATGTGGCAAAGTACTTCACAGAGTTGGGGACTCATTGCCCTGTGCTCAGCCTTCTGGTCACCTACAGGCTGCTAAAACCACAGTCCAAAGTGCCTGAATACTGCTCAAGTCAGTGGCAGAAATCAGTGTCCTCCATGTGAGGCTGGCATTACAGGCACTCAGAGGGCAAGAGTTTAGGAGACCATGGGCACTTCTCCTGATGTCTCTAAGGAACTCCTGGGAGGGTAAAGCAGCATGTGACAAAGCTAGAGTCCCTGCAAGCTGCCCCTGAGAGGGCAAAGTGTGAAGCCATAAGAGTGATGCCAAAATGACCATGGAGACCCCAAGAATTTAGAGATGCCAGGAAGCACCATATCAATACAGAAATGGGGCTCTCACCTCAAAGGGAACTAGAGATAGTTTGTTCTAGGGTCAAATATAAATGACCATGGCCCAGGAGCACAGGTGCAGGTCACCCAGTTACCATATCCAAAGTGCTAAGAGTTCGATGAGATTTGTATAGAACGGAAGAAAAGAAAACTATCAATCAAGACACTTACAAAATGTTGGTAGGTACACCAGGCAGGCAGATACATTGAATTGGAGTCATCTCTGTTAGAGGTCTCAGATGCTGTCTGGTGACATTTTTAGCTTTGGGGTTAGTGGAAGCTATCACTGTGTTAGTACAAACCCAATGCTATAGATCAAACGCAGTTCAGTAGTTCAGACAATGGTCTTCATGACTGAAGAAATGGTGAAGTGCATTTGGTCCGTCTTTCTTAATCCCAAATGGAGAAAACGCAGAGCAGAGCAAGCCCATCACTTCACCTGGGTGCCTGTGGGAACAGGAACCTTAAGTGGTCCATATGCAACTTCTCACTTCAGAGACCTGGCTTCTCAGCTCTCCTCCTCTTGTCACCAGATGATTGACATGGAGTAAGTTGTTGCCCTTGAACATCTCTTGTTGGTCTTCCTGATAGCCACGGCTCTACTCTTCCTTCACTAGAAGTGCAGAATTTATTGAAAATTTGTCCTTATTTCAACCCATGTAGTTTTTTAAATTATTTATTTGTGTGTGTGTGCATGAGAGAAGGGGGGAGTTAATGTATATCATGTGTGTACAGCAACCCTCAGAGGCCAGAAAATAGTGTCGAATCCCCAGAACTAGAGTTGCAGTTATGAACAGTCACGTGGGTCTGAGATTTGAATTAGACCAAAGCCCTCTGTAAGAACAGCAAGTACTCTTAACTACCGATCCATCTCTCCAGCTTTCCCACATATAGTTCTTTTAGATTTATTTATTTTATCTTTATGCATATGACAGTTTAGCTAGATGTGTATATGTGCACCGTGTGTGTGTGGCTGGCACCCTCGAAGTTACAGATAGTTACAAGCTGCCACGTAGGTGCTGGGAAAGGAACCTATGACCCACATGATTTCACTGTTATTCACCTCACCTCCAATTTCGGGAATTGGGTCTAACTGTCTTAAAGCCATTTGGAAACTTTTAAGATTTGTTTTACTTTATGTATATGAGTGTTTTGCTTATATGTATTTATGTGTACCGTGTGTGTGTGTGTATGTGTGTGTGTTTGTGTGTGTGTGTGTGTTTGTGTGTGTGTGTGTGTTTGTGTGTGTGTGTGTGTGTGTGTGTGTGTTTGTGTGTGTGTGTGTGTGTGTGTGTGTGTGCAGAGGTGAGAAGACGGTGTCAGTTTCCCTGGAACTAGAGTTATAATTGGATATGAACCACCATGTGGGTGCTGGGAATCAAGCCTAGGTCTTCTGCAAGAGCAGTAAGTGCTCTTAACCCCAGAGCCACCTTTCCAGTCTCAATCTTAAAAAGCCGTCTTTTAATTAATTAATTTTTAATGTTATGGTTTTATGGCTTTGATGTGCTATCTTCATATGTGCATGTCATTGTGTATTTGTCCCTCATTATCCTTTCTTGTCTCCCTTCTTCTCTCTTGCTCTGCATTCAACCCTTGAATGGTCCCTCTTATGACTTCATGTCAGATAGATAGATAGATAGATAGATAGATAGATAGATAGATAATAGACATTAAATACTAGATGCCAGATAGAAGATATAGATATATAATAGATGATAAACACATAGAGAATAATCCAAATTATGTGATAGATTAGGTAAATAAGCAGATGATAGATAGACATATAAATAGAAGATGGATGACAGGTAGGTAGATAGATGACATCTATAGATGATAGAAGATAGAAGATAGATAGATAGATAGATAGATAGATAGATAGATAGATAGACAGACAGATAGATTTGAATCTAGATTCTGCACAGACAGCATGCAATGTTACACGTGTTTGTCTCCGCAATTGCCTTCCCTTATTGCCCCATCATTCCTAGACACTTTCTTCCCTCTACAAATTTCCCCTTCTACTTTCATATTTCATGTACAGAGAAAAGTATCAATATATTAAATAATGAGGGAAATGTGACATTTGACTTAATGAGTCTGACTTAGTTCACTTAATGTGTTGGTCTCCAGATCCATCCATTTTCCTGCAGATATCATAATTGCATCTCATGCTGAGTTAAACTCCATGGTATATGCACACTGTTTTTTCTGTATCCATTCATCCTTGCTGACTACCTAGACTGGTTCCGTATCTTGTAATTTTACTTGCAATTTTACTCCTTTTCCCTGCCATGTGAGTTAGTAGAATGTCCAACAGGAAACTGTATCAAGGCAATGAGATGGGAATGACATTTGAAAGACTCCGACAGAAAAATGTTCCCTCTGTCTGCTGTCACTCCTATCAGTGATGTAAGATCTGGAATCAGAGAGGCCACCTGTGGCTACAAGAATTGAAGCTAGATTTCTAGGGGTGAAAGAATACCGAGAAATATGGAATGAGAACATGAAAAAGACCCAGAGCTTTGGATGAGCAGTTAGCAGCTAGGTCAAGCCATACCTGAAGATGATGCCTCTATATGTATGTATATGCTTCAGCCATACAAGCCAATACATTCTCTATTAGGGTTTAATTTTTTTGTCCATAATGTTGACAGCTCTAGGGATAAAACTCTAGGTTCTGTATTAAAGAAATCCAGGTAATTGGGATAACTCTAAGGATTCTACCAGTTCTCACAGCTTACACATACCAGAAGTGTAAACACACTGATAAGAATTTGAAAACAGTGTCTCTACAGTAAGCATTAAGGAAAGCCACTCTGTATAGTTTAAGGAAAGATTCCTAAGGACATGCAGAAAGTCTTAATCTGTATAAGGAATTACTGTAATCTCCACCACCACCCTACCCCTGTACTTTAACCACTTGTCCCTACACACTCACAATAGTTGGGGACAGTGGCCTAGGGATGCAGAGAAGGTGGCCCTGCTTTAGAGATGGAATAAAGAGTCCTATTGTCACTAGTACCCTCAGGTCTTGGAGCTCTTGCTTGAATCCTACCCTTTCTACAAACTCTTCAGCCTGAGTCTATCCTGAGTTCTCTTTCTGCCTTCTCCCCGACGAAATCTATGAGATCTGACCTCTCAACCCTGCACTTGACCTTGCCAGCATCCTTTCACAACTCACTCCCAACACTGGCCACCTTCAGTGACTGAAAGTGGCAATGTATTAGCCAGTAACTCCAGAGCACGGGTTAGTTTGTCAATATCAATGGGACAGAGCAAAGAGACTGTGGAAGGTTATTTAGTAGCCAACAGCCACTTAATAAATGGAATTAAGTTCCATGAAAGCCTGCAGTAGGCATAAATTGTCTGCCAAAACCACACTAGTAATTTTGTGGGAACAGTTTCTCACACCTGCCCCCTGGGTACCTAGCCCTGGTAAAATAATGCATGTGGACATTCAGGCATGATTGGTGCCCAGTATTGCAGGGGAGGGGGTTGCTGGCAGATGCTGTGCAGTAACACTTGGATCATGTTCTGAGGCACAAGGAACCTCGGGAAGAGGTAAGGTGAAATGACTCCTGGTTGCCTTCCTAGAAATGGAGAAACGGGAGCACAGAGCTAGTTGGCCATCTTCTGTTCTGGCCTCATATGATTCCTGGAAATGCCAGGTCCTCAGCCCAGTTTTGAGTCATTGGATGCCAAAAACAGCCTCTGTGCTCTGCGGTGAGTGGGACACTCATTTTTCTAGAGTTGTTAAGGAGTTTGGGGTGGGAAAAATCTGGTCCCATAGGGAAAAGTTACCCCATATGACCCAAAATGAAGCCACTGATGGTGGCCCACACCTTTAATTCCAGCACTTGGGAGGCAGAGCCAGGCAGATCTCTGTGAGTTCAATTCCAGCCTGGTCTACAAAGCTAGTTCCAGGACAGCTAGGTCTGTCTTGAAAAGCCGGAGGAGGAGGAAGAGGAAGAGGAGGAGAAAGAGGAGGAGAAAGAGGAAGAAGAAGGGAAGAGGAGGAGAAGAAGATGCTGATGACGATGGTAGAGGAAAATGACCCAGCCTCAGCCTGCACCCAGGGTTCCCACTTTCCAGTTACCAGCAGCAGCCTGTGGTTGGCTGGTGCAAATGGAAATCTCACTCCCACAGAAGTCCAAATGAGGTCAGCTGCCCAGAAAAGCATGAGCAGAGTGGGGGAAAATCAATACAGGAGTCAAGCCTGCAGTGGTCAGTCCAGCCCACACAATACGCCTTCATCTTCCATATTTGTTTTCATTTAAGCTGAAAACCTTACCCCATGTTCAAGCAAATGCAAGCATCCTCAACAATGGTACCATTTCAGGTGGCCTAGCTGGAGCCTAAATTTCAAGGTTGGCTACCATCAGTATTCCCTCTATAAAGCAGACATAAAGGAGTACTTAGCATAAAGGAAGTATGGTCTTCAGCCTTTGGCCTCAGGGCTTTCCTCTTTACCACTCTCTCTAAACTCACCTTTTTCTCTAACCCGAACCTCAGTTGGATCATTATCCCCAGACATCTGGGTCCTAGTTGAAAACATTGCAGAGATCCCTGCAAGGGCTATTCCTGGACACTGAGTTACTAGTAGGGCCAGGGAGGTGGCGTCAGAACCCAGGGAGTCCCTGAGCCCTTCCACGCCTGATAGTGAAAGTCAGAGGAGAGCTGCCCTGGAGGAGACTGACAGCCTCCCTCCTGGTGAGTTCATGGCTAGTGCAGGACCACTTCACAGCCCCCCAGCTGAGCCTCCCATGCAACCCCTCAGAAACCATCAGCTGTAGATAAGGACACTGACCCTGTCAGCTGGCATGGCTCTCTCCAAGAACTGTCCAGTGAGAAACAAGTACCTGCAGCTTTGTTTTGTTTCATGTGTATGAATGTTTTCCCTGTGTACATGCATGTTCACCACAAGCATGCCTGGTTCCCACAGAGGTCAGGAGAGGTTGCTGGATCCCATAGAGTTGGTGATAAGGAAGATGGAAGCCACCATATAAGTGCTGGGAATCCAGGTCCTGTGCATGCACAACAAATAGTCTTCACTGCTGAGCCATCTCTCCAGCCCACACCTACAGATTCTTTAAGCTGTTGTCCTCAGGAGTCTCTTAAATATCCTGTCACCCTGTCTAATATTACTTCTTGGCTGCTGGCACAGCCCCCAACCTGTGCTCTCTCTAGGTGAGCTGTTGGGGACCGCAGGGAAATGAAGGAAGGTCCTGTGGTGTACCTGCTCACTGCCTCGGCCTCAGAGGACTAAGAGCTTCCTCAGTGTCTCCCTCCATGCTGGAGGGCAGAGTGGAGAAGACAGGACAGGCAGAGGCCAGTGGTACAGCCTGGGCCTGTTTTCACCTTCTTCCCATCCATCCTGACCCCCCATCATTCTGATAAAACTCACATGAAGATTGCCACAAACCGCCTCCTGCTCCATAGTTGACCACACAATGACCTCCAGTTATTTGTCTGTCCGGGAACTCTTTTGGAGGGGAGGGTGTTTGCACATGTGCGTTGGGATGGAGGCCAGAGGACAACTTTGGGTGTCATACCTCAGGTGCCATCTGCCTTTTCTCTCACTGACCAGTTTGATAGGCTGGCTGGCCAAAAAGCCCTGAGGGAATCAGCCAACCTCTGCCTCCTCATGGCCAGGAGTGCACACTACTGTGCCAAATTTTTTTTAACCTGAATTCTGGGAATCTAACTCAGTTCCTCATATTTGCAAAACAAGCACTTTACAGACTCAGCCATCCCCCTCCCTGCCTGGGTATTCCCTTAGTCTCCTGGGGACTTCACCGCCCCCTTCCACCTGAGCCTCAGGGAAGAGCCTAGGAACCAGACTAACTCCCTGACCTGTGCTATGTGAGGTGCCAAATAGAGAGGGGATGGGTTGCGGAGTACCCATAGCAGGTGCAGTGAGGGAGGGGACGCAACAGTAAGGCAGTTATGTGTCCGGCTGCATTTGTGTGACATGTCTAGAACAGGCCTATCCATAGAGACAGAATGATGCAGAAGACTGACTTCCAGGGCACCAGGGGCAAGTGAGTGCTTTTGGGGTGCAGACTTTGTTTTGGCGTGTTGGAAGTATTCTGGAATAACACAGTGGCAATGGTCACAAGACGCTGTAATTCTGCTTAATGGATCTGAATAACACTGTCTAAAATGGCCAAAATGGTGACTTTTATGTCAAGTAGCCTTTATCACAATAAAGCAATAATAAGCATTTAGAAGACGCTCGGAGGTTTTTAGAGGAGATCCTGGCAGTGACAGAAGGGGAAAATCTTTTGGCCCTGTGGTCTTGCTTGGTGCATCTTCTCCTCCCTCAGAGGGAATGAAGAGGGCAGTCAGGCAGAGCACAGGAGCTAACTCCAAGAAAGTGTGAAGCCTGGGCACTTGGTGATAGGCCAACTCAGAACTTTCCTAATGGGCAAAAATCTTTCTCACTGTTTATGTTTAATTACCCAGCATTCAAACACTATCTCGAAAGGACACCAGGGACAGCTTCTCCTCTCCTCTGTAGTTCTTGGTTATTCTCAGGTGCCTTGTCTCCACATCCTACCATCATCTCTGCTCCTCTCACCCCAGCTCTTGGATGTCAGACCCAGCTAAGCTCCAGGGATACTTGTACTGAGGCTCTGGACCAATAGGAGTGAAGCAAAGATGCAGAGGAGGGAGCACTCAGAGCAGCCAAGACACCAAGGGTCAGAACCCAGTGGCAGCAGCTTTGTGCAAGTCTGGGGACAGCTTTCCCTGCAGCCACTTCACTACTGGCTTTGGCTGGGACTTTCCAAGCCTGGTTTACCCACTCTCCTCACTTTTCCACCTGCCTGGTGACCTTCCTCTGAATTCTTGATGGCTCAGATCCATGCAAGCTCTTTTTGTCAGTTGTAGGTAGGAGCCCACTGCCTGGACACAGCCTCCCCACCTCCCTTCAAAGAGGAAAACAAGGTGCATAGCAGTGAAATGTCTGTGGCTCTTCACAGGACCAACATGCTCTCTGCACCTCAATGCCCATGCATGTGGATGTAACTCTCAGCATTACAGATGTGGGTATAAAATGTATCACTGGGCACTGTGTTATAGTAACTATGGTGATGAACAGGCAGAATGCTGCCCTAGCAATTAGAGGCCAAGCCATGGATAACTGGGCAACCTTGAGCAAGCCAGTTCTTTCTGTATTCAGACCAAGATGAATTGTGAGCCTTTTTCCAGTGCTTAAGATTCTGTGATTCAAGAAATGAAAAATCACACTAATATACATTAGCAGCATGGCTAGGGAAACACACCATCCTCTCTCAAAGAGACTCCATCTGACTCAGAGTCCTACAACTAAGACAGCATCAGTGTTCAACCTTCAACAGTTAATTAGTGCACAGCCTTGTAATAACCAGCAACACTCACTGCCTGCTGCATCTCCCCTGGGGCCTATCATCTTTCATAGGCTAGTAAAAGGTTGCATTAGTTGGTGTTTACTGTATGCAAGTGCTCTAGGAATTTTGCATATAGTGCCTCACTGATCCTTACACCAACCTCATGAAGTAAATAGTGTTATCCCATTTCTCAGATGAAGAAACCAAGTCACAGAACAGTGAAGTGATTTCCTAAATGTTACATAGCTAGTATGTGACAGGACATATTTAAGCTCACATTACCTGGCTCCAGAATCCAAACATTTGTAGTGTGTGTGTGTGTGTGTGTGTGTGTGTGTGTGTGTGTGTGTGTGTGTCCATCCATTTTAAAATATACCATTTAGGTTTATATACTCATAGTATCTGTGCTTCTAATGATATCCTACTCTACTTAAGCCAGAAAATAATGATTTCCGTGTACCACTGGCTTTATAGACAGGGAGGAAGAGAAAGGCAGTCTTTTAGCCCAGCACATTCTGTGATCATGAGTGTAATTCCTGTGTAGGGACTGTAGAGCCCTGGTGACAGCAGATATGGGAGAGCTTCTGGAATAGCCCAGATTGCCTTCACAGAGGTCAGGAGGGATATGACTCAACCTGGGAAGGTGAGTGTCTTAGGTGGGGTTTCTTTTACTTTGAAAAGACACCATGACCAGGGCATGTTATAAAGGAAAGCATTTAATTGGGGCTTGCTTACATTCAGAGGTTTAGTCCATTGTCACCATGGCAGGAAGCATGGCAACATCAGCCATACATGGTGCTGGAGAGGTAGCTGAGAGCGCTACATCCATATCTGAAGGCAGCAGAATGAGAAAGAGAGACTGGGGGCTTGGCTTCAGTGTTTGAAACCCAAAGCCAGTGATATACTTCCTCCAACAAGGCCACACCTACTCCAACAAGGACACGCCTAAAGTGCCACTCCCTAGTGACCAAGCATTCAAATATATGAGCTGTGGATCCCTGCATCTGTTCCCATCGGGTACTGGATGAAGGCTCTATGATGACAATTAGGGTAGTCACCAATCTGATTCAGTTCAGGTGCCCTCTCCACTACAGCTAGGAGTCTTGGCTGGGATAATCTTTTTGGGTTCCTTGGAGTTTCCCTGACACCAGGTTTCTCCCAACCTCCATAATGGCCCCTCCTATCAAGACATTTCTTTTATTACTGTCCCCCCTCTGTCCCACTCCCAACTCAACCATCCTGATCCTTCATGTTTCCATGCCCCAACACCTTCCCTCTGTTACCCCCCACTGACCTCAGTCTATCTAGAACATCTCATCTATTCTCTCTTCCCAGGGACATCCATTCATCCCTCTTAGGGTCCTCCTTATTTTCCTAGCTTCTCTGGGGCTAAGAATTATAGCCTGGGTTATCCTTTGCTTTACATCTAATATCCATTTATGAGTGAGTACATACCATGTTTTCCTTTATGGGTCTGGATTACCTCACTCAGGATAATTTTTTTTCTAGTTCCATCCATTCGCCTGCAAATTTCAAGGTGTCATTGAGTAGTACTCCATTGTGTAAATGTGTCACATTTTCTTTATCCATTCTTCCATTGAGAGGCGTCTAGATTGCTTCCAGGTTCTGGCTATTACAAATAGTGCTGCTATGAACATAGTTGAACAGATGTCCTTGAAGTATGAATGTGCATCTTTTGGGTATATGCTTAAGAGTAGAATTGCTGAGTCTTGAAATAGATCAATTCTTATTTTCCTGAAAAACCACAATACTGATTTCCAGAGTGCTGTACAAGTTTGCATTCCCACCAGCAATGGAGAAGTGTTCCCCTTTCTCCACATCCTCTCCAGCATAAACTGTTATTGGTGAATTTTTTCATTATTATTTTTTTAGCCATTCTGACAGGTGTAAGATGGCACCTCTTAGAAGAGGAAGTGGGATGTACCCTTGAACACATTGGCACAGAAGACCACTTTCTGAACATAACACCAGTAGCACAGACACTGAGACCAACAATTAATAATGGGACCTCCTGAAACTGAGAAGATTCTGTAAGGCAAAGGACACTGTCACCAAGACAAAGCAGCAGCCCACAGAATGGGAAACAATCTTCACCAACCCCACATCTGAGAGACGGCTGATCTCCAAAGTATACAAATGTAGCTTGTATGTTTTCCGCCAGCCCGCCCGCTGCCAGTCTGGCGTGCCAGCCCCAAATAACACGCTGAGATTCTGTATTTGATACAATCCTGTTGGCCAGTTACCATTATTGTTTATAGGCTATCTCTGTCTTAATTATTAACCCATTTCTACTTATCTAAGTATTTCCACGTGGTCATCTTATGGGGAGCCGCCACCGGCATCTTCTTTCTTCATGCTTTACATCCTGACTCCTCCCTACTACTTCCTCTTTCCTCCTTGTCTCCTAGCCCCACCTATCTTGCTTTCTCATTGGCCCAACAGTGCTTTATTAATTAACCAGTATGAGAAACATATTTACAGAATAACATCTCCCATCATACAAAGAACTCATGAGGCTTGTCACCAAAACACCAAATAATCCAATTAAAAATGGGGTACAGATCTAAATAGAGAATTCTCAACAGAAGAATCTCCAGTGGCCAAAAGGCATGTAAGGAATTGCTCAACATCATCAGAGAAATGCAAATCAAAGTGTTTTATTTATAATGTGTGCATATGTGTCTGTCTATAGGCACATGCACGACAGTGCACATGAGGAAGTCAGAGAACAGTCTGTGTCCAACCTCACCTTCCACTCTGGGTCTTCTGGTGTCCACCACTGCTTAACTCAGCCCTGGCTGGTCTGTGATCAACCAAGGTTCTCTTGCCTCAAACTCCCTCCTCACCACAAGGCTACTAAAACATCTGGCTTTAGGTGGGTTCTGCAGATCTGAACTCAGGTCATCATGCTTGCACTTTACCCACCAACCCACTTCCCTGGACCCTCAATCCAACATGCCCTAAGTGTGTCTGTTCTGTGCCAAGCTGATGATAGAAGAGACTACATAAGAGTCGACTCAGTCCTCACCCTGGACATTCAGGGTGATCGGAGCCGACAGAGGAGGACTGGCATGCAGGGGAGCCTTGGAGCATTCCTCCAAGGATGCTTTAGCTTTCCCTCCTCAGGATAAATGATTCATTCCCTTTCTCTGTCAGTCTCCTATTTCCTGATCATCGTGCACCACCATGTAACAGAACTCAAACATATTCTAAGCCTCTCCACCTACCTGCCTTCTCATTTCCAATGCAAAACGTGTCCTCCTTGGGCCGCCTAGCAGCCCAGATCCTGCCTGCTCACAGCTCTCTGACGATGCCCATCTTAATGAGGAACTTGGTTCAGGCACCAGATCTAGAACATTAATATTCATGGTTACTCTGTGTAAGAACCTTTATTTCCATCTTTTGTTGGGACGAGGGTGTCTTCAAATGGCCAGAAATTCCCAATTCCGGTTTATTCCAGCCAGGCCTCTATTTCACAGTATTTTCTTTTTGGCCCCATTACTTCATCAGGGTTGGCAAGAAAACTTCGTTCTGTTCCTGTCCAAGTGTTAAATGGGTGCCCATACGTCTCTTTGCCACGTTAGTATCATTAATTTCATCGCAAATAGAATTTTTCTTTTTCTCCTCTCTGCATGCAAATGTGGTTCCCTTTCAATGTTTGCATAATAGCTGTAATTCGTTCGTTTGTACAAAGGGACATGCATTATTTTGGCAGATAGATAGAGCTTTGATGGAGAGATTATTACATTTCCAAAAGCAAGAGAATAAATCAGAATTTAGCCGGAGACACTGACTGAACTCCCACTCCCGGCACCACTGATCACAAGCCACTGAACTCCCACTCCCGGCACCACTGATCACAAGCCAAGTGGCCTTTCTTCCCAGACAGCAAACCTCACAGGGCAGAGGGGCCTCTCTGGCTCCTCGGCACTCTCTTCCCCTGGCCTGGCTTTGGGACCACATCACCTAGGCGCACACTCTGTCATGGGGTAGCCAATGATAGATGCAGGTGCCGGCACTGGGGAAGGAACAGAGGGGCTGAGATAGGCATCCTCTGCTTGC
Organism: Cricetiscus sungorus; assembly: GCA_030556225.1. Taxonomy (NCBI): domain Eukaryota; kingdom Metazoa; phylum Chordata; class Mammalia; order Rodentia; family Cricetidae; genus Cricetiscus; species Cricetiscus sungorus. The sequence continues at coordinate 116,085,970 of JANBXA010000734.1, read as the reverse complement.
CTCCCAACCTTGCCTGAGGCAGGCAGTGGCTGCTCTTCTCCCAGGTCAAGCTCAGTCCCTTAGACCCTTTCTGTCACTCCAAATCCCACTAGTGACTGACTCCCTTCCTTCTTGTTGCTCAGGAAAGGTGCTGAGGACATCACTGGCCCTTGCTTAACTGCAGAGTGTGTCAACAGTCCCCATGTTCAAGACCTCTAACTGTGCCATGTCTTTCTGCCAACACTTCAAAGAGTTCACTAGGTCTTCCCATCCCCCAACTGTACCTCCCCATCCACAGCACCATTAAAACAATAAGGAACCCCAAAGCAATGCTCATCTAAGATCCCACCATGATCTTAGAAAGCCCACCATGCAGAAAAGACCTGTCTGGCTTCACAGCAGTCAAGTAGATGGCAGAAATCTGCTGGTCCTCTCAGCCCATCCCCAGATCAGCTGCTTCGGGTCACAGTGTCCTGATTTCCCTTGAGAACCCATCTCTTGACTTCTCTTGGTACAGATGGACTGGGTGTTCCTACTCTCAGCTCAGAGGAAGACAGACAGACAGACACAGAGAGAGTGCTTCCCTTCCCAGAACACCACTTCTCCCAGGCCTCAGGGATGGGCATGGGACCTAAGCCAGACTGATGAAAATTAATTGGATAAAATTCTGGGACCTTGGCTGGAGAACCCTGGGAACTAAATAATTACTGGAGAAGCAGAGCCCAGAAAGGAGAAGAGGAAAACCAGGATTTGCACACACAGTGGGAGCCCTGGATGGAGCTGGGCATGGCTTTTGCAATCACACAAGAAAATGAGCCCCAGGGTTTGTGTTTGCCGTTTGTCTTGCTTAAGCTGGGGTCCCATCACCGAATAAATCCCACCCAATACACTGATGTGGGCCATCATATATCAGGTAAGGGGAAGCAGGGAAGAAAGGAGGACTCAGGATGGCCAGAGCATCAGTTGTGTGCTCCAGAGCAGTGTGCATGCAAATGTAGGTTAAGTTATTTGATTCCCAAAATAACTTTGCTCAGCCTCTGTTGAGGAACTTGCCAAGCACTGCAGAATAAGCGAATGGCAGGGTTAAGTCAAACCAAGGACAGTGGCTCTTGGTGCTGTGCAGCTGCCCCACTCCAAAGAGCTGCCTTTGTCATTGCTTCTTCCCAGTCACCCACACCCACACGAGCATCTTTGGGACACCCATTGCAGAGTTGGACCACAATAGGAGTTTTCTGAACACAGACCAGAAAACACATCTGTAAGTAGGGATCACCATCAAACAGGAGCAGAGCATACTGGGAGAACATGCACTCCAGAGGGAGGTTCTGGGTGGGTCCAGACTTCCATCCCTGGAGAACAGACGGGTCCATGGGAGAACAAAAGACAGCCACGTCAAACTCCAGTGTGCCCATTTACAAACGAATGAAGTTCTCTGACCTTCCAGGGTTCTGTCCTTGGCTCCCTACTTGGTGTTCTTTTGACATTCTTCCTTAGCAAGGAACAAGGCCAAAAATCTGGTAACTCCCAGTTTCCTACTTAACCACAGAGCTTGGCAAAGTCCCTCTAAAACTTCAGGACTGATGGGAGAGGGCTGCTCAGCCTCCAGTATTCCCAGACTCTTTGGTGGACTTCACCTTGAAAGCCCAAGAAATAGCAACCTGCTAACCATAGCAGCAAGTACTTACAGTGAAGTAGAAGTTTGCAAATAGGTCCTCAAAGTTCCAATGTCTAGATTCCTACAACCCCACATGGCATACTGACATTGACGCTTATCCTCAATGTGGGAAGATTCCAGTCCTAGAAGACATGACCCCTTCCCTCTCCTCAGCAGAACCCCCACTCTGGCCTCTCCTCCATATCTTGCTGTCTCTCTTGTGAACAAGAGACAAATCACCACAGCCACACTTTGCTTCATTTCAGTGTACTCCCTTCCCACCCTTGCTAAGCCAGGAGGACATATCAGCTCCACCCCCAAGTCAGTGTGTCCGTCAAGCCAAAGACACAAAACTCTAGTGTGCTATTTTTAAAAGCAAGTTAAGTAAGGCCCCTCTCAAAACTGAGTCCCTGGGCCTTTTGGTTTTATGAGCTCAAGGGGCCAAACAGGTTACCTTAAATCATTTAACTAGGCCACTTGACTCACCCTGAGCCCTGGTCTAACAGAACAGTATTTATAGGAATCATGTCACCCCCCAAAATTCTCAGGTTGACATCATCCCTCAGTTTGTCAGGATGTTTTTGAAACTCGGGAGTGAAGAAAGAAACTGTCTCTTCATTAGTGGAAAGTGCTAGTGAAAATAATAATGGGAAAGTAAATGATGTGGAGATGGGTATATTTCCACAGTGTGAAATGCAGGAATTTCATATTCTGTCTTAGCCAGATTTTTGATTCACCGCTATGGAAAAGCTGAAGGTGCTATTTTGGCCACCAGAGGCTCAGACAAATTTGATTAAAATTATTAGTCTGGAAAACTTAACTTGAATTAAATTTCCTTCCTGTGGTCTACTTTAACTTTGTTTCTAGGGTAGAGAGTGATGTGGCTTTCGTTCTTTGGACAACACATGAATGACACTGTCAAAGCAAAGCTGTCTTGTTTTGTTTTGCTTTCAGATGAACTTTCTGTGTCAGAACCTCATGATTTGACTGTTTGATTTATCAAAGGTAATGACCTATAAAAGCGGGATTTAACCATAATGACAGCTGTGGCTGACGTTTATTGGATGCTTACTGTGTGCCAGGTGCTGTGTGGAGGCACTTTAGATCTGTGGTAGCATTAATCCTGCAGCCATCCTATCAGTTTCTTTCATGAAACTGGGTCTTAGAAAGTTGTGTAACTTGCCGTAAGTGATAATCAAAGGGAGCCAGGACTCCAGGCCAGGACTGAGTGGTTCCCAGGGGTCCCCAAACTTCTTGGCCACTGTGTGCGGCAGCTGGCTGTGTGGCAAACAGGCTGTGTTCTGGCTGAACCTAGCTCATCATTTGAATCCTGGTTTTGTCTTTGGCTGATGGGCTGAGGAAGACACCAAGCTCTTTGAGGAGCCCAGAAGATCACTGAGAAGATCCTCTTAAAATTGCCTTAATGATGCAGGTGCTATTATGTCTTTCTGTAATAAATGGCAGCAAGAGTATTTAATAAAAATACTGCATTAAGCATGTAGCTAGTATAAGCTAAAGGCAAGAATTATCAACGTGGAAACCTTTACAGTGGCTCAGACCAGGTGAAGCAGCGGAGAACACTTTCATCTGCCCCCTCCACTCCAGACACATGGTGCTGGCTGATAAAACATAAGAAGGGAAGCAGAAGGATTGGCATCTCCACTGGTGAGAGCTAGAAATGAATTAGAATGGTGAGCAAATCTGAGGTCACTGGACTAGGATGCAAGCACCTAGTGGCAGCTTCAGTCTTGGCTCCTGCCGTGTAATGAGAACATAACATGGTTGGGGTGCAAAAGTGGATTAGAACCAGGCATGCTGGCCGAAGCCAGGGATGGGGATGGGTCTCTCCCTGCCACAGTCAAACCTTTACCAGGCTACAGCAATCAGCGACTTCCATAGATTTCCGTTTTTCGGGAGACTCTTGCCCTAGGAGGCAAACTAAAAATACACCGGCTGGGCAGCCCAGCCCGGTGAGCATCTGTCTGTGACAAGACTAATGCTAGCCCCAGGATCTCCACAGAGTCCACCCCACCTGCTATTATTCCAGAGACCACAGCAGATCCTCCAAAGTTCCAGACAAACAGGGTGAGACCAGACTGTCAAATACACACATGTATGTACATGAGCACACACTATACATTCATACTATATGTCCCAAACTATTACCGTACAATCAAAAAAACTTCATATCCAAGAGCAAAGCCTAGAAAAACCACGAAAATCATTCCCTCAATCATGAAAGGCCCATTGATAAATTAATTTTGTAGAACAGCCTACAATGACTTTATCTAAAATGAACAGAGGTATACGTTAAGAAATTACTTCCGTGGATTGTGACTAGGTGTTACATGACACAAAGCAGGCTTCGGTGAAGCAATACCAGATGGGCTTTAAGGAAAGAAGGAACAAACAAACATATATGGGGACTAAAGGAAAATTAACTTTCAAAATTAAACCTCAAACAAAGACGAGTTGTAGATGCCTTCCAGAGAGGATGGCAATGAGGTGACAGACAGCTGTGTAGTTTACCCACAGGTCTAGAGCTGAGTGGTGAGGGGGTTTTAGAAGAGCCAAGAACAGATAAGGAAGCTAAATTAGGAAACTCTGACACATATTTGGCTGATGTTCCAGAAGAAGAGCCTGGAGAGAATGATGGAGAATGGATATCGGAAGAGATTAGAGCTGAGGATTTTGGAGCCTGACATGGTGGCCCACACCTGTAGTCATAGCACTTGGGATGCTGAGACAGGAGAATCACAAGTTCAAACCCAGGCTACAAACTGAGAACCTGTCTCAAGTGAACAAACCAGAGCTGAGCATTGTTGTTGTTGTTGTTGTTGTTGTTGTTGTTGTTGTTGTTGTTACTTAATTTGCAATGCTCTGATAGCCTGTGAACTTAAGTGTTTCACCATGTGATTACCAGCTGGGTGCATTTTGTTTGTAAACTGGCATAAGCATTTAAGTCTCTTAGGTAGCATGGCACTAATTTTTGAGGACTTTTTTATATTAAGTCTATTGATGCTATGCCTATTTCATGTGTGTGTGCATGTATGTGCATGTACATGTGTCTGTCTGTCTGTGTGTTCACGCCATGCATGGAGGTCAGGGGAAGTTAGTTCTCTCCTTCCACAGTGTGGGTCCCAGGGATTGAACTCAGGTTGCCAAGCTTGACATCAGGTACCTTTACCCACTGAGTCATCTTGCCATCCCAGAGCTGAGACTTTTCACAGATGCAGGTGGCATACATCCTGTGATGGAAAGAACACTCTGTAGACAGACACAGCACTTCAAAGTCACTAGTGGAAAGAAGAAAATCCTAAAAGACACCATAGAGAAAAGACAAAAACAGATGGAGTCAGTAGGATCCCAATGCACACCTTGTCAGTGGCAACTACAACCAGAAGACAATGTAGTGATAGCTTTAATAAGTGGGGTGGCATTTTAAGCCAGGCCTAGTGGCTTACACCTATAATCCAAGAACTCAAGAGGCTGAAGCAGGAGAATTGCTGTGAGTTCAAGGTCAACTGGAGATGGTTCAACTATATGCTAAAGTCTAGACCAACCTTGGATGCAAAGACACCCTGCCTCAAAAAGAATGGAAGGAAGGAAGGAAGGAAGGAAGGAAGGAAGGAAGGAAGGAAGGAAAGGAAAAGAAATGGTATCTAGCTTGGTTGCTTTTTAAGAGTGGGGGGGTCTCCCCCTCCCTGGCTGTCATCATAAATGACACAGAAGGGATACTCACCAAGTAGTTCACAACCATCCTTCCAAGGAAACAAATGGCAACCCTGCCTTTCACCTTACCCAAGACAGGAAATTCAGAAGGAGGTAGACTCCATGTCAGAGACCACACCAGACATCATCTTTGTGTTTGGATTCAGAACTGTTTGATGGTGACAAGATAAGTGTCTTTGGCATGATTCATGATTCCTTGAGTTTGCAAAGAAAAATGAGCCCAAGCACAGACTCACAAGAGATGGCCTGTGTGAGAAGAAAAGAGATCAGGAAAACGGTGAGAGGAAGGACGCACAGAATGAAGGAGGCCATGGCCCTGTCAAGGCCATCCCTGTGCTGGCCAGGAGGACTGGATTCTCTGCAATGACTTGGCCTGTGGTGACTGTGTAAAATTTTCAGGAGAGGATTAAGAAGTGTGAAAACTCTACAGGTGGGCCATCAGAATGGCTCATGGGGTAAAGGGACTTGCTGCCCCACAACGCAAACCTAGGAACATCAATCCACAGAACCCACATACAAACAGCAGGAGAAAACTAACTCCACATAAACACAACAGAGAGAGAGAGAGAGAGAGAGAGAGAGAGAGAGAGAGAGAGAGAGAGAGAGAGAGAGAGAGAGAGAGGAGAGAGAGAGAGAGAGAGACTGAAACACAATAATTTGGGAAAAAGGAAGACACTTTTAGAAGTGTGGAGATAAAATAAACCCTCTGCAGATGAGTCCACCTCGATACAATTAGTAAAAGTTTTTTGCTTAATAGGAAAAGAATGAAGCCACAGCAAAGGCAGACACAACAGTTAAAATTAATCAAGTATGTTTGCAAGTTTAATTAAATACTGATTGCACATGACAAAATCCTATGTTTAGAAGGACAAAAATGGTAAATAAACAACATATTTGTTAAAATGCATTTAATTCAAATCAGCTGTGTTAAAACTGCAAGATAAACACTACAGGGATAGATTAGCAACCAACAGAGAATAATTTTTAAAACAATATACTAATTTAATAAAAAAAAAACCCCAAAAAATTGTCAGAAAAAGAGAAAATGCAAAAGAAATAAAAGTTTATCTCAATAACTATAATGGGACTAAATGTATCAATTGCAATAAGATGTGGTAGCATATTGTTTTGAATTTTAGATCCACTTACTTGTTATGTATATAATATACTGAAAACAGGTCCAGAAAGAAAGATTGAAAAGTTTTAGCCAGAGTCCTGCGAGCCAGGGCAGCATGTAAAAGCACTTGTCACACAAGCCTAATGGTCTGAGTATGAGCACTGAACCCATATAAAGAGCTAGACAAGGCAGTGTACATCTGTAAGCTCGGCACTTCTATGGCAAGATGGGAGGAGGAGACAGGAGAATTGGCAGGATGCAGGAGCTCACAAGGCAGTTAGACTGGAGTACACCAGTGATGGGAGATGTCATTCTGTAAATATGTTTCTCTTATTGGTTAATGAATAAAGCGCTGTTGGCCAATGGGAAAGCAAGATAGGTAGGACTAGAAGACAAGGAGGAGAAAGGAAGTAGTAGGGAGGAGTTCCAAAATGGAGGTCCTACAGAGTAGGACACCAGCCCCTCTCTCCAGTAAGATAAGACCATGAGGAAATACTTAGATTAATAGAAATGGGTTAATATTTAAGACAGAGCAAGCCAATAAGAAACTAGTAACTGGCCAACAGCATTATATCAAATACAGAGTCTCTGTGTGTTATTTGGGGCTGGCGCAGCAGAGGGACAGACCGGCAGGGAAAACCTGCTCATAACACACCAGGCAGCTGCAGAAACCTGGGAGACATCAGCAATATGGACAGCAAGAACTGACTCGTGAATTCAGCTCCACATACATGCCATGTCATGTGCACCTGCACGCCCATGTGTACACACACAGAGAAAGAAAGATAGGTAGATAGATGATAGATAGATAGATAGATAGATAGATAGATAGATAGATAGATAGGTGATAGATAGGTAGATAACAAATATTTAGAAACAAAGAATGTCTAAACAAATAAATTTAGTGAAGTAATGTTAATCTCATACAAAAGCTAAGAAGAATCAAGAAACATGACAAAATAATGATAGAAAATCTACCAGGAAGATATAAAAACATGAATATATAGCCCCTTTAAAATAGGTGGTTTTAAAATCTATAAAGCAAATACACAAAATTATACAGAAAGCTGGAAAGTCTATAAGCAAAGTCCAAGATATTTATAAACGTTTCTATCAGAAGCCGGGTGATGGTGGTGCAAGTCTTTAATCCCATCGCTCCAGAGGCAGAGACAGGCAGATCTCTTGTGAGTTTGAGGCCAGCCTGGTCTACAAAGCTACACATAGAAAGCCTGCCTCAAAAAAGTTTCTTTTTTTTAATTTCTAACAGAAACTGACAGGTAAAGAAGGTTTTTTAAAAAAATAGTGCAGTTAGAGTAAATCTGAAGAAAAAGTTTAAAACCATGATAGAACTGGGCGGTGGTGGCACATGCCTTTAATCCCAGCACTCGGGAGGCAGACGCAGCTGAATCTGTGAGTTCGAGGGCAGCCTGGTCTGCAGAGCAAGTTCCAGGACAGGCTCCAAAGCTACACAGAGAAGCCTTGTCTTGGAAAAAAAAATGATATACTACAGATTTTTAAGTTTTAAATGCAGACCCTTTATAAAATGTATCTTTATATTTAATGTAAAAATGTTCTATATTAAAATCCAGCATAAACATTTATGCATGTGTGTGCAAGTACACATTTAGGTAGATTGACTAGTAGCTAGAAAGACATAAGAATAGTTAATAAACAAGTCCTACCTTTAACAAGAGTAACTCCTTCTGATACTATTTAATTTATTCCAGTTTTTAAAAGTTACAAGTTACTCTAAACTAAAATGATTTTACAACACAATGACGGATTGTGACCTATAGTTCCAAACATGTTGTACATATATAACAAATGCACCATCCAACAGTTGAAAGTTGTACATTCTCAGTGCTGGAGCAATGGCTCAGGATTAAGAGTTCTTACTGCTCTTTCAGGAGACTGGGATTCAGTTCCCAGCACCAGCACAGAGTCTCACAATTGCTTGTGATTCCATCCCTAAGGAGACACATCATCTTCTGGACCCTTCTGGTACCTACACCAGTATGTGTATACACACAGATATAAACACATACATATAAATACAAATAGATTTCAAAATAATCTATAAAAAGTTATGCCTGCTCTCCAGTCTAAAAGTATCATTTCCAGTGGTAAAACCCACAGAATCACTCCCAATAAAGTAAAGCTGGGGTTTTGCCGGCAATAGTAAAACGTAACAAAATCAGCAGATTAGTCTTTTTTGAAAACAGTCTTAGAGAACTTACAAACTTGCGGTGGTCAGGAGAGGGCTGGCGGAGGTTCAGAGCAGAACAGGAAGCATGAGTTGTTTTCCTCCATGCTAATCACAGTTAGAGCATGGCACAGAGAACACCATTGGCTACGATTACCGAAACACAACACTGAGGGTCTGCGCAGCCTTTGTGAAAAGCATTGCCAGACACCGTGGAAAGGTGAAAAGGAAGAAGGGACAAACGGGAGATGGAAGATGCTAGGAGAGATGGAAAGTTATGTGATGAAGCCAGGGTCCCTCTCCAAGACGATCTTGGATGCAGCCCAAAATCCCAGCAGGAAACTCGTTTGGAAAAAGAGAGAGATGTAAGTAGATGTAGCTCTGAAAAAACAAGTCCAAGGACCTGCTTACGCGAAGGCTGCTCATCATAATCAATTAAGATGGTGTGGAATTGGGTCGGAGATGGGCAAGTTGTATTATCAGAGTGGAAGGGAATTATGGAGACTCTGATATGAATCCTGCAGAAAGGACAGCTGCTTACTTAGTGCCATGACATATTCAAGAGGAAAACCCACAATTCAGTCCTTTATGCATGCTGTTCAAACCTCACAGAAAGAAATCAAAACGGCACATTTTTATACCAGAATATAGAAGAATGAATGCTTGCCAATAAAAAGTTGTCAAACAGGAAGGTGGGCCCCCTTAGTTGGATATTATACATTATATGCATCACACACTGCTCCATAAATATGTATGATTAAAAGAATAGTTTTAGAGTCAGGCATTGGTGGCACATGCCTTTAATCCCAGCACTCTAGAGGCAGAAGCAGGCGGATCTCTGTGAGATCAAGGCCAGCCTGGACTACAGATCGAGTTCCAGGACAGGCTCCAAAGCAACACAGAGAAACCCTGTCTTGGAAAAAAACAAACAAACAAACAAAAAAAAAGTTTTAGAAAACAGTCAACCATTTTGAGAGAGAAATTTGGATCTAGAACAGCTGGTCTCACCTGTCGGTTGTGACCATCAGAAAACACATATTTCTGATGGTCTTAGGAACCCCAACCATAAGCTTATTTTCTTTGCTACTACATAACTGTAATTTCTTACTGAGTGGTGTCTCAGTTCCTAAGACCACTGGAAACACGTGGTTTCTGGTGGTCATGACCTACAGGTTGAGAACACTGATCTAGAACAAAATGAAGATGAGTTTACATGACCCCACAGTTTTGTTCCTACTTTCTATGGCACAGGGATTCTCACGTGTGCATTCATGTGTATGTGAGTGTGTGAGTGTATGAGTGTGTATGTGTGTGAGTGTATGTTTGAGTGTGTGTATGTGTATGTGTGAGAGTATGTATGTGTGTGTGAGAGAGTGTGTATATGTGTGTGTGAGTGTGTGTGAGTGTGTGTGACTATGTGAGTGTGTGTGTGTGCATGAATGTGTGTGTGTGTGAATGTGTGAGAAAGTGTTATGTGTATGTGAGTGTGTGTATGTGTGGGAGTGTGTGTCTATGTGTGTGTGTGTGTGTAAGTATGTGAGAGTGTGTGTATGTGTGTGAGCATGTATATGTGTGTGTGTTGTGTAAGAGTGTGTGTGAGTGTGTGTGAGTGTATGTGAGTGTGTGTGTATTTGTGTGACTGTGTGAGAGTGTTGTGTGAATTCTGTGTGAGAATGTTTTGTGTATATGTGTGAGTGTGTGTGTGTGATGTGTGTGAGAGTGTGTGTGTGTATGAGTGTGTGTATGTGTATGTGCTGTGTAAGAGTGTTGTGTGAGTGTGTGTATGTGTGTGAGTATGTGTATGTGTGAGTGTGTGAGAATGTGTGTATGTGTGTGTGAGAGAGTGTGTGTGTGTGAGTGTGTATGAGAGAGTGTGTATATATGTGAGTGTATGTGTGTGTGAGTGTGTGTGTGTGTGTGTAGACTTGAGTATCCATTATATCATCACAGAAATGGCTTAAATCAGTATAAGTAGGAGTTAAGTTGCAGCGTGTGAACTACAGAACAGAAGACCGGGAGCTGCCTTCTCCAGGTCACTGAGCTCACACAGAACAAGAAAACTGTCAGTATGTGTGCAAGCCTGCAAAGTATGCTAATCAGCATAGGCATGTTCACGTGGTAATCACAGCAAACATGCCTAAGACACTGATCATCTTTACGTAAAGAAAAGGACAAGATGGGATAAGTGGTTCTCATTCAATTTTTAATGTTTTATGATAAGCAAAGTTGAACCTATTAGGTAGGTGTGTGTGTGCCTCTGTGCCTGTACATGTGTGTACTGTCTTCCTCTGCATCTTGTATTTTGAGACAGCATCTCTCATTGACGCTGGATTCCATTAATTTGCCTAGCCTGGTCAGCCAGTGACCTCCAGAGATGTATACATCGTCACCAACACCAGGACTGGGTTACAAACTGCATCCACCTTGTGTGTGATGCTGGGAACTCAGACTCAGGTCCTCTCGCTTGTGCAGATGCTCTTCCCACCGAGCCGTCTCCCCAGCCCCTTGTTTATATATTTTAAACAGAAAGACTCAATTAAGAAAATAGATTTTGGAAGAGATGATAAAATTACAAAGAAATTTGCCCTTATGGACCAGTGGGAATTATCTGAATCCAATTGACATGAATGAGGTGACAGTACGAATTTCCATGGTAACGGCATTTTTTGAAGGGAGAGAATATTTGAGAACAGATAATAACAGAGATATGTTATTTGTTTTGTTTAGAGTTTTCACAGTACGGATCCAGAATTTATTTATCCAAAACCATAGCAAAAATTGCAAATAAATAGACAGGGAGAGGGCAGAGTTAACGTCACTCGAAAAATGATGATGAAATGTACTCAGTGAAGTGTGGGTGACAGCAAACTTCTGCGTCCTCCGACCCCAGCTCCATCAAAACCTGGTGGTTCTGGGCTGGGGAGACTGGGGGAGTTGGCCCAGTGAGTAAAGCGCTTGTCTCACAAGCATTAAAACCTGAGTTGGAACCCCACTTCCAAATAACATTTTACCACTTCACAGGGATTATAAGCAACTTAAGTTAACCCTAGGGAGCTTAAGAGATGGCTCAGTGGTTAAGAGCACTCACTGCTCTTCCAGGGGACCCAGGTTCAATTCCCAACAACAACATGACAGCCCATAATTATCTGTAACTCCAGTCCCAGAGGACCCAACACCCATGACAAAACACCAATGCACGTGAGATAAAAAATGTTTTAATGTAAAAAAAATAATAATAATCAAATTCCTCTCTCTCATCCAGTCCTCATATTATTTCTGTCACTTATTTCATTTAGCATATAAATGCATATATATGCATGTAAATGCATATATATATAAAGCATCTGTTTATAAAGTGTATATAAGACATATGCACATTATTGCTGTCACAATTTTAAACACACTGACATGTATGAGATCATGTAAAACCAAGAAAAGTGAGCTTTTTGAGCTTGGCTTACTGTTTCTCTGTATACTGCATGCTTTTAGAGATTCATATTTCAGACCTGGCCATTTTCTATCTCTCTAAACACCTTCCTCTCTGCATCCAGTTCTTATATCTCTCCATCTCTTCAGGTTGTTCTAATTCGAATTACTATTAGCATCATCATCATCCCTTTCCTCCTCTTCCTTCCCATTCTATTTCTTCTCTTCCTCCTCTTCCTCTTCCTCCCCCTCCTCTCTTCCTCCCATGGTGCTGAAAATCACACAGTCTGGACCTCTTTCCTACAGGCAAGTGTTTCACCAGGAAGCTGCATCCCCAGCCTCCTGCACTCCCATTTGATGGAGGCAGACACAGTGGACATGACAGGATGATGGACTTAGTAACTCAGTGGTGAATGTGCAGAGGAAGGAGATGCTTTTATAGCCCCACTTGGGACTTGATCTTTGGGTGCACCTGAGCCCCTGAGCTGTGAGTGTTTTTCTCATCCTATCCAATGAGATGGATAACTGGTGGCATCTGAGGTTAGAATCTCTCCCTCCACAGCAAGTTTCTGGTAAAATGGCTCCTCCTGAAGGCATGTCTCCTCGGCACAGAATGCCCTAGTTTTTCCTCCCATCCTCACTGTAAGGACATGTTATGGTACCTGGAGAAAAAAGTCAGGAAAAAAAACACAGGGCTCACTTAGGCTTCATCTCAAGTCTAACCACCGGATTTGTGCTCACTGGGACTCTGCAAGGTGACTTCCCAGTCTTAGGCAGCCCTTTGGCCTGTGACCTTAGATCTAAGAAGAGTTTTGTTTTGGTTTCTCTTTCTTTTTTCATTTAGCTTTTTGTGTTATTGTTTTGTTTTGTTTTTGTTAGTTCTGAGTGGCAACATTTTATGTACCTTACATACTAGACCAAACCTGGAAATCCCCTGCTGTACTATTTTAATTAAAAGGAAGACTGATGTCCTCATGTAGTCATCAGGCAGCCCTTAATGAGACCTTCAATGCTCTTTTAACATTTTCAGATTTAATAAACCCTTTGGGACTAATTGGCCAAGGTCCTAAGGCATTCCTCTTCTCTTCCTCTTGGAATGTTCTTGTATGCAGTCAAGGTGGCTGCAGTGACTCTTACTGGACCAAGGTGGGTCCCTGTCCTGGTGACAGCTGAAATTGCTGTGAGGAGTGCTGCAAGGCCAGCTCCCTATAGCTCAGTGTCCCGTTCTCTCTCTCAGGAACGGAGATGGCACAGAAGTTCGTTTTCAGTGAAAAAAATAAGACAGAGGGGATGAGAGAGAGCCTGGACACTGCAAAACAAAAATACTGTTCTCAATTTTTTCCTGAGGAGGCTGTATTCCCACTCTGGGGGAATCCCAGAAGACATCCATGTTTTTAGTAGTGAAATTCCCCTTTTCTGGTTATAGTTCCTCAATTGAACTCCATTGCTGACAACCAAAAGTGACTACACATTTCTCAAGCCCTGGAGAAAAGAGCAAAGCAGACTTAATGGAGCCAACAGCTGTGTGCACGACTCTCCTCAAATGTCGTTCTCCCACTGAGAAGACATGATGGACAGAGAGGAAATGGCAGGGAGCTCCCTGGTGTCTTGGTTTCATGGACCAGACCCACAGCGCCCCATGAGCCCTCTGGGCTTCTTCTGTTCTTCCCAACTATGCAACAAGGATGACTTACTCGGTCTCCTCCATGAAACTACCAGGAAGAGTCAGACATGTTTGTTTTCTCAGATTTAAAAATGGCAAACAGGGTTCAGTGGTAGGTGAAAATTCACACAGTAGAATCTATCTTTCCAGCACACTTCCCTGAGACCTGGAATGTTCAGTTCTACATCCTACTGAAATATAAACTAAAAATCTGAGGCTGTCCACATGACACTTTTTTTTTTTGGCAATTTCCCTGCTTTTAAAATTAAGAATTGACACTTGCACTAAATTGCCAACCCTTCAATTAAGTGAGTATCCCATAATTCATTTCTCAGTCCCATGTCATCACTAATTTAAACAAATCAAACAACTTTATGGTAAAATATTTGATCTATCAATGCCTATTAGAGTCTTAATCTCTACTGATGGAGCTCTCCGTGAGTGTGGGTCAGGTTGATGCCTCGGAGGACTCTCCAGTGTCCTTCAGACTGCCCCATGTAGGCTATCATCACCCACTTCCTCTTGGGCAATTGACACCATTCTTAACAAACACTGAACCATTTGTTCCTTTCTCAGGGAAGTTCACAAAGTAACTCTCCTGATCAGTTTTTGTCACAAGATGGAGTATCCAAGAAGAAGGAACCTCAATTAAGAAAATACCTCCATCAGATTTCCTGTGAGAAATTTTATAGGCATTTTTTAGATTGATGATTGAGTGCGAGGGCCCAGCCCACTGTATGTGGTACCACACCTGGGCAGGTGATTCTGAGTATAAGAAAACAGGCTGAGTAAGCCATGGGGAGAAAGCCACCAGGTTTCTGTCCTGGCTTCCCTCAACTACGGAGTGTGATCAGGACTTGTAAGCCAGAAAAACCTTTTCCTCCAAAGGTTTTTATCATGGTGTTTATCACAGCAACAGGAAGAAAACTAAAGATAAAGGATGGAGATCACTGTTTGCATCCAGTGCTTCTTAGTCTTTCAAGCCTGAGGACACAGGAGAATCCAGAAAACGTGTGCTGGTGTGAGCTCAGGCATTGCATGCCCCTTTAAAGGACTCCAGAGCATCAGTGTGCAACAGTAAAGAATTCATAAGTCTTTAAAGTGTGATGCTACACTAAGAGCAAGCTGGAGTGTTTGCACCAGTTCTCTGGTTGGAGAACCATCAGAACAGTGGGGTTGAGACCCCTTTGGGGGTTGAAGGACCCTTTCACAGGGGCCGCCTAAGGCCATCAGAAAACACAGATATTTACATTATGATTCATAACTGGCAAAATTACAGTTATCAGGTAGCAATAAAAATAATTTTGTGGCTGGAGGTCACCACAACATGAGGAACTGTATTAAGGGGTCTCAGCATCAGGGAGGTTGAGAACCACTGCTCTAAAACACTCTGGATAAACACTGTTAAAATAAGAGAATCCCCATGGGAACAGCTATAAATGACAAAGAAGCATGGAGACAGGCCCAGAACTTGGCTCCCCTTTTTTATTGATACATGTTTGTTGTTGTTGTTTTGTTTTGTTTTTAAATAGCCGAGAATCCAACAAACTTGAGGAAAGGCATTAAGTGAGAGGCGGTAGAAGTAGGTAGAAGTCAGCCCTGTTTGTAGGCTGAACTTGTTCTGGATTGTAGAGATGCTTGGCAAAGGGCTGGGCAGGCCTGCTGATTGCCACAACCTTTCCATCAAAATCCCACGGGGCTTCTGGGAGCAAAGCTGAACTAGTGATTAGTGGCATTGCCTAATGCCTTATGGTAATGATGTAATCGTGGACTCCCTGATTGGATTAAATGACCATCTTCCTGAGCGTGGCCACTGACTGGAAATAGATTAACCCAAGAATGGGAAACAACAGCAGCCAGAGCCTCCAATTCTCCTACAATTTTCATACAAGATGTCAAGCTGTCAATTAAAAAAAAAATGACTAGACATACAAACAGGCAGTAGTTAATGACCAACAGACAAAGTCAACAACAAAAATACACACAGGGTGCCCAGAATCCAGAATCATCAAAACTTATTTTTTAAAATACCTAACCCAAAGCACATAAAGACAAAAAGATAGGGGGTGAAAGCTAGAAAAAAAAATACATAAGGAAATAGGTTGAACCGTGAAAATGGCGATTCAAAGAACATATGTAAATGCAATCAGGTCAGTTTTGAAGAGCAGAGAGAGATTAGTTCCCGAGTTCTTATGATATCAGACACCAAGACTCCTGTGAGAGACACTCACTTTAAATTATGACAGTGACAACTAGAAGACAAGAGCAAGCACAAAGGCTCGGAGCCTCTAACGCATAACACATCAGGCTGGGGGACACACTTGACAATGGCAGCCGGAAAAAGAGAGGAGCTGTCTTCCCAGAAAATAACACAGGGAAGGAAGATCTTCATGATCCAAAGAGTAGCAGATTAGGATTATGGTCCTTAAGTGTGTCCTTGAGGGAATGAGTGGGAAGCCACAAGCCCAAACCCGACATGGGGATCACACCCAGAGCATCTTAAGGACTCCTATGGATCGACAAAACAGCATTACAGACAAAGGACAGCAAAAATAACAGCCCCCCATGAGCCCGTAGACATCATCTAAGACTGAGAAGCGCAGTGAGCAACCATCTGTGTTCATTACTGGTGCCAACAGAAAGGACCAGCATTCCAAGTAGTGACACGTGCAGAAAACTATAATCCTTACAGGCTGCTGGTCCAGCCGCAGCCAGGATACTGCATACTGGTGATCCCAGCATGCAGGAGGCTGGCATGGGAGGACCAGAAGAAAGCATAGAAGCGGATGAGGAAAAAAGAGGAAGGAAAAGGGGAAGGAGGAAGGAAAGCCAGGAAATCAATTGTTTTAAAAAGTGGTGTCACAATATCTAGCAAAACTGAACACATGCATGAGCTAGGGCCAAATCATCCCATTTTCAGGCATGAAGCCAGTAGGTGGGTAGACAATGTGCACCAAGAGACACCAATGAGGCTGGAGAGATGGCTCTGAGGTTAAGAGCACTGGCTGTTCCTCCTAGAGGCCCTGAGTTTGGTTCCCAGTAGCCACGTTGTAGCTCACAACCATGAATAACTCCAGTTCCAGATCTGATGCCCTCTTCTTACCTCCAAAGGTGGCATGCACACATGCAGGCAGATAAAACACATAAAATAAACTAAATCTAAACTATTTTAACTAAAAAAAAATAAAGCTGTAGAATAATACCTTGTCATTTCCTCCAACTGGACCAAAAGCAAATGTCTACTTAGAGTAGTGCAAAGAAACACGGCAAACAGACAGCCATAGCTGATGTTGGTGGCGCAGGCCTTTAATCCCAGCAATCGGGAAGCAGAGGCAGGCGGATCTCTGTTAGTTCAAGGACAGCCTGGTCTACAGAGTAAGTTTCAGCCACGAAGATGATCAAACTACATACAACACCATATGGATCTCATGGACACAATGCTGAGCAAAGGGGGTTCCAGGTCCCAGCCCCTGGAACAATGACCCTACCTTCAAGATGCCATCCTCCTCTTTGGAAAGATCTCACAGACATGCTCCATGGTACAGCAACATCCTGGACACTTTTTAATCTATTCGGTTTGACAGTCAAAATTAACCTGCTCTCTCTTGCCCTGGAAGCACTCTTAATGTGTGGCCTCCTGCACCACCCCCAACTTCATAAGCCTAAAAAAGGCTTGATTCTTCATGGCCTGTCTGAACTCACCAACCCACACTGTGGATTGATCCCAAGTATCCCTTAAAGCCTGTTTGGCAGTACTAGGAGAAGGAGGGCAAGGATTTCAAGAAGCTGGACCTAACGGTAGGATCCCCTGGAGCTAGAGTTACAGGTAGCTGTGAGCTGCCCAGTGTGGGTGCTGGGACCTGAACTAAGCGCTGAGCCATCTCTCCAGCCCCTACCTTGGCTTTAAAACTCTCCTGACATCATCAGAGGAAGAACTGGAAAAAGGTCTGAGCCATCTGTAGTCCCATCACTGGATGCAAACCAGGTAATACTGGTGCTGTCTGGATCTTCATTCATTCATTCATTCATTCATTCATTCATTCACTTTTGTATTCTGAGTACCTGCTGCTCAAACCTGAGCCTCCACCCTAGCCTGTGTGGCAGTGCACACCTTTAGTCCCAGCACTCAAGAGGCAGAGCCAGGTGGATCTCTGTGAGTTCAACCCCAGCCTGGCCCACACAGTGAGATCCAAGACAGTCAGGACTACAAGGTGAATGAGATACTGTCTAAAACAAATAAAAGAAAAATAACTTTTATTCATTCCATCACAGGACTGAGGTCATGTGAGTTCTTAACTTTGACTTTTACTAGCTTTCTCTGTCAGGATGCATTCTTTACATTTCACAAGTACAGAAATTCCCAGCACATATAACAGTCACTCTATCTACTGACCTGCCTGCTGGAGGTATTAACAGCAGAATCTCACAGAAGATGAGCAAGAGCAACTATATGAGGAAGCAAGCTGGGGCCGATACTTCGCCCCTTCAGCAGAATTGGTTAGTTACCACCTTAAAACCCTGGTCCTATTGTAGACGCCTACAGTGATGGAGGAATTGTTGAGCCTTGACCTCTTTCTGATGAACACACAGCTTCCCCTGATCCTTCTCATTTGGGGTACCAGCCTGTTTCTCCACAACTCTTGGTTCATGCACATATGTTTGTCTTTGTTCCCTCTCTCTATATTCCTTTTGATTGACATGATGATTGTACATATTTATGGACACAATGGGCTGTTCTGTCATGGGTACACCTTGTGTGGTGATTATATCTAGGTAATTAGAATATCCATCACCCTATATACTATTTCTTCGTCAGGAGGACATTCAAAATCCTCTTTTAGCTATTGTGAGACTCATAACACATCGCCGGTGCCTTAGTTAGGGTTCCTATTGCTGTGACAAAACACCATGACCAAACACAAGTTGGGGAGGAAAGGGTTTATATGGCTTACAGTTCCACAGCCCTGTTCATCACTGAAGGAAGTCAGGGCAGGACTCAAGCAGGGCAGTAACATAGAAGAAGGAGCTGATGCAGAGGCCATGAATAAGTGCTGCTTACTGGCTTGCTCTCCATGGTTGCTCAGTCTCCTTTCTTACAGAACCCAGGACTACCAGCCCAGGAATGAAACCAACCACAATGGACTGGGTCCTACCCCATCAGTAACTAAATAAGAAGATGCCATACAGCCAGACCTTATAGAGGCATTTTCTCAATTGAGGTTCCCTCCTTTCAGATGACTCTAGTTTGTGTTAAGTTGACATAAAGACTGGCCAGCACCCCAGGAAAAGGAGGCAGATGAAGAGAGACAGATTTACCCCTTCCAATTTACACATATTTGTTTCTTGGTCAGCTGACATTGCCTGTGATCCCAACACTTGGGAGACTGAGGCAGAAGGATCATGGGTTGGGGGCTAACACCGGTTACATATGGAAACCCTATCTCAAAACAACAACAGAATTATTCTGCTATTAAAAGTAACAGAAGAGAGTACCTGAGTGCATCAGCCATGTTGTGTCCAGAGGACCATGTTTCCCAGCATCCTCTCCATCCTCTGGCTCTGATGTCATTTCCACCCTCCTTTTGGTCTGTTCTCCAGGTAATGCTGTTCCTTTTTGTAGTGATACATGGAGGTGACTGATACAAGAAGCTCACAGATGACCAAGACTTGCAGTGTAAACATCAAGTTCACAGCACATGCAGTGCCCAGGTGTGGTGCTGAGACTGCAGGCGTGCCTGGCAACCTGAAAAAACATCAAGTTCACAGTACATGCAGTGCCCAGGTGTGGTGCTGAGACTGCAGGCGTGCCTGGCAACCTGGAAAAAAAAAACATCAAGTTCACAGAACATGCAGTGCCCAGGTGTGGTGCTGAGACTGCAGGCGTGCCTGGCAACCTGAAAGTTAGTAAGCTGTGTATATGAAACAAACAGTTTAGTTATATGATGATGAGGAACAGAGAAATTTTAAGTTGGAAGGGAGCACGGGTTCTTTAGATGGCTACCGTGCTATTGACAGAAAGCCACAGTCTGAACATTTTCTCTGACTGAACTAAAACTACTCAAGCCCAACTAAACTAAAAGGGTACCTGAAGGCAAACCTTGGTGACATTGTGTGTTTGAATCTGAACTACCGCAGTGCAGTGGCTTTAAAAGGTTTGTTTCTGGTACAGATCAAAATTTCATTTAAACTACAGTAAGTGTATGACAATACACCTGAAAACAACATTTTTTATAATTTTTATTTTCTGTGCATGTGTGTTTTGCCTGAGTGTATGTCTGTGCACCGTATATCTGCAGTGCCTATAGAGCTCGGAAGAGGATGTCAGGTCCCCTCGGAACTTGAGTTACAGACAACTGTGAGCCACCATGTGGGTGCTGGAAACTGAACCCAGGTCCTCTGCTAAAGCAGTCAGTACTCTTAACTGCTGAGCCATCTCTCCAGCTCCCTGAAAAAGAAATCAAGGGGCTATGTGTGCATACATATTTGTGTATTATATCCTAAGGGTATAATGACTTTCATCTTACACTGCGCACACCAAGCAGTGCCTGTTGTCATCTGTCATTGAAGGAAGATGCCCTTAAACAAATGTATCCTACTTTAGTTAGAAAACTTTTTAACTCAAAAAAAAAAAGAAAGAAAGAAAAAAGAAAAAAACACTAAGGGCTAGCAAGATGGCTCACAACACCAGTTACTCCAGCTCCAGAGATCTGATGCCCTCTTCTGGACTCTGTGGACACTGCACTCACATGCATATACCCCTGTTGTGGAAGCCGAAAGAACAGCACGCTGGCGGGCTGTCCAGTAAGATGACCACGTGGAAATACTTAGATTAGTAGAAATGGGTTAATCATTAAGACAGAGCTAGCCAATTAGAAACTAGTAACTGGCCAACAGCCTTATATCAAATACAGAGTCTCAGTATATTATTATTGGGGGCTGGCATGGCAGCGGGACCGACTGGCGGGGGGGAAAACATACTCGCTACACAATAGCTTTTATGTTACCAGCCCTTAGGTCATGGTCTGAAGTGCTACATGTAGGTAGATAAGCAGAGGAGAACCCTGCTCACTCTCTTGGGTGGTAGCCAGAGATCTGATCACAGCTTCCAACACCCCTAGGGCAGAAGACCATGGCAGCTCTCTACCTAATTAATATTTGTATTTCCCCAAATAAAGGGATAAATATTCGATATCCCTTTATTTTGGGTTCTTGTAGACAAAATTATCCTAACGTACATATACCCCTGTATAGACACACACAGCACATAATTTTAAAAATAAATCTTTTTTTTTAAAAGACAAAACTAAATGGAGATTTATACCTAAAAATATTAATATTAACCTATTAATGACAACAAAGTTATGCCATTCTCTAAACAGAAACAAAAATGTAAATATATTTCTGAAAATAATTTAGGACATCTTGATGATACCATGCTGTCAATCATAATTGTTGCCCTGAAGTGCTGTGTGCAGTGGAAATTAATTAGAATGTTTGTCAGCTACAAAAGAATGACAATGGGGGTCCTAGCTCTTCCCTAATCCCATCCACAGTGAGAATTCCTCTGTAAAGCTTTTACAGTCAAGTTCATGGAAAATGACATTACTAAGTACTTGGCTTTAATTTTTTTTACTCCCCAAAATCAACCCCAACAGTTTCTCTCCTTCCAGCATGTGGGTTCCAGGGATCAAAGTCAGGTTGTCAGGCTTGGTGGCAAGCCCCTTCACCTACTGAGCCATCTTGCTGGCCTGATACTTATTTTGAGCTAGTGTAAGCAGAGTTTTTCATCAGGACCACAGGCTGGCTCCCAAATAACCACACAGAAACTTAATATTAATTATAAATGCTCAGCCAACAGCTTAGGCTTGTTACTAACGAACTCTTACAACTAAAATTAACCCATATTTCTTATCTAAGTTCCACCACGTGGCTCATGGCTTGTTACCTCATTTTCTACACGACCTGCTTTCTCTTCTTCTGGCTGGTGACTTCCAAGACTCCATCCTTCTTCTACCCTTCTTCCCAGTGTCCTCTTAGTCCAACTCTTCCTGCCCAGCTATAGACCAGTCAGCTCTTTATTATCCAATGAGGGTAATATTATTTACAGTGTACAAAGATTGTTCTACAGCAAGTTAGTTTTTTATTCTGTTCTGTTTTGTTTTTACTTTTTGCTTCTGGATATTTCCCCTTGGGGTGTGTGTGTGTGTGTGTGTGTGTGTGTGTGTGTGTGTGTGTGTGTGTGTGTGTAAAACTTTATGACTGTTCTGTTAACTTTCTGCAAAGGAACAACTTCTAACAAAATGACCCAAGCAGTATTTTTTAAATGCCAGGGACATCTCCCACAGGACAAACAGCACTGAACTTGGAAACGTACTTCAGGTAGCTCAGTCTACGAGTTCCTCCTTCTGAACATTTTAGTTACTTAAATTTGATGTCCAGAAGAAGAGGGTGATTGTAGTTGGCACTGAGTCTTCATCATGTTGCTTTTCACCTCCCAACAAGGAATCTGACCCAAGCAACCAGGACAGATGCTATCCATGTGGCAAGGGACAGTCAAGACCAAACCACCAGATAGTTACTTAGGGATGTCTTCAAAAGAAACTATTCAGAGCCAAAAGTCTAAACAAAGTCACCCTGAGTGTGGTGGCACACACCTGCAGTGACAGCATTTGAGAGACGAGGGCAGGACTGTGAGTCTGAGGCCAGCCTCTGCTATATAGACAGCAAGAGCCTGTCTAAAACCAGCAACAAAAATGCATCCACATGTGACAACCCTTCCAAAACCAATGTGCAGTAACTAAAGGCCAGAGGGTACAGAGAAATGGTTCCCAGGCATTGCCCAACACTAAGCCCTTCCTTCTTGAATTCATCCCAGACTCCTGAAATTTAACCCCTGGCCCTGGCTCGGATCCTGATGTTTTCTGTTACTTCTGGCTGCTATTTCTATTTTCTGCTCCTCTTGTCTGTGCTTCAATGGTTACAGTCTCCTTCTCATGAGCACTAGATTCTCATTGGCCAGGAAATATACAAAGCCAGATCAGCTGATATCCTAACTCCCTTAAGACTGGATGTCCAGACACTGAGGGAGATTGCAACAGGCACCAGGATGACTGCTCACTTGGGCCCAGTGATCCTGAGAGCAAGAATCTGACTCCTGTCTCCTTTACTTTAGCTGAAGGCATAGAGATATAAGTCATGCCTGCAAACCTACAGTCACCATGTTGCCTCAACTGAGGCTGGTTAGCCATGAAGCAAGGCTGTAGCAGAAATGATCATCTTCCAGAAACCAGACTGTTCCCTTCAAGTAATGACCCCAATATGGGCTTTGCACCTTCTAAAACCAGAATGGAGAACAGAGGGTGTCCAGCCGGGCCACACCTTGACCCTCTCAATCCTGCATCCCTCTTGCTCACTGCCCCAACTCTTTCTCCATTGAAACCTACAGTGCATGCTGGTAACCCCCACAAAGACAGGCTTGGGGTCTGTTTTTCTTGCCAATATGACCACGCTGAATAAATCTCTCTGCTTTTTTTAAAAGTGTGTGTGTGTGTGTGTGTGTGTGTGTGTGTGTGTGTGTGTGTGTGTGTGTGTGTAAGGGGATAATTGGTGACCCTCTAAGAAAATAATCAGCATGAACTGAATGCATTGGGGGACCTGGGAAGCAGGGGAACACTGCTGCAGGACAGCCCGAGGCACACAAAACAGAGCTGTTTTAGCAACTGTGAATCAAAGCTTTGGAAGCCAAGGCAAACCTTAAGATTGGAGGTGTATGCCCATCCCCATGGGCCTGGAACGGGGAGGCTTTGGGTAAAGAAGAGCCTAAGCTACCTACTGGGAATCTGATTCCGTCCCCTACAGACCATAAACCAAGCCATACTTGATGACTCCTGCCAGCTCCCTGAAGGATGCACCACCTCTTTGGAGAAAGACATCCTGAGCAGCTGCCTGCAGGCCCAAGAACCACAGCCTGCTCTTGTTAAATAAGTTTAGGGTGATTAGAAGAATGAGGAGGAAGACCAAGAAAAGAGACAGTGGAGATGGCAAGCAGCCTGGAACCAGACAGCTCACCAGCCTTTGTACACACGCACATGCACGCACACACGCACATGCACACGCACATGCACATGCTCACGCACACACGCAAGCACGCACGCACGCACACACATATGCACTCCCAGCAGCACACACTCACAAACAGACAAAGCATAACAAACAGGTGAGCTGAGAGAAAAGTCAGCAGACCCTCCAGATAACAGAGCAAGACTCATGAGGAGATTATAGCTGGGAGCATCAGTAACCAGAAGATAACTGTGCTTAGTGGTTCTTAAAAGACAAGCTTACAGGGCTTCTGTGCTAGAAGGAGACTGCAAAATTTCATGAGACATTATTAAAAATAATCAGACAAAATAACTGAGGTTAACATCCCAGTGAGTGAGCTGAGGCATCAGGGTGAGACACACTGAAGAGAGAATTAGTGAAAGAGAGGGTACCATGAGAGGGCATGGAGGGTAAGTAGGCTGAGCACATACCCAGTGCTCCCTATTCCATAATGAGGAAGAGGAAAAAGGGAAAGAAAAAAATGTAGAGGAAATCGTTGATACTATACTGCAAGTTCAAGCAGTCAAAAAAAGAGGGAAACTCAAGGAGGAGGCTTCCCACCTACAAGACTCTGGGACAGCTGATGGTCAATCTGGCGGTGCTGGGAAATCATACAGCCTTGGCATCATGAGAATCACAGCTCATGAAAGTATTTCTCAAAAATTAGGCAAAACATTCCAGACAGTGGTGATACACTCCTTTATTCCCAGCGCTTGGGAGGCAGAGGCAGGTGGTTCTCTGTGAGTTCAAGCCCAGCCTGAACTACAGGAGTTAGTTCCAGGATAGGTTCCAAAGCTACACTGAGAAACCCTGTCTGGAAACAAACAAAAAAATTAGGCAAAATAAAGACAAAAAAACTGATAGGAAAATAAAAATAATACAAATAAGTTGTTTGATTGGGGCAGGCCTTAAAAACATTTATAATTGGACTCAGAAAAAAAAAACCCTCTTCCTCAAAAGAAATGCCTCAAAGATCATGAAATGGACAAAAGAACATATCCATGACTGGTAGACGTTTGTATTCAGGACACCTGTGTACCTACAAGAAAAACAAAACAGCAGATGGAAATGGGAGCCAGAAATACAGAGACAGAGCTTTATGGAAAAGGCGCTTAACACCACTACCAATGCAGAATGCAATGAGGTTCCACCATAGGGCCCTACAACCCACTGAGTCTAGTCTCCTAGATAAATACAGAACACATACACAGTTCCTAGCAGCTTCCCTTATAAAGACCAAAAACTGATGGCAATCCAAGTGTCCCCAAAAAGTGGCTGGACAAAATCCCTGGGTTGAGTCAAGCAATAGAATACTGCACCATAATGAAGAGTAAATGAACTATACACAGCAAGATGAGTCATGATGCTGAACTAAAGATGTGGTACCCAAAGAGTGCATCCTTCATGTATTTAAGCTTTCAGTTTTTGCATGTATAGTGCGTGACATGTTTGTATGTATGTTCTCATGTGTATGGGCAACCATGGTGAAGTGTATATGTACAGGTGTGTGCATACATATGAAAGACCATGGTTGATGTTGGGATCTTGTTCAATTGTTCTTCCACTTTACTCTTTGAGCCAGGATTTATAAATCAAACCCAGAGCTAACTGATAAGGCTTGTCTCACTAAGCTGCTCCTCAGGTATCCCCATATCTGTCTTCTGAGGTTGGAATTACATGGGTTCTGAGGATCCGAACTCCAGCCTCTTGCTTTCACCTCTAAGCCATCTCGCAGTCCCATATGTGTAAGTTTTTTAAGTAGGTATGAATGACGCTGTAGAACTTAGGGAAATGAAGTTGAGTGGTAAAAGTTACAAATAAAAACAGAGGTGTTATTGTAAAGATCAAGCTGAGAGCTTTTGGGAAACAGAAGTGTCAATAGGGGAGGAAAAGAGTATTTTGATTTGTTTTTTTTTTTTCAGAGGAGGAGACTCAGGAAGTTTTTGTCACAATATATAAAAAATATTACTAATGTAACTATTAACATCAACATAGGGCTAAAGCATGGATATTGCTGCAGAATTTCACATAAAGGTCATTGGTCTTGAAAATATAGGAATTAAAGTGTCACAGAATTTCTAACATATTCATCTTACAAAGAAGAGACTCAAACGACATTAGGTCCAGCAAGATAGCACAGTGGGTAAAGGCACTTGTCGCCAAGTCTGACTACCTAAGTTCAATCCCCAGAACCCACACCATAGAAAGAGAAACAACTCCTGTGAGTTGTCCTCTGACCTCTACACATGTGCTATGGCACACATGCTCCCACACACATGAAATAAAGTTTTAAAAAATGTTTAAAGACATTGTGTTTATATTTGATAATAGTTAAAGTCGTGGCCCTCCACCACCCACCCTACCTTCTCAGCCTTGTCTTACCCCTCCCATGCCCCACTGACTTCCTTCCAGGCCTCAAACCACCCACACCACCTCCACATAAAGAGCCTTTGTCCAGACCACTCTCTGCCTGAACTGTCCTGTCCTCTTAAGTCTTTGTTTTGATCCCATTTCTTCTTCAGAGAAACCTTCTCTTAACCCAGACTCCATCAGCTTCCTCTGCTAACCATTCAGTACCCATTGCACCTTAGTTTTCACTGACCCAGTCAGAGTTATGGACCTATGTGTGTCAGTCATCTGTATGCAATTATGCTGGGTAACAAATAGCACTAAGCCCTACTGGTACTAGCTAGACATTAGTTCTCGGATGTCTCTGTGTCTATTGGGCAATTCAGCTGCTCTGCGCTGAGCACAGTGGTACTTGCTGGGTTGGACTCTCTCTCTCTCAAGTCTGTCTTTCTAAGACAATCTCTTTCTTGGCTGACAGCCCAGAATTTTTCTCAGGGACACACTCCGGGAAGAGCAGCTGGTAGTCCCAGGCCTCTGGGCTCAGAGCTGGAGCATTGGTGTTAGCCACATTCTGTTGACCAAGGGCAAGGACAGCCCCAATTCATGAGTAGGACTCTGCCATGCTTATTCTTGAGATAGCTTCAGGCATGTGATAGGGTGGGGATCCAGGCAAGGAGAGCCTGAACCTGTGTAAACTGGATTGTTTGGTTACAGTTTTCTCCAGAATATAGTGAAGGCCATAAGGGCAGGAGCATGCTTTGTTTGCTGACTCTTCCTCCTGGATGCCTGGCACAATTGTCTGACATAGCACTTCCCCAGTAGCCTCCCTAAGTCTGTTCTTGATGATTCTAGTATCTGAACACCTCTGTTCCATGCCTTTTCTCGAGGAAGCCTCCTCTGGTGTGCTAGCTTCCCGTACCATGACAAAATAAGGAAGAAAGGTTTATTTTAGCTTGTCATTTCAAAAGCTTCAATCCACATTCAGTTAGCTTCATTACTCTGGGGCCAGATGCAAAGCAGAGAGAGTGTACTAAAGCAAAGTGGCTCCCTCATGGAGACCAGGCAGAAAGAGGAACTGAGTCTCAATAGCTCCTTCCAGGGGATGCCCCCAGTGACCTAACCTCCTCCCATTAGACCCTACCACTTCCCAGGAGATATGGGACCAAGTCCTCAACATATGAGACTTGGAGGGACACTGGAAATCTCAGCGTGGTACCCCAATGGATTTGGCATCATGCAGGCATAACTTGAGGATGGAGGCATCTTCTGCTGGTGTCCTGTATCTGTTCTTAACAGGTTTTTCAAGACAAGATGATTAGCAATCCAGGAGTGTGCCTTAAGAGGCAGGAGTTGGGGATTTCTGCCTCAGCCAGATGAGCTGCAGTCCTGGGTAGGAGCTGGTTTCACTCTCAGAGCCAACAAACTACTTCTTAATATCCCGGCTTTCCTTGTCCTGGGCCAGAGGGGTGGGCTACAATGACAGTTGCAAAGACAGAGGTAGATGTTTTCCGAAGTAAACACCTGTTCCACAAGATGCCAGCTATGAACGATGGTCTCTGTCGTTGGCCACTTTGCAAAATTTAGTGCTAGGGGAGAATGAAAACATCGTTTTCAAAGATGCCTGCAGCTGTTTTTGCATTCCACACATAGCAGGAGAATTCATCTTTGGGAGAAGATGGCTGTGTTGTTGGGGAAATGCTTTAACGAACCTCTTGAGTATGCAAAGGTAAGGCTGAGAAATGAGTCTGTGGGAAGAGATAGAAGCATGAAGAATGACCTGTGTTCTATGGGAGACTGGTGTCCTGGGCATGGAAGGTAGAAAGAGGCAAACCAAACTTGCTTTCATGGGTAGGAGCAGGCCGGGACCCGGGAGCCCAGGCCTTGAGGCAGGAGTGGGGGTTGGAAGAAGGATCTGGGTTTGACAACTGTGCAGCAGAAGGAGCTGCGGACTCCCTAAGGGAGGTACAGCTGGTCCTCTGGATGGCTCAGATCCCACATTAGCATCTAGAATCTTTGAGAACAAAGGGTGAGGATATGTGTGTATGTCCATACTGCAGCAGTCCAGTCAGGAGAAGGCGACCTTCCTGGTGTCATCCTGAGCTTGTGGGCCTCACAGAGTCTCAGTGGAGGTGGCTTTCATGCTGCAGCAGCTCAGAGTAGCCCTCCAGGCGGCCAGCAGCAACTGGCACCTTGGTACCTGTAGTTAGTTGGGGTTTTTTTGTTTTTGTTTTTTGTTTTTGTTTTTTGTTTTTGTTTGTTTGTTTGTTTGTTTTTGTTGTTGTTTTTTTTTTTGGAGACCCGCCACCCAGCTCCTAAAAAAAATACACGGAGACTTATTCTTACTTATGAATGCCTGGCCTTAGCTTGGCTTGTTTCTAGCCAGCTTTTCTAATTTAAACTATCCTGTTTCTACATTTTGCCTCTGGGGTATCACCTTTCTTTATTCTATATGTCTATCTTTCTTTTCTTACTCTGTGACTGGCTGTGTAGCTCAGTAGCTGGCCCCTGACATCTTCCTCTCCTTCTCTTTCTCTTGCTCCTCACTCCTCCCAAGCCTAGATTTTACCTATTCATTCCCTCTACCTGCCAGCCCCACCAGTCCTTTCTATTGGCCTAGCTATTGGCCATTCAGCTCTTTATTAGACCCATCTGGTGTTTTAGGTAGGCAAAGTAATGCAACTTTATAGAGTTAAACAAATGCACCATTAAAAAAATTCAACACATCTTTGCATCATTAAACAAATAGTTCACAGCATAAACAAATGTAACACATCTTAAACTAATATTCCACAACAGGCACCTGATGGGAGATGTTATTCTGCAAATATGTTTCTCATACTGGTTAATGAATAAAGCACTATTGGCCAATAGGAAGGTAAGATAGGTGGGGCTAGGAGACTAGGAGGAGAGAGGAAAGAGAGGAAGAGTCAACATAGAGAGCCTAAAGAGAATAGCATGCCGGCTGTCCAATAAGATGACCACGTGGAAATACTTAGATAAGTAGAAATGGGTTAATCATTAAGACAGAGCTATCTGGTAAGAAACTATACCTGGCCAACAGGATTATATCAAATACAGAGTCTCAGCCTGTTATTTGGGGCTGGCGCAGCTGTGGGACCAGACCGGCGGCAGGGAAAACATACTCCTTACAGGCACCCAACCCACAAGCATCAGTCACTGGCAAGTCCTTGGCCACTGTATTCAAGTGTTCCCTAAGCCTGGGAACACTTGAATTCCTCCCTATGCAGTTCTACAGCTTACAAAACAGCTGCCAAGGCACGGTTTTTCAACCTTGGCCTACTTCCAGTGGTTCACAACCTGTGGGGTCAGCACTTTGGAGGTCATACGACAGGTATCCTGCATATCAGATACTATATTATGATTCATAACATATGAATCAGATGAGGTAGCAACACAATAATGCTATGGTTGGGGGTCACCACAACTTGAGGAACTGAACTGATGCATCAGGAAGGTTGAGAACCACTACAGGTTCTCCAGCACAGGCTCCTTCTACATTCATGGGGTAAAGTCTCAATTCGGGCAGACAAAGCTCTTTACCATGCAACCCCAACACACATGTCAGGTCTCATCTAACACACCCTCTCTTCTTAGACAGCATGGGCTCATGGTACACAGGGACAGAGTGTGCCAGTGACAGCCAAGTCCCAGAGCAAGGCTGCCAGAGTCAGGCTGCCAGCCCTGCCCTTGACTAATCAATGCCGAGAGCATAGGCAAGTGACCCCTATCTCATATCTACATGAGGCTATGACCATAGAAAACCTCCAAGTCCACCCGCACAGTGACAAGCTTCCTCTAACAAGGCCATATCCACTCCAACAAAGCCACATCTCCTAATCGTGTCACTCCCTATGAGCTTATGGGGCCAATTACATTGAAACCATCACAGGCTATGAGAAGGTGAGCCACTAGACCTCAATTCTATGAGCAGAGTCTGATGTGCTACAAAGTGTCTGTTTCCTTGTCATCAGTATAGGTACAGCCTCTGTCTTCCCTCTACTGTCACTCCAGTCTTTTCCCTCTCACCTCCTCCTACCCCAATGTCCTTCCCATCTGTGACCCTTAAAAGCCCCCCTTCACCTCTCCCAATTGCTGCCACCACCTCCACAAAGCCCTCTGGGAGCCACCCGTTCTCCCGAGAACACTTGGCCTTCAGGCTTCACTCGGAACCACCAGTCTCTGTTGGCATACCTGGCTCCCTAGCAAGTTGAGGCAGATAAAGGGGACATGCCTCTCTTTGAGGAACTGGACAGGTAGGTGCTAAGTATTGTTGAAACACTGTTAAAATGGTTACACTCACAGGAGGTAGAAAGGGTGTGTTCTTCAAGTCCTCACCAGCTCCTGAAGTCCTCTTCCTGAAAGCAAAGACCATGGGGGATGGGCCATCTGAATCCCTAATTGGCAGCCTCTGGACTCTCCGGGGCAGCCCTAGCTGCTTGCAAGAAAGGATTAGGAGAAGGGCTGGCCAACTAGCCCTCAGGACCACCTTCAGGCCAGTGACAGAGGTTTGGGTATCTGTGGGCATCTTGAAGAGTCTACACAACAAACAGCTGTTTGATCTGCTCCTGAAAGGGCAGCCACGGCCACACTGCCTCAGTTCCTTCGGCTCTTCTACTGAAGCCACTAGACTCGCTCTGCGGCCATTTCCATCTAGGACAGAGAGAGGGGGCCACTCCCCCTGGTGGCTGAGCCGAGAAACTGCTGTGACTAGTGCTAATAGAGATAGCAGTGATTGGTCCCAAACACCACTTCTCTGGCTATATAAGCACACTATCCAGGCTCACAGGAACCGGCTGAGTGGTACCCTCCTGAGCTTCCTTTCCTGGTGCTGCAACCTTAGTCCCAATTAGAAGCTTCTCTCAAGTGGTCTTTTCTTGCCTTCTTTCAGTAGGTAACCATGACCTAAGAAGAAAGCGGCAGGAACGGTAGGGCAGCAACAGAGCAGCAAGGGGAAAGCAGCAACAACAGGAAAGCAGAGCAGCCAGTGACTCTTCCTCTGAAAAGGCAGCAGAGCCCGGCAGGCAGAGTCACGAAAGCATCAAGGCAGCCGGCTGCCCAGTAGCGGAAGGAGCAAAAGTTGCAAGACTAGAGGTCAACAGCAGCCCTGCAGTCACCATAGCAATGAGACCATAGCAACAAGAGGCAGACAAACAGGCCTGGATAGAACTAAGAGGAACCGTGGAAGTACAAAGAAGACAGGGTGGAGGCTAAAGGAGGACGAAGAGCTGCAAAGAACAGAAAAGATAAACACCAAGCCAGGGTCCCAGGAAGGGTTCCAGAGCCCTGTCAAGCAACACTGGCTCCTACCTACGATTGAGGAATCCAGACACCTAGGCCCACATAAGAGACAGACAAAGCTAGGGTCCCAGTACCCAAGACCAGCTCAGAAGCTTTTATACTATAGTACCACCTTCTGCTGTGTCAGCATGTCATCCACCAAGGCCTGATGCTATCAGACACCAGGGAATTCACACACTGCCAGCCACCAAAGATGTCTAAATAGCTTCTCCTGCCTACACCCACTGTTTCTACACAGGTAGAGAAGAAGGGCCCCAGCCAGCCTGATAGGAGCGAAGTTATGAGCAAAAGGATCCCAACTTGTTTTCTCCGGATCTGAAGTGACAGTGCACACAGTGTATGGCAGCTAATATCTAGGATCTTAAAGAATAAGCCTGTGTCTCCATCATCCCACTGTCCCCCAAGTTACAATCCAGCAGATTGGGTATCACCCACTTCTCATGTTCACGCAGGCTTACTTATGGCAGCTCTGGTCTCTAGTCTTTCTAATAACACTGATCAGAGATGTTGGTTCTGACAACCCTGATACTGCATTGTCAATAACCCACAACCACAGGCAGATAACTCAATATCAGGAGGACTGACATGAGAAGACAGCAATATTTTCCCTTCTTATCCCAGTTCCCACTGGATCCTAACAGTGTCTACCAGAAGTTGATGGGGCAGTGAGAACAGAGATAGAGCATCTTCAACACAGAGCTTGTCAGTGCAAAGGAAAACATTCACTTCAATAAGATAAGACAGCACGGCAGCCTTATAACCAGGACACCAAATAATGTAGCCGATCAGTAGCGTTCTTGTCCCCACTCTCTCCTGGTTTCCTATGGATGCAAGATGCAGGCTGCATCAAGCTCTTGCTGCCCTGCCTTCCCAGCCATCATGGACTCTACCCTTAGCCAGTGAGCCAATTTAAACACTTCATTCCTCTTAGATGGCATCCCTAGGAGGCTTGCTGTAAGCTATTCTAATGTATGTAGCAGTGTGCAGTCGTGTGTGTGTGTGTGTGTGTGTGTGTGTGTGTGTGTGTGTGTGTGTGTAAGAGGGGTGTGTGCTTGCCACAACACTCCTATTGTGGTCAAAAGACAACTTTGGGGAGTTAGTTTTCTCTCTCCACCATGGGGGTCCCAGGAATTGAACTCAGATTGTCAGCCTTAGCATCAAGTGCCTTGACCCATTGGGTCATCTCTACCTCTTTATATAGGGACCATCTATTACAGAGCATTTACACTAAATGAAAGATGAAGGCTGCAGAGAATTGAGTGGTACAAACTTTTGGGAATCCATATGTGAGAATATTAACATGATCTTAGCAGATGCTTTTCATCTATTATAAATCATATGAACTAGAAATGTTATATGAGAAATATTTTTCAAAACAGAAAAAAAAGCCCGCAAAACTCACTATATTATTTTATCTGTTGGGCAAGTGTCTTGCTTCAGGGCATCAATTCTAATTTTCTGAGAAAAACGTTCTTTTGCTGCCTTTCTCATCCTTGAACTGAGAGTTCTCATTGCCCTGAGGGAGGTGTTCGGCTGCACTGGTGGGATTTTCCATCACCTGAAGTTTGGACTCTGATCAGCCCTGCTTCTTACAAAAATCAGTAACTCAACACTTCAAGTGTCTCTCACCTGCACAGAGTGAACAGGGAGAGCTTGAGTTGAGAGCATCGTTTGTCAGAGAGACACAGATGCCAAGAAAGAGCAAAAGAAAGAAGAATGGGGCAGCCAGGCCCCAGGAGGGGAGGAGCCTGCACCCTGGCTGTGCGTCATCCTCCACTGGAGATGATGTGGTGTGAGCCCCGACTCTCCGGTTGGATTATAACAAACATAGCCCAAGGGTGAGCTGGAACGCTGTGCTTCTGGACACTGGTCTGGCTCCTCAGAGGTCCTAGAAGGTAGGTTAATGGAATTCAAATGTTACTGGCGCTTCACCTGGAGCTGTGTTGGGACCTCTCACACCTCAGCAGTGTGAGCCCAGAGCCTTGAGCCTGAGGGGTCAGCTCCTCAGCTGTTTGTCTAGTGAGAAGGAGCTCCCAGCTACCACCTCCCCTCGCTTTTCCTCAGCAGGGACAAGGGGAAAGGGGAACCTTAAGTGCCCTGTGAAATACATCTAGAACATAAGAATAAATAAAACCACAGAAAGGCATGCTGAATATGTAGCTCACTTGGTGAAGTGTCAAGCAAGATTTGAGTTCCATTCTCATAAATTTAAAAAAAAAAAAAAAGTATGGTAGTGTGTTGTCGCAGCCCGCGCACGTCTCACCAGCAAGAACGCACACGGACAACAGGATCCTTCTGCAGCAAGCTTTATTGCATCCAAGCGATGAAAGGAGGAAGACCCCAAGCCCAAGAGTGGTGTTGCTTTTATAAGCCCTAGCCGCACCAGGATGGTACGAGGTGGCGTATGGCCCTCTGGTTGGCTACTCACTCATCACCCCATGTGACGCCCTGGGCTGGGCAGTGACTTGGCGGGCTTTCGCAACTGGCACATGCACTCTGGAACCTGTTTGCTGACCGTGGGGCCGGATGTCAGCGCCATCTTGTAATGGCGACTGCAATATCTCAGCTCTCCACAGTGTGTTAGTAGTATGTTTGTAATTCCAATACAGGGAATGAGGAGACAGGTCTCCCTGGGTCTCACTGGCCTGCTGGTTGAGGCTACCTGACAAGTTCCTGACCCTGTCTCAAAAATATGGTACATGACCTTTGTATTGTCTTCTGATCTCAACGTGCCTGCACACATGTAAACACACACACATACACACACACACACACACACACACACACACACACACACACACACACACACACCTACCTTTGTGAACAGCTCAGGGAAATGCTCACTGCCCCAGCTGGAAGCTATTTCAGTGTTTGCAGAGTCTGGAGAGGGGATGATGTCTAATAGCTAACCTCCAGGGCCATGCAGAGCACATGGGGTGTCCCCATGACAACGCTCAAGCAGCTCCGCTCTCTGTCTCACCCTGTGAAGTTCCCATCCACAAGCCTCGCCTGTTCTAATATAAAGAGGCAGGGTGTGTGTGGTGAGCAGTGCAGGAGCTGCTCCAGAGCCACGGGGAAGGTCCCCTGAAAGGCTGTGTCCACAGGACATGACAGCAGGGTGGACAGGCATCTGGGGTTGAATCTGGGCTGATCAGAGGCCAGCCAGTGTCCAGAACATTTCTTTCCACCTTTTAAGCAGGGCCTCCTGGTGGCCCCTCTGCACTGGCCATGACCTTCTTGAAGCCAGGAATTCAGCATCCTTGTGTTCACATGTCCAGTGCCTGACACGAGAGGCATGAGCATAGCCTCTCAGCAAATAAGCACCTCAGAGGGTCACCATCAGGATTCAAGAAGAAAGTGCATGACAGCTGTTTTGCAGACACCCAACCATTGTTGAACAAGAAACATACATCACCTTTTTACTGTGATGACAGTTAGATTATGGCAAAAATGTCAAGATCACTCCATTTAACTTTTTTAAAGTTGTAGCTTTTCTTTTTTTTTTTCTTTTTTTTTTTCCATACAAGGTCTTCCTGTGTAGTAACAAGAAGTAGCCTCAAACTCATAATCCTCCTGCCTCAGCCTCCCAAGTACTGGGATCACATCCAAGCCCAGATCCTTTTTTGTTTGCTCTCTCTTGCTTGCTCTCACTCCCTCTCCTCTCCCTCCCCCCTCCCTTCCTCTCCTCCCCCCTTTCTGTCTTTTCTCCCTCTTTTTTTTCTTCTTCTCAATTCTAGCTTTTCTTTAACCATGAACTGCACATATTATATGACGAATTGCAGATGTTACACATAATCTTAAGGCAATCTTGGAGTCTGGGGTTTTGTGGAAATAGTGCCTCTACATGCTGCTTTCTTCTATAAATAGCTAATAACAAACATTGTCACAGAGATGATAACCCCTCCCCAACTGGGTTTCTCTGTGTAGTCCTGGCTGTCCTGGAACTCACTATGTAGGCCACTCTAGCCTCAAATTCATAGAGATCCACCTGTCTCAGCCTTCTGAGTGTTAAGTTTTTGGGATTAAAGATATATGCCCCCTTGTCTGAAAATTAGAGGCTGGCATCTGTGGGTGAACACCAATTCTTTTTTATTCTTTTTAATTTATTGCTAAAGCACACATTGGATACATGAAAGCATGAAACATCTCCACCATCCATCCCCACTCCCACCCTGCCCATCACTGTGCAAGGCCACTTCAGCCAAATCCTCTGTCCAGGCACATTTGGCTCCTGTCCACATCTGAAGATGCTGAACATCAAACTAACTGGTCCAGGTAAATGGCTGGGTGGCAACACTTCTCCAACTCAAAACTGGTGTGAGAAAGTCTGTTCCCTGTAAATACCAGCACTGTCTGCGTGGAGACCAGTGTGGACGTTTCAATGTCAAGAGCACATCTGTGCTAGAAGGCCCTAAGGCTGGTACACATGCACCCACACAGCCAACGACCTTCTCGACCTCTCTGCAATGGAGAATCAATCCACTTCCATAAAAAGTACAAGAGTCTTGAGATAGGAAAGAACCCACAACAGGGAGGCTGGAGGACCTGTGTGTGTGTGTGTGTGTGTGTGTGTGTGTGTGTGTGTGTGTGTGTGTGTGTGTGTAGATATGTGTGAACATCCATGTGGAGGACAGAGGACATTGGCTGTCTCCCTTATACTTCCTTATACTTTTGAGACAGGACCTCTCACTGAACTCAAAGCTCACCCATTCAGCTATACTAGTGGGCCAGCAAGCTCCTGGGATCTTCTTGTCTCCCACTCTGTCCCTCCAGCTGTCCCTTTAGCACTGAGGTTATAGGCACATGCTTTTCCAGGGTGCTGGGGAGTCAGACTCAACGAGCCCTTCGTGCATTGAGCCGTCTCCTGACCCAGAGTGCCCGGGGCATTCATTACTCCTTCACCACACTTACTTAGTATTGTAACAGAGTTATGTGCTTAGGGCAAAGCTGCGGATGAGTTCTAGTCCCTGCCTGTACAATTAGCTGTCTGGCAGGCTAAACAGATGCTTCAGACTGCGTGGGACTCCCTAAGGGAGGAAGGGGGGACTTAGTGCAAAGGAAAGGCCTTTCTGGAGTGTCACAGACTACATCCCCAAAAGCTAGCCCAGAAGGCGGGTGGCATTATGGCTCTGAGGAGGAAGCCGAGACATTCCCACCCAGTTCTCCCCAAGTCCCATAGAAAAGTCTTTCCCTTATACATCCTTGTCCCTCACCACAGCACGAATCCTTCAAGCTTGGGTTCTGGTATTCTTTCAAGAGTCCTCCTTTCTCCAATGCTGGCCCTGCTGTGCTAGGATCTGTAAAAATCCAGATTCTAAATGCTCAAGACTGTGCCGGCTGTGGAATCATCACCATACATCTGTATGAGTCTCAGCTTCCCTGAAATCAGGGTAGCCTGGGCAACGTGCAGACAGATGAGCGGCTATTGCCAGTGACCTTCACTCACTAAAACAACCAATGGGTTGGGCCCACCCGCTAACGTGGCCACTGGCTGCTCAGAGCAATTGTCTTTCTACAGATTGTGGAATCTGGCTTGAGGTCAAGGCATGTTCTATTTGAAGAGGTCTCCTCACTGCCTGCTCTTCCCTGAAGCACAGCTCAGCCCAACCTTAACCGCTGCAAGGAGGCAAATTGTTAAGAAGGGAAAACGAACTTGGAGGTTTTCCAAAATGTTATCCTGCAACGTGCCAAAGCCTGGGGGAAAGGACTTCTGGCAGAGAAGACGAAATCCTGCCTGGCCTTCCAGAGTTGGGTTCCCCTGGGCAGTTCAGGACTGGCCTCCATCTTCCATTCTTGTCTCTCTTCAACCCCTCCACTCTCCTCCCTGTGGGTCTTCTGTGTGAGAGCATGAACACAAATGTCATAGAAATTAGAGGACAGTCTTGGGTGTCAGTCCTCACCCTCCACCTTGCTGACGACAAGGTCTCTCTCACTGTTCACTGGCCAGGCTCGGTAGGCCGTGAGCTTCCAGCAATTCCTCTGTAATGTCCCATAATTACAGACACCTGCTCTACTGCCATGGCTTTTAAATGGGTTCTGGGGATCTGAACTCCAGTTGTCAGGCTTACAAAGTAAATGGTTCACCAAGCTGTCTCCCCAGGCCCTTGGGAGGCGGCTTTTAAAACATAAATCTAACCTGCCACTCTCCTCAAACCCCTTCCATGGCTCCCTGCTGCTCTTAGAACACATCACCGTTCCCATTCCATTATTGCCACTAAATGCCCAGTGTGCCTGTCCCCAGAGGAGTCACTGGCTTAAACTGATCTTAGCAACCCTGTGCCAGTGACCAATCTGAGCCATGACACAGTTGTGGCCAGTGACTCAAGCAGAGGATGGCTGGAGACTTTGTGAAAAAGTCCCCAGAGCTCCTTTAAATGCCAGGCATGACAGCGCTCATCTATGTTCTTAGGGCTTGGGGTGACACAGGAAGTTCATTGGCCAATGAGTCTAGCTGAACAGGGATCTCCAGGTTCAGTGGGACATTGTCTGAAAAAGAAAAACTGAGGTGGAAAGCCACCAATGAAGGCACTGACATCAACCTCTCACCTCCACCGATGTGCACATCTGTGCAGACATACACACACCACTCAAGCAGGTAGCAGCAGCTGTACTGGGAAATGGATGGTTCTATCCCTAAGCTGACTTCAGGGAGGAAAGTGGTCCAGAGTCTCTGGGACCCCAGAAGGTGCCTGCATCCTCTCTCAGGGTGAACACAGTCATTCACACCAAATCCTGCCTTGATTGTACAGGGAGCAGAGTGATGGACAAATCTACGTCTCCCCAGCTCTCAGCTAAGTGGGCTCTCTGCTCTCCTGCCCCGTACACAAAGCAGGAACCTCACCCAAGCGGGGAACAAGCTTGGTGAATGATGCTGCCCACACCTCCCCCAGCAGCAGCTGGTCAAACCAGCAGGCAGCACCATTGGAGGCTTCTGGTCAGGTTTACAAGCAGAGCCACAGACATCCCCGGTTCTGTTTACTCAGCTCGCCAACTCCCCCCCCCCCCAAGAGTTCTCAAGGCGCTGTGCTCTTGTGTGTACATGTAAACTCCCGGGCAATTCTCAACATATCCTGAACTGGCCTTGGCGCCCAGCGGTCACCCTCCAAGGAGCGAGGTTTGGAATGTGTTCAAAGAATTTAATCAAGACTTTCTCCAAATATGTGCATAAAGCTGCCGAAGCTGGGCCTCCTCCTGCCTCTGTTCCACGTGGGGGCTCCCAAGGCAGGAGCAGAGGCGGGCTCGATTTTCTTGGCCTCCTTGCTGGTGTGTGCCTCTCTGTCAAGGTTGGCTTTAAAAGGAAGTAATGCTGGGAGTAGTCCGTGTGGGAGAAAAGCCGGAATCCAGGTGTGACCCCTGGCACACATCCCCTAAGGAACACACTGGAGGCATCTGCCAGGCCATGCCAAGCCCAAAGGAAGCTCAGGATAAATGACTGTCTGTGATGCCTGTTAGCACACCAAAGTGCATGTTCCCTCCAGGCTCCTTATACCTATGGCTCTTCTCACCCACCCCTACACTAAACTTCTCCAGATAATGGGCTTCCTCCCCCAGCTTCTCATTCCTGTCTAACCCTGCCATTTCAGCCATGC
Organism: Cricetiscus sungorus; assembly: GCA_030556225.1. NCBI lineage: Eukaryota > Metazoa > Chordata > Mammalia > Rodentia > Cricetidae > Cricetiscus > Cricetiscus sungorus. The sequence goes on along the minus strand of JANBXA010000734.1, from coordinate 116,046,841 downwards.
GCTCTCTCTCTCTCTCTCTCTCTCTCTCTCTCTCTCTCTCTCTCTCTCTCTCTCTCTCTCTCTCTCATCTTCTTCTCTTGGTCTCCTTTGCCAACACTCTCTTTGTCTCTTTGTCTTCCTCTCCTTCTCTTCCCCGTTCTCTCTCTCCTCTCATGGCCTAGTCCAGCATGCTGGCCATGCTCAGTGTACTATTTTCTCTGCCGTCTCTAAACTTTTCCAAATGCCTCTAACTGTTCTCTCTCTCTCTCTCTCTCTCTCTCTCTCTCTCTCTCTCTCTCTCTCTGGTGTCTACAATAAAAACCTTCCCCTCAAACCATACCTTGGAGCAGCCATGTCCTCAGATTTTACAGATAGAGGCAAAGATTGTGTTCAGCATCCCTCATTGTCTAAAGCATTCTCCACACACACACACACACACACACACACCATCATCTGAGCAGAAAGGGCAAATGTCCCTGATTACACGAATCCAGAGAACTGAACACTCATCTGCCCATTTGATCTCTCTCTGATGCTACTTGGGCTTGTCACCTCCACCTTCTCCACTGTCCACTGTGTCAGTCACATCCTCTTAGTGATGAGCCAGCCTTTAACCATAGCAGTCCAGCAGAAGTGGACTGCCAGGCCAGGAGAAAGGTACTCTGTGGCATCAGCCTCTTGGAGAGGGCCAGGAAGCCCAGTGGCCCCACTAAGGTATGTCTTCTCCCTGGTCTATCAGGGGTTGGAGAGTAAGATTCAATTGTAGTTTCTGTCACAAAGCATTTCTGAATATCATTAAAAATATCCTCTCATGCCAGGTGGTGGTAGTGCATGCATGCCTTTAGTCCCAGCACTCTGTGGGTTCAAGACCAGCCTGCTCTACAAGAGCTAGTTCCAGGACAGCCTCCAAAGCCACAGAGAACACCTGTCTCAAAAAACAAACAAACAAATAAATAAATACATTTTAAAAATAAAATCTGCTTTCGTGGGGCCAGAGCAATGGCTCAATAGTTAAAAAACACTTGCTGCTCTTCCAGAAGACCTGAGTTGGATCTCCAGCATATGCCTGATACATACATGTTGGCAGAGTTGTCCTGTCTGGGCAGTGTTCCCAAATAATCACTCAGAAACTAAATATTAATTGCAAAAGCTTGGCCCATAGCTCAGGCTTGTTACTAACTAACTCTTACACTTTAACCCATATTTCTTATCTAACCTCTGCCGTATGGCTCATGGCTTGTTATCTTGTTTTCTACATGTCCTGTCTCCTTTTCATCTACTGGTGTCGCGATAACTCCGCCCTTCTTCCCAGCATCCTTAGTTTGGTTGTGCCGACAGGTTTTTATTAAACCAGTTCGAGTGACAAATCTTTATAGTATACAAAAGGATTATTCCACAGCACATACACATCACACATACACACTCATGTATCATACACACCACATACACGCGTGCACGCACACACGCGCACACTCACACACACACCACAGAGTAATTAAAATTAAAATACATATTTTAAACTTTCCCCTCACGTTCGTGCAAGCACACAGATGTGAACCAACACACGGTCTGCTTCTGTGGGGTGGAGCTGCAGCATGGATGAGACAACCCAGCTTCTTGCAGAGGAAACGCCCAGGCTCAGCCCTCCGGGACACACCTGCCTCTCTCAGCTCTTCCAGGAGATGGCACGGCTAACTGAAAGCATCTATGACTGTGCCTGCCTTTAAACAGCATGCATCCATGGGGGGCTAAGAGGCTCAGTTCACTGTCTAAAAGACCAGAACAACAGGAAGTGGGACAGAGATTAGAATGGCTCTCCCGTCACGCCTTCTGAGGAGCCACTGCTGATTCAAGTCCTCTGGGAACATTTTTAAACACAAATTCTGCCCTGTTCTGAGAAAACAAATCAGAAGCACCTAGTCCCGGAAGCCTATGCTGGAGATTTCATTCCATGTGATCTTTGTCGTGCCAAAGTCGTGTTTATAAGTACTCTGTGCATGTACTATAGCACCAGGGTAAAGGCCTGTGACAACTTGCAGGGGTCAGTTCTCTTCTCCTACCATGTGGGTCTCAGGGATCAAGCTCAGGCCATCAGGCTGGGCAGCAAGTGACTTTATCTGCTGAGCCTGTAACACGCCGGCCCTTTAGATTTCATTTTTAAAATAGTTGTTTAGGAGGCAGCTGGAATTGGCCTTTCCCAGGTCATTAACATCCAAGCCCTTCACTCTTCACAGGCTCCTCAGTTCTCACAGCTTTCTGAGAAATAATTTCTCTATAAGCCCCATGGTCACAGATAGACTGTCTCGAGTCTCTGCCACAGTCACAATGCTGAACATAGCAATCTCTCTCCCACTTGCTCAATCCCTACGGGACACTTTCCTCTCAAGCAACCACCCATCTTTCTATTGGTGTAGGTTAGCTTTCTTTTTAAATAGAATGTGATGGAGCCATAGAAATCAACACTTCTTGCATTCAACATAGGTATTTTGAGATTCATCCATGAAGCACCCACGTTCTTTTTCACTGTTGAGTAGTATTCCACTGTGTGAATGTGCACAAGCTGTTTCATCCATTCATTTGCTGAAGAAACAAATGGCAATTAGGACTCATGCTCAAGTCTTCGTGGACACACGTGTTTGCACTTCTCTTGGTTAGATGTCTAGGAGGACCCAGGAAGCAGCTGAATCAGGAAGTAAGTATAAATCTAACATTCTATGAAAGTGATAAACTGCTTTCCACAGTGTCCATACTTCTCACATTCCTTCTGGAAACATGTGTGAACCCTAGTTGCTCATGCCTGTGCCAACACCACACAGCTCTTTCCAGCTGTGCTGTTCTGTGGGTGCGTTGCACCCCCTGGAGAGGTTTGAATTTGCATTGCACCTGTGACCACCCACCTTCCAGGACCATCTTGGAGGAGGGGCTCCAAACAGCCACTAAGAACTGGGACAAGGACACTTGCTGGAAGAAAGGACACCTCAGTAAGGAGCCAGCTGTGCTGTGGGTGAGGGGTGCTCCAGTACAGGAGCCAGCATAAGGTGGTGATGTCATATGCTTCCTGGAGCAGCTGAAGAAGACAGGAGAGAAACCCAGTGCCCCCCCCCACATGCAGAAAAACAGGGGCATCTGGATGGCATTCTCAAGCCAGCTTTTTTCTGGGCCCTTCACCCTAATGTAATGAGGGACTATGGAAATAGTGGAGTTGTAACTGGTGCAAGCCTCAACTCTACTGCAAGTCAACCTCAGAACGCAGAACATTTAAATTCCATGGAAGTGTCTCGCCCCCATCCACTAGTCTCCAGCATCCCTTCCCATCCAGTTTGCCAAGGGTTGAACCAGTCACCTGGTGCCCTGCGGCCAGACAACCCATAAATTCAAGCCCCACAGTGACAGAAACAACAAGCATCTTGGTGAGCTCAGGCCTCTGGGGCAGATTTGCACAGCTGGCACACTCTGGGCCTGAAGGCTGCACAGCTGGGGTCCTGCGGCCGGCTGTATCCATGTGTCTCCCCAGCTCTGGTAAACCGTTGGGAGTGTTTGTGCAGATCCCTTGAGAGAGAAGACCCTCATGGCATGGCAGAGAACTGATCAGTGCCGCATCTGGGACCACTAACCTGCCTTTATGGGGGAACTTGGAAATCTTGTGCAATAGACACAGCTGTGGGAATGGTGAGGAGTCACCTCCGTCACTGGCTCTATCCACATATGAGGATTTGACGACCCTGAACCCTCCCACCTTATGATCTGTCATCCCACTGAGCCTGACACCTGACAAGAAAGGGGACATAAGGACCGGCCACCTGCTCTCACATTCTACCAGGGAAGCCCCAGGCACCGGTAGGCAGCTGCCAGTCAGCAATGGACCCTCCAGGATGAAAGCAGACCGTGGATGGGCAATCTGCAACCTCTGCCATAGCAATGACTTTGTGCTGATCTAAATTCCTAAAGGAACAGGGAACAGAACAAAAGAGTTCTGTATCACCACAGAGCAGGGACAGAGGGGACAGCAAACTCTCTCTGCCAACACAAATCCCAGCTGGATATGTCCCAGGGGCACAAGCCATGTCTTCAGACCCCAGAGACGGAGACTGGTCACTTTATAGTGACAGCTCCACTCATGGGAGAATGTAATGGACAATCTTTGCTGTCAACTAGACTAACTAACAGGATATAGAATCGTCACGGACATGTCTGTGAGGAATTTTCTTAATAGGTTAACTGAGGTGGGAAGACCTATTTCAAATGTGAGCAACACCATTTTGTAGGCGAGAGTCCCGGACCAGATAAAGCAAGCCGAGGCCGGCATTCTCATTCTCTCTCTCTCTCTCTCTCTCTCTCTCTCTCTCTCTCTCTCTCTCTCTCTCTCTCTCTCTCTCTCCCCCTCCCTCCCTCCCTCCCTCCTCTCTCTCTCTCTCTCTCTCTCCCTCCTTCCCTCCCTCCCTCTCTTCCTCCCTTCCTCCCCCTCCCCTCCCCCTCCCCCTCCCTGCTTCCTGTCTGTGGATGCCATGACAACCAGCCTCAAGCTCCCGCTGCCATGCCTTCCCACCATGGTGGACCACAACCTCAAACTGAAAGCCAGAAGGTAGATAATCCCTTCCTTCCCTTCCTCGAGAAGCCTTCGTCAGGTGTTTCGCTACAGAGACGAGAAAAGGAGCTAAGACTCTTTCCTCACTGCAGACTCCCCTCCTCCAGGCTTGGTGTCAATGCTGCCAGCCACACTCGGCAGTCAAGCCACCCCAGTTTCCCAGGCAGAGCCTGGGAGGGGGATTCCCAGCAGCCTCTGCCTGCCTCCCTCTAGGCTGATGCCCCAAGAGCCTGTTCCTCTGGAAAAAAGCAGGTCCGCCTGTCAAGCCTCTCTCCAGAAAGCTACGACGTGCCATGAATGCCAATGGTCTCCACCAGGGGAAGGGGTGGAGACGATAAAGAATTCTGCTTACAGTTCAGATTCAATATTTGGGAGGGATAACCCTGAAATAAGAGCTTGCCTGATTTCTCTCCCAAGCCTGTGAATGCTTCATTAGCTGTTACTTGACATTTGATGGCTTAGTCTGATTGGCTTTATTGTGGCATTGGACTCTAAGAAGTCCCCAAGACAGAGCAATCAAGTTTCACAATGATCGCAACTGCAGATTTGATGGCGTACATGACAGCTGTGCCTTGGCCCCAGCTCCTCTAAGTGAAGGGGAAGTTGTGTTTCAGCCCCACCTACTGTGCTCAATCTTGCTTAGCACCCAGGCCCCTGACTCAGCAGTTCCAGGGTTTCCTCCGCCACGCAGACTGGGTACTATGCACAAAGAACTCCAGAGTCAGCAGAGACACTATCGGCATGGGTAGGGTCGCCTGGATGAGGGGGTTGCTGAGAAATGAGCAAGTAAGTCTGAACTCCGCAGAAGATGCAGTCTCACTTGAAATGGCTCTGACAAGCATGGTGGGTGATGCTCCACTTCATGGTGGGGCTAACGCTGCTACAATTCCCAGGGAGCTCCTGGGAATGGATCCACAGTCTGGGCTAGCTTTAGGCTGGGGTCAGAATAGGTTTGCCTCAGAAGAACCCCAGGCCTAAGATGTTGGCTCTTTCCTTTTCACTGGGTCCCCTGTCGCCCCCGCTTCCTGAGCACCCCACTCAGCATGATTGGACACCTGTGCAGTCACCTCTGCATCTGCCACATCTTGTCTTCATCTGCCCCCCTCAACCACAGGGCTTTTGCAGGCATGGGGTGCTTTATCCAGGCCTGAGCCCGGCTGCCTAACACAAGTTCAGAGTCTGAGCCATGTTTGCTGACTGAATGGAACTTGACCGTTTCATATGCTGGTGGCAGGAGAGCCACATGAACCAACATTGCCACCTCTTTGAGGCTGCAGGAATCCAGCTCCTTCTGTGGGGCACACTCATGGATTAGAAGGATCTCGTCCTTCTCTCGTCACTGTGTGAGCCCCTAGCAAGGACATCTGGAGAGCAAGCGGATGCTGGAGCAGCTGTCAAAGATCTAAAAGCCCAGACGGGAGGACAGGGCTGTGCCATGGCCACAGCTGCATGTGTGATCTCTGATGAGTCATCAACCTTCTTGTGGCCATGTCCTCCATACAGAGGGTGCAGTTTTGTGCCACCACTGGTGTGTGAAGGACCTGTGTGCTCAGAACAGGACTTCCCATGAGCCCTTGGTGCATGTGGTGCTCACAGAACACACACACACACACACACACACACACACACTGCCCTGCTTCCTAGTCAGGGGTGTGGCTTCCATCTACCATCAGAGGGAGCTGGTGCTCAAGGAAGGCATGGCATGGGTTACCCATAATCCCACCGCAGTGGGGCTTCAGCTCTGCCTAATGCCAATCACAGCCTCCAGACCGCGCTGGGGACAGGCAGGGTGGTTGAAGAAAAAGGAGAGGACTTTCTGATGCACCATGGGGACTACCAGACCTTCCACCAACTAACAGACTCTCAGACTGTGGTGCTAGGCCTGCCTGCCCCCGCTCCAACCCCCAGCCTTTCATACCATGCCACACCATCATTCTTCCCTCAAAGCTTCCTGCATAGAGAAGACCCATGCTCCCACCTACCTCCCTCTATAGTGCAGCACGTGTGGTCTCACCTCTGGTACCCTCTACACTCACACACACTCACAAACACACGTGCACACAAAGACTCCAAAACACATATTCACCCACATAGGTGCTCACACATGCCCTCACTCTCACACATACAGACACCATTCCCACACATTGGACACACACATTCTCCTATACATATATGCTTCATACTCTCCCATGTATGCTTGCACATCCCCATATGTGTTCCCACAAGGGTTTGGGCATGCTCACACACAGATGCAAACATTCCCACCACACACATACACACACCAACTGCCACAAAGAGGAAGCCAGAGACACTGCGATGCTGTCAGAGGCCCTCACTGCCACCTCAATAGGGCAATTCTCATTGGTAAATCTGGGCTCTAGGGAAGGTATGCCTTCTTCTTCTACCTAAACTACCCTTGGCTACCCAATTTCAGCATCAGGCCAGTGCCCTGAGCCTTCTCCATGGCCCAGCTTTGCCTACCTCGGCATCTACCATCTAAAGGCACCAGCAGGGACTCCCCCAAATGATCTCACACGTTTTCTGACACAGCACCTTAAAGCTGCACCGCTAGTGAAGGCTGCCCTGCTGTGAGGGTACACACCAAGACAGAGATGGCTTTCAGCGCTGTCCTTCCCCTGCCGTGTTCCATGTTCATCACGAGGGGGCAGCCTTGACCTACTTCCTATGGTTGCCATGTGCCCAACCCATCCCCCACAACTGGGATAAGGACCTTGAACCTGGAAAGAATATAAAATAAATAACCCTGGAAGGTATGTGCGCACCTGTGTAGGAAAGTCTGCTACACTGTGATTTCAACGCCCTGCAGGGTCTTCCAGGGCAGCTCGGTTTGGGTGTTGGGCCCCCATGTCCACCCTTGTCTGCTTTACCCTTCGGTTTAAAGTGTCTAATAAACACCCCTACTTCTGCCAGCTTTTTTCTTAAGCACATTCTATCAGGCTTTCCTGCCTGCTGTCCTCAGAATCCATCTTCTAAGGTCACCAGTGACATTTACGTTATCAAACCCAGGACTTCTCAGTCATCACTTTTCCTAGTGTCAACCACAACCTTTGCCCCAGCCAGCACACCCTCCTTCCTAAACCACTAATGCTGTCTTCAGCCACTCCTCCCTACCCTGCTGGTCCTTCTCCCGGGCCTCAGCTCCAATGCCATGGATCTCTCCTCTCCAACCAATCATTCTCTTTGGTCTAGGTTCGGAACTCCAGGCAGCAGATACACCCTGATGACATTTCTATCTCCACTCATATGTCTGGCCCGTGTCTCAGACTTGACATTGTCAAGACCAAACATGCTCCCCCAATCTGTCCTGTTCATTCCTGCTTCTTTGTCAAGGGTAGCATTCAGTGTTTAACTAGATATGACCTTAGCTTTGTACTAGGCTCTTTTCTTCTGTCAGTCTTTATACCAGGCACACAGAAAATCCCTGGACTCTGACTTCAAATCCTGGCTTCTAGAACCCAGTCTCTCTCACCATTCTCTGCCTTGCCTGCCCAGGTGGCCACTGGCTCTGCATTGTGACTTTCATCTTGGGTGCTTGTCACACCCCGTTTACTGATGCTGCCATTGGGAAATTAAATCATTGAGAAACCCCAAGTCTTTGATGCATATGACACAGAGAAAGGATTAGTTGCTGGAAATTGCTTCACAAGTATGAAAATAATAACAAAGAGTTACTGAACAGCCACCATGTTCAAGGAAGGAGCTGCATGGATGACTGTGGTTTCTGGGAGGTGAGAAATTCCCAAAACTAAACACACACCCATGGGTGGAATTGATGCTTGAGTTGTATGTGTTTATTCATTCAGTGCTTTAAGTATTTGCTGAGCACTGGTCATGTGCCAGGTATGGTTTTGGAAAAACACAAACAAGCAAATTACAAATTCTAACAGCTTTCATTAAAATGGAAAGATGCAGTGTGGAGGGATGGATGGATGGATGGATGGATGGATGGATGGATGGGTGGGTGGGTGGGTGGATGGAAAGAGAGACAAACAGATGATGAAGATAGATGGATAGATAGCAGATACTACAAACAAATTCAGGCATGTATAGTAATAGAGGCAGCTCTCAAGATAGGAGGGTCAGCAAAGAGCTCTTTGAGGGAGTAATATTTGAGCAGAGGGGTCTGGGTAAAGAGCAAAGATCTGAGGCAAGAGGACTTTGGTGAGGTTTTTTTGTTTTGTTTTTGTTTTTGTTTTGTTTTGTTTTGTTTTTTAAGTTCAACATGGTTAAAGCCCTGGAGAAGTTGGAAATAGGAGCCGACCTCCACATAATAAAGGCTATGTAGCCAGTGTTATACTAAATGGGGGACTCCTCAGGACATTTCCTCTAGGATCTTGGATTCACATGGGGCAATCTCTCTACTCACACTCACTGCTGTACTTGGCCCATCGAGAGGAGACCAGTGGGTTAAGAAAAAGAAATTTTGAATGAGATGAGTAAAACATTTCAAGATACCAAAAGGGACTCCAACAACACAGGAAACAATCCTAACAATTGCCAAATGGGATTGAAATTGAAGAGGCTCCATTCATGAAACAAAGAAGCTTCTGCACAGGCAATAGCCAGAGTGGAGAGACAGGCTACAGATGGCAGAGATAGATGCCTGCTCATCACACAGGCATTAACATCCAGGGAAAACACATAACTGTAAAAATTAAACACTATCAGGTGTGGTGGCGCATGGAGGAGAGGGAGGTGGGTCTACAAGAGTTCCAAGTTAGGTAGGACTGCATAATGAGACCCTGTCTCAAACACACACACACACACACACACACACACACACACACACACACACACACACACCGAACTGAACAGACATTTCTCAAAAAGAAAAACAAATGGCCAGTAAATGTTTAAGATGTGTTCAACATCATTAGCCTCAAAGAAATACAAATCTTAACTGTTGGGAGCGCCTCTCTCACCTTAGTCAGAATGAAAAGAAATGACAGCAAATGCTGGCAAGGCTGTAGGGAAAGAGGAAATCTCGTCCCCTGCCCATGGGAGTGTGACTGGCGCACCAGCTACGGAAACCAGAATGCAGGTTCTTCAACACAGAAACTGGATCTACCATGTGACCCAGCTGCACCACTCGAGCATATTCTTAAAGGGACTCTGTGGCAACACACCACAGAGATCTACGCACATCCACTTTTGTAGGTGCACTGTTCACAGCACCCAGGAAATGGAACCAGCCATGATGAGGACCCGGAACAATGACACTTGAGTTTGAAATTACCATGACAAAACCTATTGCTCTGCATACTAACCTCAAATTTAATAAAAACATAGTTCTTGACATGTTGGAAAGGCATGGGAGCTAAAGGGGTTGATGAATCCCAAAGAGCAAAGGGCAACATTTTGGAGCTGAAGTCAAAGCGGAAGAGAGCGTGCCCAAGGCAACCCACATATGGAAGAGAGTGGGAAGCTGTATCCGGTTAGCTATCCGCTAACTCGGATCCTCACAGGGTCATGCTGACTGATGTGTGGACAAAGGCCAGCAGGGGTGCCAGTGTGAGCTCAATGAGTCAGCTCGGATGCTTGTGACAGCTCATTGTTTAGTTAGACACCAACAAGATGTTGCTCTGAAAAGGTCATTTAGATGTGGTTAATATTGATATTTAATACGCCAGGAGTACAGATGCTTGCCCTCCATGCTATGGGAGCAGGACTTCAGTCAGTTGACCATCTTAAGAGCAGGGATTAAGACTTTCTCAGAGGAGAGGTTGAGCCTGCACACTGAACACAGGCCCTCCACCTGCATCTCTAAAGGCTGCACTGCCCTGAGATCTGATTCCAGGTTGCCCCTGTGTGTGGGCTTCAGAGTCCTGCCCATGACTAGGAGGGACAACCACAAGACGGAATGGGTCTGGGATCTTCTCCCAGAAGCCACACACATACGGGTCAGGAGAGGGCTAGGAGAGAGACAGACAGACATGAGACAGAATCTCTCTTTAAGTGTTGTGCTTCACCCACAATCCCAGTGCTCAGGAGACAGAGACGTGAGGAACTCTGAGTTCCGGGCCAGCCTGGTCTACATAGTGAAACTCAGTCCGATAAAAACAAAAACCATAAAACACAAAAGCAGGCACAGGCTCCAGTTCCAGAAGGTGACACTGACTAAGATGTGGTTACAGTGATATCTATTTTGTCCACACAGGGTGTGAAGGTCAGCAGAACCAGGCTATATTTAACAACTCCATAGGGAAGGGGTCACTGGGAATAGTTATCTAAGGTAAACATGTGGATCAATCACATTGAGGAACTGGGCAAAAGTAGGTAAAATTAGCAACTGTCACACCTCAGTGTGAAAACATCCAGCCTATATTTAAAATAGACATAGACACAAGGCAACATAAAATGATAAGAACTCGTAACAGCCTGCCTTGACTCTAGCTAAATTATCTGCCTGTCAACCCGCCCTACCCAAGACCTGTCAGTCTTGATAGTCACATGACCCAGTTCCTCAAAGTAAATCTAGATAGAAAACAGATAAACAGATTGGTGGTTGATTGACAGATAGGTGAACAGATCCTATTTCTCTGGAGAAATACAGAACAGATACTGTTTCTCTGGAGACCTCTGTTACAACAATTCATGGAACCAAGGATGATAGCTTGGACCTTTCATTCTTAGTGGGGAGGTGAGGCCTGATTGGTTGAAAGCTAAGAATATTCTGAAAGTCAATACAGCTGAACCTGTGAAAGCATTGAACTTGGCAAATGAGCAAGAGGTGTCAAGAATGACTCCTTAAGTTTTGACCTGACAGCTTGGGCACCTGCTCTTATCATCAGTGATGACAAGAAAAGCTGAGGAGGTAGATAGATGGAGTGGGGGTGGGGGTTGGCTAGGCACTCCCAGAGACTGGAGGCATGGAATTCCTTGCAGCTGGATGACACCACCAAAGTAGGTGACTGTGGGAAGAGGACAGAGACCCAAACATGAGTCCTGGTCCCCTGGTGAGTTCTAACTTTAGGGGCCAAGGAAACTGAAAAGATATGGCCAAAGATGTCAGAAAACCTGGAAAGCCCATATGCCCACAGCCAAGTGAACAACAAACTCTGAGAAATGCTCCTTGGGGAAACTGGGGTGCCACAAAAGTGGGTACCAAGCAGGGACTCAATATGGAGAGAATAGCAACTGAGCCTACAGAGGCAAGCTGTCCCCCATCCTCATCTGTGTGAGTTTCCACAGGCTGCTCTGGCAGGTCCATAAAGACAGACATGCCCCGATGACACCAGGTGACATAAATGAGCTGGTCAGAGTGGCAAGACGATTTGCATCTGTGGCCAAGTTGGCTTTGATGGATGGTGGGTCATTCATGAAGAGATTAGGAGGAGGTGGGGTTGGAAATTTTGAGTGTTGTCGGGCAGAAGAGGAAGTCATGATTCATTCCCAGGGAATGATGGCCGTGTGCTGAGCCCTAGCTGGAAGAGCCAGTGGCTGGAGAAAGGAAGTTGAGCTCTGCCACAGGGCCTTGAAACTCTGAAGACTGACTCCTGTCTCTTGATATAGGGGCCAGCGGGCTGAGCTTGTCCCATAGAAAAAGTGGCAATCAAGCAGGCTCATGACAGTTTCCAACACTGGGGACCAGTCATTTTTCTACAAATTGGAAGCTAAAATCTCAGGTTGTGTCACTTATATGGGGTGACATGGCTAAGCAAACCCAGTGCTTTGGATAGGGTGGCACTGAGTCAAGCCTGTCAAGGCTGGGGATTGCACCTGTCATCACCTTGGGTTTAGACACAGGGCTTGTCTGGGAGGATTCGATGGAAACGAACATGTGGGGAGGCCATAGTCTGTTGCAGATGTCCCTGGCATGTGCTGAAATTATCTGTCTGGGGACAGGGGTGTCACTGGCTCCCCAGGACAAGGGCTGTTAGTTTTCATGGGACCGGTTAGTTTCCTCACTGTGTTCTTGACTTCAGTGGTAAGAAAGCCGAGACTCATCAAGGGTAAGCAGGATCACGTGGTGGGGAACTGCGGGAGTCTGGGTCCAAACTCAGGTCTCCGTACCTCCAAGGCTCATGCTTCTTTTTCTGTAGTCACACGGGCTGAGCATAGGTGGGGTTCTGGACAGAATACTGGCAGGTTCCTCCTGCTCCCCGGGGGAGCATGGCAGAGTACCTCGTCATGCCTTGCATTGCTCATAATCAAGCATTTGAGCTACTGTTATCTGACAGTTGTTAGCATCTTGTGGTGAAGAGAATGTGAGACTCCAAAGACTGCAGAATAAAGGACGAAGTCTAGATTCAAAGCGAAACATAAGAAACTCCAAAGTTCACCTGGGCATTTTATCTGTTTCAGTGCAAGATAAGAGTGAAGGCTAGGTGTTCTTGGAGTTGAGGTGTATCACAAATGCATAAGCAGGACTGGTCTGTAGGAGCACATGATAATTTGTTCATTTAGCTACCAAATCTGAGGGACTGTAGGTGCCCAGGTAGGCGATGGTGGATTCAGCTCAGGCTCATGCTGGGGTACCTGCCACATACCAGTCTGTTCCTGTTCCTGGCCCAGCACTGCACTTGCAGGTCCACTGTTGAGAGTTGCTGGGCTTGGCAACTGTGATAGCACCCTCAGAGCCTTCACCCTTTCCCCTCTCACCTGACCTTCGCCCACTGGGGAGGTGGGCTGTGAGGTTAAAGGACCTGTTATAGATGACTCACCAAGGGAATGAAGATAAACTCAAGGGGCTGGAGCCCATAATGCCCACAGTCACTTGTGGGTGGCTTCTGATAGGCTTGTGTGATGGGAAAGTAAAGAAAACTTCAGTGAGACATGTGAGTCCCCAGGGCATGCAGCTGCTGCTCCAGAGCTGGCCCTGAGCCCCTGTCACTTTCTATGGTGTCTGAGCCCTTTCTTTCACACATATTGGTCTGCTGGCTACAGATATGGGTCACATACAAGCCAGGGTCCTCGGGTACAAATGGGAAATAGCAGGCAGAGGGCAGGGACTGGTTAGAGGCTGGTCTTTCCAAACCCAGGTCAGGGTTTGGAGCAGAATGTTGAACTTGGGTGCCCTGAAGTCATCCATGTGTGCTCTGAGCCATCTGCCTGCACCGTTCACTCAAAGATAGGGGCTGACCTGGGCTAAAGACGTGGCTCGAGTCACTTTGACCTGGGGCAAATCACTTCCCCTGGTAGTGCTTTCCTGAGTCTCCACCTTCCCCTCCTCCCAGGTGTGGAGGAGAGAACGGAGAGCAAAGTAGCCCGAGATCTTCCCACAGAGTCTTATTCATGACAAGTCCTTGGCAGACCATGTTCCCACACATCTGGATTCCCCATCATCATCATCATCATCATCATCACCCCCACCCCCTCCCTGGGAACCAACTCTGAATTTGTCAAAGAGCCAGGCTTCTGTCAACCCCACCCCAGTGATACAGTTAATAAATGACCAGAGTGCTGGACCCTGGCCTATAAGGGGCTGCTGGCCAGGAGGCAGGAGGCAGCCAGGTGGACAGTGGAGGAAGCAGGACCCAGACGTGAGATGAGAGGCAGGGCCATGTCTGGGAGCCGACTGTGGGCTGTCACGGCCCTGCTGCTGCTGCTGCTGCTGGGTGTGCAGTCTGTCTACATCAAGGTGAGACCCCAGCCAGCCTACCTTTTGCCTGAAGGACCAGGGCTCAGCCCAGCATCCAGTCTAGACTGAGACACCTGCTGGGTGGAGGCTGCAGGAGTGTCCACAGCAACAGTGATAGAAATGATGATGAGAGAAACCTGGTTTTTCAGCTCTGCTCTCCCTTGAAGTCAGCACAGCCATCGTATAAGAAGGAGATGAGGGTCAGCCCTAGAGGGGCATAGAGGGAAGGAGACCCCTCTTGGGCTCTCTCCCTTGTGCTTACCCACAGGGGTAAGAAGGGTTTCCCTGTGCGGGGACCTTTGTGATCACTATGCATAGTGCAAGGCCCAGGTGAACACGTTCCAGGCAGAGCAAAGGCCAGAAAGGGGGAACATGGACTTCAGTGTCTTCCAGGGACTATAAGCTGGGTGGGGCATGGAATTGGGCCTGGCCACAGTGTGGCAGGATGCTACTGGTCTTGCTAAACTTGTGTGACTGTAGTTAGGCATCTGTGTCTGGCAAGGTTCCCAGGAGGAGAATAGAAGGGTCTAGGAGGGGTTGAGAGGATCAGTGTCACCAGAGAGTCGCCAGGCCAGTGCCAAGAAAGGACCTGTTAGCTGGGCTGTCTGGTGCCAGGTTCCCACAGAGGAAGGTCAGGTCGCGTGGGGAAGAGATGGATAGCTAGATGCAGTCAAAAATAGGATACGCAAGGGTCTTCCTGTGTCTGATGCCACAGCTACAGCCTGTGACAGAAGGCGTCTAAAGCTGTTGGTGGCAGATCTCAAGCTAACACTTCACTTTCCTCCTCATGAGATGCTTCCCCAGTGTGCCCTAAACTCTCTGTGAACACAGAGAATATTCTGGAGGACCCATGGGATTTCGATGACCCCAGTCTCGTGGCATTGCCTGCTCCTAGCCAGTGCTTGATGACCTCTCACCCCTCCCTTCTTGGCAGTATGGTGGCTTCCAAGTGCATCTGGAATCAGTGAAGAAGCTGAGTGAGTTGGAGAAGCAGCAGATGTCCAACCCTCAGCTGAAGACCAGTAGCCTCCAACCAGCTGTGTGCCATGACCCCGCCCTGCCCCGGGATCTCCAGCCTGTTTGTGCCTCCCAGGAGGCTGCCAGCATCTTCAAGGCCTTGAGTAAGCACAGTCCCCCAGATCTTCCTGCCCTTCTACCCCACCTCTTCACTGTCGGTTATTTTTGTTAGGCAACCCAGGGGCTATGAACAGAGAGTTTGGAGGGCCACAGCCCCACCCTCCCCAAACTGTCGCAGTTTGAGCATATTGAGTAGAAAGTAATTCCACGGTCCTTCGAAGACCGTGACAAATGTGGGGAGGGAGTCTCAGATGCCACAAACATGATTCCATGAGACGCATCCATCTGATCCATCTGGTGGGGTCAGGCTTGGAATGGCTTCCTGGGGAGGTGACAGCTGAACTGGTGTCAGAGGGGAGCAGAAGAGCTGGGCACATGCCATTGCAATCTGAAGGCATTTTGTGTCTCTGCTCTGTGCAGGACATGATCCTTCTGCATGGACCCTTTCTATAGCACTCAAGTCAGGTGGCTCAGCCCATACGGCAGATAAGAAACCTCTGACCAGGAGAGAAAGTACCTTAGGAGCCCCTGTTGGGAAGGGCAGCACATGAGAGAGGCATCTAGGCCCTGGCCCCTCACCCTGAGTTCAGAGCTTAAGGAAGACATCAGACCCTTTCCCCAGCAGCTCCTGGCCAACAGCATCTGTGACCACTGGTCCCCAAGGTCCAATCTCAACTAACCTTTCTTCTCCCTCCACAGGGACCATTGCCACTGACGAATGTGAGCTGTGTATAAATGTTGCCTGTACAGGCTGTGGCTGAAATGGCCCTGAGTGTCTTAAGCCCACTCCAGACACCTACCCCCTCAGTCCACCTTATCCGTCATACTCAGGCATCATTGGAGTAATAACCTCCTCCCAGCATAGCTGGATCTATGACGAGGCAATGGGACACAGGGCTGGCACATTTGGCCTCCAGGCAGCTGCACCCGAATAAAGATACTACCCACAAAATTGTGTGTCCCTCTGTTCTTTCTAGACTGTGTGTGGGGCATATTGAGAAGCTGGATGGGAAGACAGGCAAAACTGAAGATAGGAATTCACCACCAAGCGTTCCCGAGCTCAGGGAACTGACTCATGGTACCCATTTCCCAGGTGAGGGAGTCCAGAGTAGCTCAGACTCACGGGACCTTCTCCCCTGGACTAATTCAGGGCTTTCCAACCCCAGGGCCAGAACTCATGACAGAGAGGAGTTGGGCATAGGCAAGGGTATGTTTGGGACAGGGTGTCGCCAACTGGTGCCCTCCCCAAATCAGGAAACTTTGTTCTCCACAGCCTGCAGGAACTCTACACTTACCTGGTGCATTCTAGGCCCCTAGATCTATGCACCTTTTTTATTGTGTTTTGTTTGTCTTGTTTTGTTTTTTCTGAGACAGGGTTTCTCATTGTAGCCCTGGTTGTTCAGGAACTCACTAGGTAGACCAGGCTGGCCTTGAACTCACAGAGCTCTGTCTGCCCCAGCCTCCTGAGTGCTGGGATTAAGTGTGTGTGTGCCACCGCCCAGCCCACGCACCTTTCTAAACACGTGGCAGAGATAACTCAGCAAGTCTTCATCAGTATGAAGAAGTAAGTAACACCACCATGGCCAGCTCCTTTATTCAAAAAGAAAGTCCCTACAGGGTCACAGACTTGGCAGAGTGGCCAGGCAACTTCTTCCCAGAATGCTGCAATCCATGCTCTGGTCATCCTGTCACTGTCTTTTACATCCTTTGCCTGTGGATGATGATGTCAAAGGCAAGGCCCAGTGAGGCCATCATATATCCCCCGAGTGGTGGGAACACAGTCCCATGTAAGGAATACACCCAAATGGTGTCTCCTCTCCTGGCAGAGTACCTATGGAACACAGGCTGTGACTTCTGCTCTGTGGTGGCCTGAGCAATGTTGGAAGGTAAGAAGCTGGGGCTCAGGGAGCTGAGGCCTTCACTCCAGTTAGGTGAAGTGCCAGCGATTCCCAGGAGCGAGGATTCCCACAGGGCATATTTGCTACTTGACCTTTGTCCCGAGCATCTGGCTGGGGGGGAGGGGGGAAGCTGGTGCCAAGGCCAGCTGAGTCCACAGACAGCCTCCCGGCCCTACTGCCCCATTCTGCTCCTCCTCACTCCCTGACCTGTGCCTCAGGTTTCTGCTTGTGGACCAGTATAGCCCTACTCTGACGGCGCCCCTTGCCCTGCTGTGTGCCACCCTGCCACCTCTCAAATCTAACGAGTCCAAATTCATCGGTAGACACTTACCATTTGCCCTTTTCAGGGGCTGTGTCCACACGCACTCAGGGGAAATAGCCAGGAAACTAGGGAGCTGCCACTGGAGAATCATCTGCACTGCCACACACACACACACACACACACACACACACACACACACACACACACACACTTTCTCACACACACTCAAACACACTCACACACACTCACATACACATGCACACACACACTCTCATACACATCATACACACACAAACACACACTCACACACACACATGCACTCTCTCACACACACACACACACACTTTCTCTCTCTCACACACACTCAAACACACTCACACATTCTCTCACACACACTCACACACACATGCACACACACTCATACACACACACTCTCTCACACACACTCACACACACATGCACACACACTCATACACACACACTTTCTCTCACACACACACACTCAAACACACTCACACACACTCACACACACATGCACACACACTCTCAAACACATCATACACACACTCACACAAACACACACACACATGCACTCTCTCTCTCTCTCTCTCTCTCACACACACACACACACACACACACACACTGTACAGTAGGAAATGTGACATGCACCCTGTGTTCCTGGGACTTTTATCTTTCTCCTTCGGGAAGTGGTTAATTACTCCCACAACATTCATGCAGCTATCTCTCCTCCATCCCTTCCCTCTCCTCTTTCCTCTCTCCCTCCCCCCATCTCCCTCCTCCCCAGTCCCTGGCAGCCACTCTTTTGTCTGCAGGAATAAGTTGAGTCTTTTTTAGATTCTTGTTCTCAAACAGACTGTGCAGAATTTGTCTTTCTGTCCCTGGCTTATTTCATCAGTAAAACATGCTCAAGTGTCATCTTCATCACAGATGACAGGATTCCCTTCTGTTTGGGGCTAAGTACTATTCCACTGTGTATAGAACATTCTCTCTACATCCAGGCCTTGGCTGTTGAGTACAGTGCTAACTGTAGCAATGCAGGCAGCTTGACAGTATATGGCTTTAATGTCCTGTGGCTACAAACCCAGAAATGTAACTGCCGAGCCAATGGCGGTTTAACGGGAGGGAGGACCTCTAGACTGCTTTCCCCATAAATACTCATTCTTTTTGCTTGTTCTTTGGTGGTGGTTTTTTAGTTTTGCTTTTATTCTTCTCACATATATTGCATCCTGACTGCAGTTTCTCCTTCTCCTCCCCTCCCCCCAGTCTCTCCCATCACCCCTCTCCCCCAGATCCACCCTCCTATCCCTCTCCCATCTCCCCTCAGAAAAGAGCAGGCCTCCCAGGGACATCAACCAAACATGGCATAATATGCTACAATAAGACCAGGTACATACTATCATATCATGGCTGAAGGAGATGACCCAGTAGGAGGAAAAGGGTCCTACAAGCAGGCAAAAGAGTCAGAGACAATGCCCATTTCCACTGCTAGAAGTCCCCCCTCCAAAAGCCACCAATCTCCTCAGTCATAACATTGTAACATATATGTAGAAGATCTAGGTCAGACCCCCCAGGCTCCCTGATCTCAGCAAGCCCCCATCAGCTGATTTTATGGACTGCGTTCTTGTGGTGTCCCTGATCCCACTGGTTCCACTGATCCTTCCCTACCCTCCTCTGCTGGACTCCAAAAGCTGAGGGACTCCAGCATCTTCTGTCAATTGCTGGATGAAATCCCTCTGGTCTGTTTGGTGATGATCCTGCTAAGCTCCAATCCCAGAACACTCTGCAGGTAGGACTAACTGTTAAGTCGGCGGTTTTGTGCCTAGGTTGGTGTCCCAATCCTTCCACTTGAGGTCTTGCCTGGTTATAGAAGATGACCGATTCAGGCTCTGTGTCCCCCATTACTGGGAGTCTTTGCTGGGGTTACCCCCACCCTAGATTTTTGCTAGATTCCATGGGGTTTCCATTGGACTACAATTCTACCTTGCCCCTCAAATATTCCCTAATTCTCGTTGTTTCTCCCAGCTTTTCTCCTCCTCCACTACTTGATCCCCTCCTGTTCCCAACTCCACCTGTTCCCAGTCCACTCTTGAAATCCACTCTTTACACATTCCCAGGGAGATGACTTAGTTTGTTGATGTCTTGTTTCTTGAGTTCTTTATATGTTTTGGCTATTAGACCTCTTTCAGATGTGGAATTTGTGAAAACCTTTTCCCATTCTGTAGGCTGCCGTTTGCCCTATTGATGGTGTCCTTTGCCTCACAGAGCTTTTCAGTTTCATGAGGTCTTGTTGATCTTAGTGTCGGACTATGGGTTCCTGTTCAGGAAGTTGTCTCCTGTACCAATGCATTCAAGGCTATTCCCCCACTTTATCTTCAATCACATTCAGCATATCTGGTTTTATGTTCAGGGCATTGGTCCACCTGAATTTGAGTTTTGATAGATATGGATCTATTTGCATTCTTCTACGTGCTGGCATCCAGTTAGACCAGTACCATTTACTGAAGATGCTTTTTTTTTTTTCATTGTATATTTCTAGCTTCTTTATTGAAAATCAGGTGTCCATAGATGTGTAGTTTTTTTTTTTTTTTTTTTTACTGGATCTTTGATTCAATTCTATTGATCAGTGTGTCTGATTTATGCCAATACTATGTAGATTTTATTACTACAGCTCTGTAATACATCTAGAAAGCTCTGGAAGTTCTTTTATTATACAGGATTATTTTAGCTATCTTGGATTTTTGAGGGTTTTTTTCATATAAAGTTGAGTGTTGCTCTGTCAAGGCCTATAAAAAATTGTGCTGGAATTTTGATGGAGATTGTGTTGAATCTGTGGATTACTTTTGGTAGAATGGCCATTTTTACTATGTTAATCCTATCAATCCATGAACATGGGAGGTCTTTCCATCTTCTAATACCTTTTTCAATTTCCTTCTTCAAAGACTTGAAGTTTTTATCATTCAGGTCTTTTACTTGTTTGGTTAGAGTTACCCCTAAGATATTTTATAGTATTTGTGGTTATTGTGAAGGGTGTTGTCTTTTTTCCTGATTTCTTTCTCAGTCTGGTTGTCATTTGTATATAGAAAGGCTACTGATTTTTTTTTTTTTTTTAGTTACTCTTGTATCCAGCCATTTTGATGAAGGTGTTGATCAACTGTAAGAGTTCCCTGTCGAATTTTTGGGGTCACTTGTGTATACAATCATATCATTTGCAAATAGTGATACTTTGACCTCTTCCTTTCCAATTTGTATCCACTTTGTGTGGAATATTTCTTTACACTGTGTGAATATATGTCACTGTGATTGCTTTAATAAAGAAGCTGACTGGTCAATAGCTGAACAGGATAAGGTTAGGCAGGAGAACCAAATTAAGAACGCTGGGAGGAAGATGGGCAGAGTCAGGAGTAGCAAGCAGACCAGGGAGAAGTAAGATGGGCATGACCTGCTGAGAAAAGGTGCCAGGTCACATGGCAAAGCATAGATAAGAATTATGGGTTAATTTAAATGAACGAATTAGCTAGTGATAAGCCTGAGCTATTGACCAAGCATTTATAATTAATATTAAGCCTCTGAGTGATTATTTGAGAGTGGCTGTGGGACAAGAAAACTCCACCTACATACACCTTTATTTCCTTTGTCTTATTGCCCTAGATAAAAACTTCCAGTGCTATATTGAAGAGATATGGAGAGAGTAGACAGCCTTGTCTTGTCCCTGATGTTAATGGAATTGCTTGAGTTTCTCTACATTTAATTTGATGTTGGCTATAGGCTTGCTGTAAATTTCTTTTATTATATTATGGCATGCCCCTTGCATCCCTGATCTCCCCAAAACTTTTATCATGAAGGGGTGTTGGATTTTGTCAAAGGCTTTTTCATCATCTAATGAGATGGCCATGTGGGTTTTTTCTTTTAGTTTGTCTATATGGTGGATTACTTTGACAGATCTTCCTATGTTAAACCATCCCTGCATTTCTAGGATTAAGCCTACTTGACCATGGTGACTTTTTTTGAAATGTTCCTAGATTCAGTTTGCAAGTATTTTAGCATCAGTGAGAGTCTGCAATTCTCTTTCTTCATTGAATCTTTGTGTGGTTTGGGTATCAGGGTAACTGTGGCCTCATAAAATAAATTTGGCAATGTTTCTTCTGTTTTTATTTTGTGGAATAATTTGAGGAGTATTGGTATTAGCTCTTCTTTGAAAGTCTGGTAGAGTTCTATTCTGCACTAAAACCCATCTAGCTCTGGGCTTTTCTTGGTTGGGAGGCTTTTAATGATTGCTTCTATTTCCTTAGGGGTTATAGGTTTAAATTGCTCATCTGATCTTGATTTAACTTCAGTTAAATCTATCATGAAGTTGTCCATTTCTTTTAGCTTTTCCAATTTTGTGGAGTATAAGTTTTTGAAGTACGACCTAGTGACTCTTTATATTTCCTTATCATCAGTTGCTAGGTCCCCCTTTTCATTTCTGATTTAATTTTGGTATTATTTCCTTGTCTTTTAGTTTGCATAAGGGTTTGTATATTTTGTTGAGTCTCTCAAAGAACTGACTCTTTGTTTCATTAATTCTTTGTATTGTTCTCTTTGTTTCTATTTTATTGATTTTTTTAGCCCCCAGTTTGATTACTTCCTGCCTCTTGGGTGAGTTTGCTTTTGTTCTAGAGCTTTCAGGTGTGCTATTATGTTGCTAGTGTGAGATCTTTGCAATTTCTTTATGAAGGCACTTAGTTCTTTAGTACTACTTTCATTGTGTCCCATAAGTTTGGGTAGGTTATGCATTCATTTTCATTGAATTCTAGGTAGTCTTTAATTTCTTTATTTTTGCTTTGACACAGTAGTTGTTCAGTTTTCATGTGTTTGTAGGCTTTTTGTTGTTTCTGTTGATAACCAGTTTTAATCTGTGGTTGTCTGATATGATACAGTAGGTTATTCCAGTTTTCTTGTATCTGTTGAGACTGGCTTTGTGACTGAGTAGTATATGGTCAGTTTTGGAGAATGTTCTGAGGTGCTGAGAAGATATATGTTTTTCAAGACAGGGTTTCTCTGTGGCTTTGGAAGCTGTCCTGGAACTAGCTCTTGTAGACCAGGCTGGTCTTGAACTCACAGAGATCTACCTGCCTCTGTCTCCCAAGTGCTGGGATTAAAGGCATGTGCCACCACTGCCTGGCTGAGAAGATATATTCTTTTGTGTTTGGGTGAAATGTTCTATAGATGTCTGTCTTTGATATTGAGGTATGTTTCTTATATAAGGCAGAGGAATGTATCATGTTTTCCTATCCATTCTGTTTGTCTGTGTCTTTTTATGGGACATTGATTCCATTGACATAGAGAGAAATTATTGACCAATGATTGTTAATTCCCATTGTTTTGTTGTTGTTTTGTTGTTGTTGTTGGTGGTGTTGGTGGTGGTATGTGTGTGTGTACCTATGTGTTTCCCTTCTTTGGATTTTGCTGGTGTGAAATATTTATTACCTGTGTTTTCATGGGTGTAGTTAATCTCCTTGGGTTGGAGTTTTCTTTCTAGTACCTTCTGAAGGACTGGGTTTGGAGATAGATATTGTTTAAATTTGACTTTGTTATGAAATATCTTTTTTCTCCCATCTCTGGTGATTGAAAGTTTTACTGAGTATAGTAGTCTGGGCTGGTATCAATGATCTCTTAGAGCCTGCAAGGCATCTGTCCAGGCCTTCTGGCCTTTACAATACTTGTTGAGAAGTCAGATGTAATTCTAATAGGTCTGCCTTTAATGTTACTTGGCCTTTTCCTTTTAATATTCTTTCTTTGTTTTGTTTGTTTAGCATTTTGATTACTATATGATGAGGGGATTTTCTTTTCTGGTCCAAACTATTTTGTGTCCAATCTACTTGGTGTTCTACATGCTTCCTGTACCTTTATAGGCATTTTCTTCTATGATCTTGTTAAATATATTTTCTGGGTTTTTGAATTGGGATTCTTCTCCTACTATTCCGACTATTCTTAAGTTTGGTCTTCTCATAGTGTCCCAAATTTCCTAGATATTTTGTGTTAGTAATTTTTAAAATTTTACATTTGCTTTATTTGTTTTCTTTTTTTTTTTTTTTTTTTTGGTTGTCCTGGAACTTAACCTTGCAGGCGGGCCTCAAACTCACAGCTATCTGCCTGTCTCTACCTTCTGAATAATGGGATTAAAGGCTTGTGCTGCCACCACTACCTGGCATAGATTTGGCATTTTCTCTGACCAATGAATCTATTTCTTCTACTGTATTCTTCAATGCCTAAGATTTTCTCTTCCATCTCTTGTAACCTGTTGATGTTTGTGTCTGTAGCTACTGTCCACTCCCAATTTGTGGTTTCTTTGTTGCTTCTATCTTGATTTTTCAATTCTTGAAGTTTTTCTTGACATTCTTTAACAGATTTATTATTTCCTCCAATTTTTTGTTTGTCAATTTCTTTCAGGGATTTTTTTTTCCCCAATTCCTTTTTAAGGCTCTCTATTGTCTTCATAAAGTTGGTTTTAAGGTCGTTTTCTTGTGCATCACCTGCCTTGGACTATTCAGGTCTTGCAGATGTAGGATGGCTGGGCTCTGGTGCCATATTGCCTTGGTTGTTGTTGATTGTGGTTTTTTGGAGGGGGGGGTGTTTTGTTTTATTTTGAGGTTTTTTGTTGTTGGTGTTGGTAATTTGGTTTGGTTTGGTTTTAGTTTTTGGTTTTTTTGAGAGAGGATTTCTGTGTTGCCTTGGCTGTCCTGGAACTCATTCTGCAGACCAGACTGACCTCAAACTCAGAGATTCACCTTCTCTCCTGCCTCCCAAGTGCTGCGATCACAGGCGTTTGCCACCACCGCCTGGCTTTTGTTTTTGTTGTTGCATTTTGTTCCTTAGTTTCTGTTTTCGTTTTTTGGCCTTGTGGTCTTTGTAACCTGTATTTCTAGAGGCTGGTGTGACCTCTGATCCAGTAGGGAGTCTCTGTCCAAGCTGGGGGCTGGACTTTTGGTGACTAACTTGACCTTAGGTGCCACAGGGGAGGGCTCTGTTCTTCTGACTGGTGTGCCTTGCACCTGAGCAGTGGAGGCCTGCTGGCAGTGTGGGTAGGGGTGGGGTGGGTGGTAAGGTGGGGGAAGGGCCATGGGATGGGTCTTTGGGAACCAAATCTAGGGAGTAGGGCAGTTCAGCTGGCAGGCCGGTCACCCACCTTTCTTCTCACACATGTTTATTTTTAAGATAGAGTCTCATGTATCCTAGGCTAGCCTCCAACTCATTACATCCATGATCTTCTAATCCTCCTGCCTCTACCTTCTCAGTGCTGGAATTATAGATTATAGACATCCACCATGCTAGTTTATGCAGTGCTATTGAACCCAGAACTTTTAGCATGCTAGCTGAGCATTCTCTTCAGCCCTGCTACATTAATATCAGCTTCCCTTTAATCCACACTCTTCCTAATACTATTATTATCTGCAGTTTTTGTAGATTTGTTTATTTTATATGTATGGGTATCTTGCTGCATATATGTCTGTGCATCATATGCATGCCTGGCGACTTTGGAGGTCAGAAGAGGGAGTCAGATCCCCTGGAACTGGAGTTACAGATATTGTGAGCTTCTGTGCAGGTACCACAAACCAAACATGGGTCTTTGCAAGAGCAGCTAGTGCTCTTCTTTGAGCCCATCTCTCCAGCCCCCATGCTATCCTATGTTTTTAAATATACCCAGTCTCAGAAGTATAAAATGATGCAATGTGGCATTAGCATCCTTTTCCCCTGGCGCGTGGCAATGAGCACATTCACACACACACACCTGTTGGCCATTTGCATATCTTCTGAGAAATGTCTCCTGGGGCCCACACCCATTTTACAATTCCATCTGTTCTGAACTGTTTAAATTTTTCTTCTGTTTTGGCTGTCAATCCCTTATCAGATGCATGGGTCACACGTAATTTCTTCCACTGACCTCTTCATTCTGTTGCCTGTTTCCTTAACTGTCCAGAGCTGTTGAGTTTGGTGTCCTCCTGTTATGTTTTTGTTTCTGTCTGTGTTTGGCCACTCATGACCAAGAACAATGACAAGAAATGTCTCTTCCAGCTGGGCATTGGTGGCACACACCTTTGATCCCAGCACTTGGGAGGCAGAGGCAGGTGGACCCCTGTGAGTTTGAGACCAGCCTGTTTTACAGAGCAAGTTCCAGGACAGGCTCCAAAGCAATACAGAGGAACCCTGTCTCCAAAGACAAGACAACAACAACAACAAGTATAAAAAAATAAATAAACATAACTTGAACATGAAAAAAGGAATCTCTTCCAGTACATAGAGTTCATTCCATCACTCTAGTCTTCACTCCATTTGGAGCTGTCTTGCATCTGAGTACGTGGTGATGATAATCAAGTTTTATTTGTTTACATATTGATAGCCAGTTTCCTCAGAACCATTTATCAAAGAATCTATGATCACTTGCGATTTGGGTACTTTGTAAAAGATCAGCTATGAATGTATTTCTAAGCTCCCTAGTCTGTTCCATTGGTTTCTTTTTTTAATATTTTATTTAATATTCTTACATACCTATGATGTGTTTGGATCCAATCCATCCCCAACCCTTCACCTCAAATTCCTCTTCTATCCCTACCCATACTTTCCTACCAATTTCTTTTAATATTTATTTATTTATTGTATATGAGTGCTCTATAGACTTTATGCCAGAAGAGGGAATCAGATCCCACAATAGTTGGTTGTGAGCCACCATGTGGGGGCTGGGAATTGAACTCTGGGATCACTGGAAGAGCAGTTATCTCTCCATCCCCTCCTACCAACTTCTTGTGTTCTTCTCTCTCTCTCTCTCCCTCCCTCCCTCCCTCCCTCCCTCCCTCCCTCCCTCCCTCCCTCCCTCTCTCTCTCTCTCTCTCTCTCTCTCTCTCTCTCTCTCTCTCTCTCTCTCTCTCTCTCCCTCTCTGTCCTTGGTATAGTACCCACTGAGTCTGAGTCTACTGTACTACGTGTAGTCAGTCTTCGGGAGCATGGGTAAGCTCTCTGGGGCAGTATCCCTGAAGAAAACTGACCTTCCCTCCCCCAGTTGCCACTGACTGCTAATAAATCCTTAGCTAGGGGCGGGACTTCGTGAGCCCCTCCCCAATTCATGCTGAGATTTGGGCTAGCTTGATTTTATACACAGCCTGGGTTTGCAGTTCCAGCTGCCCCAGTTCATGATGCACCTGTGCTATCTTGTGGGGCAAATATCAATTCCCTCTGGTTCTTACAATCTTCCTGCCCCTCTTCTGTGATGATCCCTGGGCCTTGGAGTGGGGACTGTGATAAAGACGTCCCATTTAGAGCATTCTATAGTCTCTTATTCTCTGCACAATGACTGGCTATTGGTCTCTGTATTAATTACCATCTACTGAAAAATAAAGTTTCTCTGATGAGGGCCAAGAGATGCAATTATCTGTGTGTACGAAGGAAAGAACTTCAGGCGCAGTTCATTACTATTCTCATTTAGCAGAAAAATAGCATCAGGTTACCCCTCCCCCCATGGCCTAGGACCTAGTCAGCTATGAGGTTTTGGGTTCAGTTAACGGTAGCAGGCATGAATTCCATCTTGTGGAATGGGCTTTAAATCCAATCAGAATGGAATTGGCTATTCCCATAACATTCATGCCACTGTGGTACCAGTAGCTCACAGGGTTCATAGCTGGATAAACTAATGGTAGTATATGCTACTTTAGTTTCTGTGTGTTCCTTTTCCTTTGTTGTCAGTACCATATTGTTTTGACAACTATATCTTTGTAGTAGACTTTGAGATAAGATAGTATGCATATGAGTTAAATTTCTCTTACTGTGACAAAATACCATGACCAAAGCTTCTTACTGTAGTGGCATCTTGTTCCCCCAATAGACTGGAGGTAATAGCTTTAGGGTATGGCTTCGGTGTTTGGATGTGACCCCTTGTAAGGAAGAAGAGGGGCCTGCTCAGGCTCTCTTGGGTTGTGGTCTGAGCATCCTGCATCGAAAACCCTGTGCCTCCAGGTGCAGAAGATTGCCATGGTTATTTATCATTATTGTGTGAGTGTTCCCCAAATAAATATCTGTTATTCTTTATTTAGGCATTCATGGACTTCCTTTAACCCGCCTTCACCTTACAGAAGAAAGTTCTTCAGCTGAAGGATCCCGAGGGGTAAAAGCCTTTCATGATGGGTAATAGTGGCAGAAGGTGAGTGGCAGGTCCCTGGAGCAGGATGCTGAGAGCTCACATCCTCTACCATAATCAGAGAATGCAAATGTTTAAGTGGGCTAAGGACATAAGTTCTCAAAAGCCCTCCCTCACTGACATACTTCTTCCAGCAAAGCCATACTTGTACATCTTTCTGCATGATGTCACCAATTGGGACCAAGTGTTCAAATGCTCAAGACGATGGGGGACATTTTTCATTTAAACTATTACAGTGTGTTGAGCTGGCTTTGATCATTTTGCCTAGAATTGCTTTGGCTAGGACTGGGATACGGTTTATTTGGTAGAATGCACGCACAGGGCCCTCGGTTTCACATACATATATGAAGGCAAAGCACCAATACACGTTAAAGATTAAAAAAATATTATTTCTATAAAAACAGAACTCTTTCAGTATTACTTTGTTTAATCTTCATTCAACTCTACAAAGTAGAATTTTCTTCTCATGTTTCTTGGTTTGTGAGACAGGGTTTCAGGTAGGAGCTAAGGATGACTCTGAATTCCTAATCCTGTCACCTTCATGAATCGCTTCCTGGGTTCAACACATGTGGCCTCCACCATACTGGGTCAAAGTAGTTTCTATGATCTCCACTTTACAGGCGAGGAGTCTTACTGCCCAAAGGCACACTCAATGAATCTAGCTCCCACGTTGAATGGGACTCTATCCACCATACGAGTTGTCAAATCCCTCAGCCACCCTGGGAAGAATCTCTGCCACCAACCCTGCTTTCAGACGAGGAAGGCAAGCCTCAAAGAGAGGGGCACGGCTTCTCAGAGTCCTGGCTGCTTCCCACGCTCCACACAGTCTAGACTGAACTACCCACCCCAGTGGCTCTATGTTGTCCCACCATCCCCACTTCCTGGAAATTTCTCTTCTTCCCTACTTCATATTGGTTTTGATATCCATCTGTCTCACTGCAGATCCCAGACTAATGGAAAACCCTCCTCCATGCAAAGCTTCCTAGCCTCCTCGAGAAGAGGGCATCCTCTGAATTCCAGACCACAGGAGGCCTGTCTGAAGCCCAACTGTGGCAATTCCCCTCTTCCCCCCCTCCCCTTCCCCCAGACAGACCCCAGTGGCCTTTTCGTTCTCTGTTCACCATGTCCTTGCTAACTATATGGCTCCTGTGCTGGGTATGGTCACCTCCCGCTTGAACCATTCTCAGCCTGACTCTTGATTTTGCTTTGTTTGTTTTCTTTAAAAACCATTTAAAGAATTCCTTTAATTCTTGATGTTTGGAATGCATCATTTCACACAGTCTAGAACTAGATATTGTAACAGAGTAGGAAAATGAAACAGAGAAGGGAAGTGATTTTCCTAAGATCACACAGGATGTGGAGGACCAGAGGCTGGGACCCAGAGTCCTGGATTTTCCTCCTGCAGTGTTACTCTTCCAACAATCATCACTGGGGACAGAATTAACCCCAAGTGAGGCAGAAACAACTTCCTCATGCCCAGACGTCATCAACAGGGTTAGAGGTACAAGAGAGCTAGATGACCAACCGCAGGGCATAAATGTTCTTCTTGGGGGAAATCAGGAAAGGCCGTGGGGAAGTGGCATGCAGGAAGATGGCTGGAGGTGCCACTTCAAATGGGATCATAGGAAGGGCAGAGCAGCTCTGGTCAGAGGGAGCCAGATCCCGAGTGGTGGGTCAAGTGTCTGTGAGTACGGGATACCCTAACCAGCTCGACAGATTCCTGTTCTCACAAGTGGCTCAGCGACTTGGTGACCCCAGGGGATATGTGAGAAAAGTCAAGATTTCACCCCCTCAGGCGGTCCCTGTATCATTAGGTGGTGGAGGATTCAGCAAGGAAGTGGAGCCCTCTACTTTACACAGTGAACCCCAACTTTCTGAGGAGAGTGTCCTCAGCACTGCAGGGTTACAAGAGTGACAGCAGGAGAAGGCAGGCAAAACACAGAGTCCTGGAGTTGTCTGGTTTATTGACTGAGGGTGAGCACAGCCCCCAAGGTTCGGAGTCTGGTATACTGACTGAGGGTTAGCACAGCTCCCAGGTAGGACTTCCCAGGTAACTGTCTCCTCAGCCTCTCCCTGCCCTGGGCAGGGTAGGTTGAGATGCTGGGGTGGGAGCTTGTCAGCCCCCATCCCTGCTTCTAGAAGGGGCTTCCATGCAGGCGGAGAAGACAAGCAATGTCATCCTAACATCCAGTGCAGGCAGCGTAGGCACAGATCTCACATGTATTTGGGTCCTGAGCAATGGCCTCTGGTCAAGAGAGAAGGAGCCTGGTGAGAGACAGCCACCCTTCCTTCATAACCCCTGGCTCTTTCCAAACAGAGTTTGGGTATTTGTTGCCAGCCACCAAGGTTAATCACAGTAGGCCCGTCTCCTCTGACCCTTTGGGTTTCTGCCTCACATGGGGCCTATGAATTCCTGAAGCCAGCCAATCAGTGCAGCTCCTGCCCAGAACAGGGATGGAGTTATTGTGGCCAGAAGATGGAACACAGGGTTCTTTTTAACCCATGCTTCTGAATGAAGATCCCAGTTAGGATTAACCAATCAGAGCACATCTCCTCCTCAAGCACCACCAATCAGTGAACACCCCAGCCACATTAGCCAAGAGGCCACTCACCTAGCCTCTGCAGGATCTCCTCAGCATTGGGTTTCTTGCAGAGGGGCCTCAGTGCTTCTGGAAATGCCCGGTGTCTGCACAGCTGTGGTGCCGCAGGCACAGGAGGCCTGGGAGCAAACCTCTTGTGACTCACCAGCAGGGGCTCTGGTACCTCCCGGAGGTCCTTAAGCTGTTTCACTGACTCCAGAGGAAAGGAAAGGTCTCCATCCTGAAAGAGACAACCAGAGCATGAGGCCAGGCTGCAGGCAGCAGGCTTGGGACAATCTGTGGGGCAGCGTGAGGTCAGACCTCTGTGCCCCTGGGCTTTCAAGAGGCCCGGAGTTCTACACACTATCACGAGGGGAATAGGGAAGCAGCTGAGGCAAGCCAGGGATGCAGTTGCTGACCTGCAAGCACGCTAGCCTAGACTGTCTTCTCTAGTCAGGGGGCCTCCACTTCAAGAAGCAATAAAAGGATCCCAGAGGTCTCCCTGAGCACGCAGGGCCCCTGCACGCTGACAGTCCAGCTTGTGTCTGGTGTCACCAATAGGTATGCCCAAGCATCCAGGTCTCCATGAGGTGCAGTCCATGCCTGGAACCACGCCTGGTGCTCCAGGCAAGTGCAAGATGGAGGGACCAGGGCTAGACCTGAGACCAGCCATCTCCCCTCCCAGCCACCAGCTTCGGCTGTTTTGGAACCTTTGTAAAGCTCACATTTCTGTTCTGTGAAATGCCACCAACAACCCCTCCTTCCCAATACTGGCAGGTTGCAGTGGGACATGGGAGCAGCCAGACTCCAGGCACTCAATCACTGTCTAACCCAGCTGTTA
This sequence comes from Cricetiscus sungorus, assembly GCA_030556225.1. Taxonomy (NCBI): domain Eukaryota; kingdom Metazoa; phylum Chordata; class Mammalia; order Rodentia; family Cricetidae; genus Cricetiscus; species Cricetiscus sungorus. The sequence continues at coordinate 116,015,833 of JANBXA010000734.1, read as the reverse complement.
TTTCTTGCTGTCTGTTATTTTCTTTCTCCTCCATGTTTGAAGGGGAAAATTGCATGGCTAGTAGGACTCAGGGGTCCCAGAGGAGCCCATCCCTCGTTTCGGGATTCGAAGGATGAGCCAGACTAAGTTGGGATAGGGCCATACCTGCACAGTGACCCCCTCTACCAGGACGGCCAAGGCACCCAGGAGGCACAGCAGAGAGAGCAAACAGGCATTCATGGCAGCAGTGTGCCAGGCAGACAAGTGGCCCACACTGAGTGTCAGGAGTAAACAGTGGGACTTTTAAAGAGGCCAGGGTTACTCAGTAACCCTGGGACCTTGTCAGCCTCATCTGTTGCCTGTTGAGCCCCATCAGATAAGACAAAGGGAGCCTGGGAGATAAGAGATCAACAGAGCCCCAGCCCCTCCCCAGGCACTACTTTGACCCACAGCTGGGCTGGGTCCTGCATTTACTCTGGGCCAGGCCCTGCAGACCCAGCCCTGCCCTTGAAGAAAGAGGCCCAGAAAGGTGACTATGACGACAATGACAACAGAGACAGGGGCCATTTAACATGGGCGTGGGGAGATTGAAAGAGGCATCTCCCACCAGGGACAGGAGGTCAAACCAATGCAGAGGCCTGAGGATGGGGTACTTTTGTCCACAGAGCCTGTGTTAGGAGCAAGAAGCAAGCTGAACCTAGAACATTCAGGGGGACACAGAGAGTAAGTGTGCCCAGAGAAATGAGAATGGGGAGATTGGGAACACAAGACCCAGACACCAGGCTTGGTCTCTGTGATTTAACTCTGCCATCCTCAGGCATGTATTCAAATCCCACCACCTGCAAGTCACTGGCAGATGTCTCCCATCATTTCCCATCAGGTTCTCTACGCAGACCAATGTGAACATTTCCACGGTTGACAGACGCCCTTGTGCTAGGGAGTCTATGAGGACTCAAGGTCCCGGCTGGCACACAGGAAGCCCTTGAAAAGGTACTGTCACCTCAACAGCATCAGCAGCTCTTGGTCCCCACTGTCTCCTCTAAGGACCACCTGCCTAGCCCAGTTACAGCAGTCCTCAGGTGGTATGGCCCTGTCCTGCCCTACCCTGCTATCAGTGGCTGAGATGGAACTATGTGGATCTGGGCCCCTCCAACCTGGCCCATTGGGGTTGAGCATACCTAATGCAGTGTGGCTCACTGCAGGACGAGGGTGTATGAGCCCCGGGGCCCTGTTCTTCCTGCTGCTCCACAACACAGGCTGCATACCCATATATATAGCCAGGGTGAGGGACAGCATCCCTGGATGGGAGAGTCAGTACTTAAGGGCCTGGAGGGAGAGGAGCCTGAGAAGGGACTAGAACGTGCCTAACCCAGGGGCAGGGAACATTTGGTCCTGACATGCTGTCCTAAGCTAGATCTCCCCACAACCACCACTGTGGGGTCAAGTGCAAATCCCTGAATGTACTTAGATGTGTCTTGTAATACATCGAAGTGTGTAAGTGTACAGTGAAAGAGTATTGTGTATACACTGCCATGTGTATGAGTATGTTTATTGGTGTATTGAAGGATGTATGGAGGCATTCTGAAAGGGCTTTGTGCAAAGGCGTCTTTATGTATGTTTGTGTATGTATACACTGAGTGTGCTGCATGCGTGCCTATATATGACAGAGTATGACATGGTGTGTGTACATGCTTGATTATATGCATGTGCACCCTAAAGAGTGTATGTGCTTACGTTAAGGATGAATGCATATGCTGAGGCGTCTTTAGATGTGTATATGCTAGGAGTGTGTGCAGGTTCTGAAGTGTGTCTGTTTATACATGTATGTGAGGAGGTGGGTATGTACTTCAGGTAACAGTGGCACCTGTGCACCTGCAGACAAATACATATGGAGTCCATGAACTCCCTGCTGGCCTCTGCTGAGTGATAGGTGGGTTTAAGGGCCTAGCGAGGGTGCATCTGAACAGGGACATGCAGTGGGTTGGAGATGTGGTCACGGATACTGTTAACAGGAAGGATGAAGTGGTAGGGGAGGAAGAGCAGGGGACAGTTCTGAGGTACACTGGGGTGACGGACAAGTTGGGCTAACATGAGGACTGGGCTGGGCTTTAGGGATGATGAGTGTTAGGGTTGGGTTTGGAAGTGGAGGCCGGGGTAGGATAGAGCTTGAGGTGGTTGAGCATGGAGGCTGGGCTGGGTTCAGATTCCTCATGGGGGTTACAACTGCATAGTTTGCAGTGAGGTTGGAGGTAGGGTGGGGTTGGGTTTATGATTTGGGTTCGGTCTAGGATGACGTGGGAGCATATAAGACTGTGCTTGGATTTGATTTGGCTTTAGGGTGGACTGGGCTAGAGGAACCCTTGCTGACTCAAGGTGGCTCTTGTCTTCCCTAGGGTGTGGCTGTGCTTGGGGGAGGGGAGGGGGTCTCCACCCCTGCTGCCTCTTCTGCCCAGTAGCTGCTCCATGTGCCTGTGAGGATGATGCAGTTTCACTGTGGGAAAGAGGAAGTAGCTAATAGGTCCTATCCCTTTGAGTCTGGCCCTATCCAACCCCACAGACTTCTGAAAAGTAGGAACCTCCCCTTCTTTCCATTCCCACTACTGTCCCTGGCCAACCCGGGGCCAGTTTAGTCCCATCTCCTTTTCGGGGAACATATGACCTCATCAGCTTGCACTGAAGCTGCTATAGGTTGGACCTTTGTTGTACTCGTGGACCCTCAAGCTTGCATCCTGAATCTGGAGGCTTGTCCTCAGCACCCTGCATGCCTCGCTCCATCACTTCGTGACCTTATTTGGGCTTCACATATTCTAAGGCCACCTCTCTGGCAAGCCAGCACACTTCCATGGCCTTCCAAGCCACAGCGCCTCCTAGACCTGGCTATATCACATCTAGGGATAACTAGCTGCTGCCCCAAACCTTGGAGGAAAGCCAGACTGCCTGGCTGGCACTCAGGGTCATGATCTAGCCCTTGCTGAGGCACCATTTATCCAGGGCCTCAAAGCACTACATAGGAGTGGGAGGGGAGACCAGAGCTCAAGCCTTCGAGCCAGGCTGTCCCTAGATTTCATGTTTTAAAAGTCACATAACCAGAGTCTCTGCTTTCTGTGCTAAAGATTGGTGAAAATTACAGTTCCACTGCAGATTTCATATTTTCTAGCAACTTTCAGGGGCTCCTGAACCCTGGAGTTATGACTACTTCCCCTGGAGGCCTTCCCATCATACTCTGAGCCAGCCTGCCAGAAGCCAACAGCAAAACCTGTATGCCTAATGCTCAGACACGGCCTGAAAGCCAGTGAATGCCCCCATGTCTAGAGGGAATCCAGAAGGTGCCAGGGCTTGTTCCAAGCACAACTGTGGCTAACAATTCTTGAGACTAGCTGGGCCAAGGCCCAGGCAGAAGGCTATGCAGCTCTGGCTACAGACCATCACTACTCCCAACACAATAGCCCTTACCCCCTCTGCTGGAAGTCAGGAGGGGTTCTGCTAGGTGCTGGGGAATGCTGGGCTTCCCAAGGAGACTGACACTATTCCTTCTGAGCAGCAGATTGGTTTAAAGGCTGTGCCTAGGTGACCTCATTGTGACTTCAGGTACCCATTAAGGTCAGGTCCAGTAGAGACGTGGTCCTCCCAGGACTCCTACTTGTGAGCCCCCAGGCCTAAATGAAACAAGGCACAGAAAGCCTGAACACACATCTGTGTGACCTTGAGAGAAGTGTGATCTGCATTTCAGTTCAACCTGCAAAGCTTGTAAATGTGCTTCAGAGGGTGTAGCGCTCTCTGGTTGCCATGGAAACCTAGAGGAAGCCGTAACTGCCTGAGAATTCCAACGGCTATGAGCCTCCTAACAGCTCTGGCAACAAGTGGAAATGAGTAAGTAATAACTGTATAATCCCATTTTAAGGGGTGGGGGTGGCAAACAAGCTCAGTGAGATTGAGAAACCCTGACTTCCCAAGGCCATGTACATACATGGCTGCTGGGTACAGCTGTATTGACTGTGTACTGCAGAAAGGCACCGGGCCAAGAGCACACATGTAAACACAAGCTCTGGGCGCCTTCAGCCCAGGGGAAGGCACAGTCTTTCAGATTTACTGCCAGGTGGATTTGGTGACAACTGTGGTCATATAGTTGTAAATTCCAGAACCAAATCCAATTTTCTCAAATGCCAAAGGAAAACCTGATCTTCCACTTTGCACAGCGCAGGGCCTCCTGGACTGTTGCTGGCATCACACACACTTCCCCTTCAAGGGAAGGAAGAGAAGTGGCCCGCACAGTCGGCGGTGCCCCCGTTACAGAGAAAATGCATGACCAGAGTGCCCAGTGCCACACAGGAATCGGAGGCCCTGGCCAGAGCCTAAGCTCAGTTCCCCTCCCCCAGGCCCCAGGTTGGTGGGCGATTTCTCTTGAATACTTAAGGGGGCAGCTGGGGAGTGGAGAGGGTGTGTCTGCTTGTTTGCCCAGCCTAGTCATCCCCCTGTGGCTGGCCCAGCCAGATGAGATGATGGACACTCGTTCACCATCTGTTCCCATACACACACAGCAGCTGCCTCCTCCTCCCCGTCCTGGAGGTATCTCACTGAGACAACCTCCCATCCTGGAGGGCAGGAAGTACACTCAGCTAGAGTGCCCACCCTCAGGAATGCCCTACACACACACACACACACACACACACACACACACACACACACACCCTCAGAACCCCCCAAGCTGAGACAGGACAAGGACAGACTCCACTGGACTCCTTGTGGGACACACTAGGAGCTGTGAGAGGAAAGCCTGGGCTGTTTCCTGAGGCCAGGCTACCATGTGCCTGTTGGTAGAAGTGACTGTGACCAACAGATGTAGACCTGGGGGTCCAGGGGAGGAAAGCTGGCCTGGATGGAAGCACAGCAGGGCTCAACAGCACCAGATTGGGCACTTGCCTGGTGACAGTAAGAAACAGTTTAAGGCCTTGGCAGAGCCACTATGTACAAAGACTTTCCCTCCGGCAGAGGGTTGAGGGTAGACGGTGAGCTGCAACTAGAAAGCAAGCATACAGGAAGGAAGGGAATATTCCATCTCAGCAGGTATGGGCGGGGTGGGGGGAGGGGTAGAAGGGCTGCTGACCAAGGGCAACTTGGTCAGAGCAGAGGGGAGGGGAGGGAGGACGTTGCTTTGGATCCATGTGCAGCGTCCAGCTGCCTTCCAGCTGGCTTCTCAGCATCACTGAGGTAAGTTGTTTTGTTCCCATGTTAAAGAGGAAAGCAAAGCTCGGGGAAGGGAGTGTGTTGCTCACCAAGAGTCCTAGAACCTGACTCCAAAGCTCATTTCCCCCATTGCCGCAAGCACCAGTTGTGCTAGGACCTGACTCCAAAGCTCATTTTCCCCCATTGCCGCAAGCACCAGTTGTGCTAGGACCTGAGGTTCTGCAGCAATCTAGACTACAGGCCAAATGACAAGGGATCCACTTCTGGTAAGATGAGAAAGCCTGCGTAGGTGCAGGCACACATCTGCCATCTAGCTCAAAACACACCAGAGAAGAGTGGCAACAGGGACAAGCCAGGCATATGATGAGAAAATAAAGGTATCTACAGGAGACGCGTGGGGCCCAACTCCAACAGCACCTAGGTAAGAGGCTCGATCCCAGGTGAGCGTTGCCCAGGATACAGGACCTTGGAAGAGGACAGAGTTGCTCCTAAGCAAAGACTGAGGAGCCTCCCTACCCTTCTGACCTGTCCCTCTACCTCCAATCTGCTGAGCAACCCTAGGAATTGATGTTTGGATCCCCAGAACCCACATAAATGCTGGGTGGGTTGGCAGCCTTGGAAGGTGGAGATGGAATTCCCAAGGCAAGCTGGCTAGCAAAAGTAGCCATTATCAGAAAGCTTTGGGTTTGATTTGAGAACCTGTCTCACTGACCCAACTTCAAGTCAGGGGCCTCCACAAGTATGCACACCTGTATAAGCATGTATTCACACATGTGGATACAAGCATGACAACATGCACACACGCACAGCCTCACACACCCATGCTTGAGAGAACCAGGACCATTCCTGCCACCTGAGCATCACTCAGGCATGGGAAGAGAAGCCGAGAGGTGTTCTGACATCTTTATTATTTGTCTGGGATGGGAAGCTGCTCTCTGACTGGTGTGCGTGTGTGTTGGGGGTGAGGGGTGGGAGGAAAGAGCTGACATTCTTCAACAGGAAAGTGGGCAGATTCTAGGGTAGGGTGGGTTGGGAAGAGGAAGGTCAAGGGCACCTGGGTCTGCGTGGAAGAGGAAATCTGCCTCTATGGAAAGCACAGACCAGAATGAGGCAGATCTGGGCTCTGGCCTCCCCCTCACACTGGCAAGTGACCTTTGGGCCAACACTTCACCTCTCAGAGTGGCAATACCCAGCAGTAAAAGGCAGATAATGGCACTGACCTCACGAGGTGGCTGGGAGTTGCTGAGGCAGATAATGGCTGTCAAGTACCGGGCAGGGAGCTAGCAAATGGTGGCAATAATCATTATGCGCCTGTCGGAGCATAATGGTGCACGGGGCACCATCCAGGCCCACTCAGGCCCACAGGCAGGGTTGGGGAGGAAGGTGGCTGAGTGGCGCCTGAGAGGAGTGTCAGTCCTTTCATCAGCAGGTCCCAGGCCAGCAGAAGATCTGGGTGACATCCTAGGGGTGGTGAGCTTCATTTTGATCCAGCCAAGACAGCTGTGCAGTAACCCCACATAGGCTGAGAACTTCAGGCTCCAGAGTCTCCAGCCAGCAGTTACCACAAAGAGGAGGGGACACAGACAGGGAGGGTTGGCTCCTCTTCCTTTGTAAGCTCGCAACACAGCTCAGAGTTGAAGGAACCCTTCTGAAAAACAGACCAGCAGCTGGCAGTACTGCCCCCTGGTGGCCACTGCCATTTCCTGTAGCCTTTGATTTATGAGTTTTGCTTTTGTTGACAGGTTTTCTCTGTGTAGCCGGGGCTGTCCTAGAACTCACTCTGTAGACCAGGCCAGTCTCAAGCTCAAGAGATCCACCTGCCCCAGTCTCCTGAATGCTGGGATTAATGGCATGTGCCGTGATTTTTGTTTTATTTTGTTTTGTTTTTTTGTTTTGTTTGAGTCAGGGTTTCTCTGTATTGCTTTGGAGCCTGTCCTGGAACTCGCTCTGTAGACTAGGCTGGCCTTGAACTCACAGAGATCCACCTGCCTCTGCCTCCCGAGTGCTGGGGCTAAAGACATGTAACACCAACACCAGGCTTATGTGCAACGATTTTAAACACCTGCTTTTATTAGAGCAGGACGATTCTGGGCAAGTAAGTTAGTGATCTCTCTGCGCCTCAGATGCTTTATCATTTTGAGAGAGGGTCTCTCTATATAGCCCTGGAACTAGCTATGCAGACCAGACTAGACTTGAACTCAAAGAGATCCTCTTAATCCTGCCTCTTGAGTGTGTGGATTAAAGGCCAGTGCCACCACCTCATATAAGAGACATCACAATCAGGTCCAGGGGTTGTTTCTAAGACTGAATATGATGATCTACTCCAGGTATTTGGGAGAAACAGCAGCTGTCCATCCTGTACTGGGGCCCATGCTGTGTGGGACATTGCTCAAGAGCTGGGAACTGGCAACTGCCCTTATGGGGGCTGGAACCTGGTTTGCATACAGCCAATTGCTTTTCCCACCTTGATTTGACAATTGATGGGGGAGGGGCACAGGAGGAAGTTTAAAACTCTCTTGAATTTACTCCAGAAGAAACCAACAAAAGGACTGTCTCATCAAGTCCATGTGCTGCCTGTTCTACTTGGCTGCAGTCTGTCCCTAAGCTCCAGAGGCTGCTTACCGCCTCCAAGGGCCATGCACACGGCCCACTACACACTCATGGTGAAAAGCTCTGCTCACACACACACCCCATCTCACACAGCCCTAACACTTAAAGCCTGTGCTGTCACAGAGCACACTGCAACTGCAGTGTACCTTACTTCTCCAAAGCTGTTCCTTCTTTACACAATGGGGCCATGATACCACCACACCCTCAGGTTACAGTAAATCGAGTTAGACAATGTGCCCACGAGGAGTGAGTCAGAGGACAAGTTGTGGAAGTTGGTTCTCTCATTCCAGCACTAGCTGAGGGGACTGAACTCAAGTCATCAATCCTGGGGGCAAGTGGCTTTCCCTCCTGAGCCGCTCCTCCCACTTGTTTATAGAAGGCTGACTGCTGCTAGGTCTGTGACTCCCCATCCTTTCCCTCAGTTTCCTCTAAGTAGCTGTGTGATTGGCACAAGCTGCCTCCTTTATTGGGTCTGGATGCTTTCAACAAAATAAGATGGTAGGGGCTGAAGAGATGGCTTGGTGGTTAAGAGCACCTCTTTCAGAGGTCCTGAGTTCAATTCTCAGCACCCACACAACAGCTCACAACTTGTCTATAACCTGTTCCATGGGATGGGAATCTGTATGACCTCACACACATACATGCAGGCAAAACACCATGGTTTGTCCAGGACGCTTTACCCAGCAGTCATAGGTCACACGTAAAGACCATACCTCAGAGTTACACATTGAGAGAAATATACATGCAGCACAATGACAATTTCCACTTTCTCTGAGCAGCTGAGGTATACCCTACCTGCAAGGCAATCAACAGTAGGTAACCAAAACTTGCCTGCAATGGCAACATAGCCCTCAGGCTTGCCCGCTAAGAGATGCGTACGTATACATGTACACACGTATGCACGCACACACACACAAACAGACTGGTGAGTAGTCACTGTCCTTGGCTTTGGCAAACTGTGGAGCTGAAAAGAGCTTTGGAGTCTGCCCCAAACAGAATCATCCTAAATCCATGACTAGAGGTAAAAGCTGAGGCATATTCTCCTTTCTGAGCCTGTTCCCATCTGTAAACACAACACTGATGGCCCCTGCAGTGTGTGCGGGTGACTTAGAATCTTTGGTTATACTGCCAGAGTGGTGAAGCTCTGCTCTCAGATGAACAGAGACTCTGCCCATGTACAGGTATCCAAGCTTCTTGTATGTCTGCTGCTGAGCCCTTTCTGAACCTGCTCCCAACCTCAACCCACTCTCCACACTCTAATCGCGTCCCCAACAGGGTGCAGAACACCAGTGTCAGGGGGACTAAGCACTGGTCTCAGGCCCTCTGGAGGCTGACCTGCAGTGCCTTCTCTAAAGGGGCACTCTATACCACTGTTCTCCTCACCAGGGATTTCCAAGGTGGCCCCTCAGGCCAGGAGCTGCTTGTTCCTTGTCCTGGGCAAGTCTGCACTTCCCTCATCTCTGGGTTTCTCTCTGGAGAGCTTCCCCCAAGTGTCTGCTCAGCTCAGAAAGTGAAGTACAGAGATTAAACAACCAAGTTCAGTGTTGAGGCAGCAATGCATGGGCAGTCTCAAACTCCCAAGGGCTTCGTGGGCTAGCCACAGGTTCCAATCTGGCTCCCTCAAATGTAGCAAATGACACAGACCATCAAGCTGCAAATACAGTTATCATAATATATTTATTTTAAGTGCCATCCATGCATATCAGTTCTGGCAGCGACAATCCTAATGACACTTCGAATATTTCTTTACAGCACTAAACGGTTACAAAGAATGGGTGCCACTCACCATTGGCAGAATATGAAATCGTGCAATAGGAAAACTGTAGAAACATTAAAACACTGACTGTTCAACAGCAGCACAGAGAGCAGGTTGTTCTGCACAAAAGCCAATGCATGTCACCACATATATACAATATAGGTATGTACACATCACCCTCGATGAACATATCAAAATACTCTATTCCATTTGAAATTATCCCAAGATCGATCCCTTCCCACTTCAAGGACATCTGAGAGACACGTATTAAATATTTACAGGAACACACAAGAATACACTTACATTTCAAACACTGCCACAAATGCCAGTCGGACTCTTCTCTGGGACAGAGCACCCCATCTGTTTATGTACGTTTATTAGTCTTTACCCCAAAGTCAATTTAAGCCCAAAAGAACTTGCTCTGTATCATCAATTACTAACAGAAATGGCCACTAGAGGGACTCTGCACCCATCAGGTAGCCCTGCCTGGCCACAGCCCACTGGGCCTGCTGAACTCTGGGGAACAGGAACCACAGAAGAGTGATGAGTCTGTACTCAAGTGCCATTCTTGGTCAGTTTAAATATTAATAAATATGTCAATCACTGCAAATCAGTAAATAATTGCCAAATGGGAAATTAGCTTCACTTAATTTTTAAAATTGTGAACAGTGGTCCTACCCAAGCCATTCTGTTTCAGAGACTACAGTACTCCAACACCCAATTTTTTAAAGTGCACACTGCTAGTAGCAATCTTAGTCATGGAGCAGCTGTTTTGGTCTCCAAAAAACAGAGACTTGAATAAACTACTACTGGAAACTCCATCTTCCCATGCTTTCTTTCCTCTGCAGGCAGCCATCTCATCTCGCCTGGTCCTTCTGAGAGAGGCCTGTTGGCTACTGCTTGAGAACCCCGATTTTCACTTATTTGAGGAGCTGTATCTGAGCTTCCTTTTCATGCCAAGTGATACCAAAACAACAGAGATGTACAAAGCTCTCCATTTTTCCCATTCAAGGTAACATTCCATTAATACAGCTCTACCTCTACCTCTCTCTCTCTCTCTCTCTCTCTCTCTCTCTCTCTCTCTCTCTCACACACACACACACACACACACACAGACACACACACTCACTCACCCACACACTCTAACACAGACTTACTGAGGCTTAGTTAACATGATTTAGCATTGCTGAGCCCAGAGACACTAACAAGCAACTGGTGAGCAGTTATTTCTCCTTGATTTGACAGAATCTATTTCCTCATTAAAACAGATTCCCCACCCCGTAAAGAACCAATTAGAAACCTACTCACTGTGGGGAGGAGACTCTCCTTTCTTCTACTTTGATTATTAATGAACACAATCAACCCATGCAAACTGTGATGACATGGAACAAACCAACCAATATAAGCTCCCAGACATTCCTCTGTTGGGCAAATAACAGCAAGTCACACAGTCACAGCACTCAAGACTGAAACAAATTCTGGAGCTACAGCCCCTTCCATTACTACATAAACAGTGAGGACACTGCTGTACAAACCCTGACTCCATGCCCTGCTGCCTAAACAGACTCTGGTTCAACACCCAGGAAATGCCTATGCTGCTATTAAGTCTCCATCAGCAGGAAGGATAAGTAAGAAGGAAGCATACTCACCTGGTAAAAGGAGTGATGATAAAGAGAATGACAAATATTTCTGATTGTCTTTGTCTGTAAACTTTTATCCAGAAGAAAAATAACCATGCTTTCAGACAAATTTCTCCCTAGTGAACCCAAAAGAACCATGCATTCACAGAAAGTAGCAATAAATATTAAAATAACTTTTGAATAATAAATATTTAAATGAATATGGAGACATTGATTTGTTTGAAGAGCCAAGCAATATCCAGCTTCAATTAGTGCACACAATTCAGAGCTTTCACAATGCAGCTGAGGAAACACACTGACGCGGTATAACACACACTCCACAACTCCCTGCATCACAAGCTTGCTCAGGAACAAAAGGCGCTCTGCATTGCAGAGAGTACCAACTCCAAGTTCCTTCACTTACTCGCTGGGATCCTATTTCTGGAGAGTAAACAAAGGAAACTGGGATTTGTAAAGACCAGTTTCCTTTTAGCTCCCTACATTGTCTGAAAGCACCCTGCAGAAAATGGCCTAAAAAGGGATAAAAACTGACAGTAACTTTCTTCGTAAGACACAATAGTCCAATTAGAAAAAACTTGAAGCCTTTCAGTAATGTTTGTACATGTATTTACATATATGTATCTATAAACTGCTTGCAGCAAAATAGGCTCTGTCTGAAAAATCAGTCTGGCACTTGTGGTTAACATCAAACTGACACAAATATGCAAAAAGCTGTCCAAATCACAACAGTTAGGAGCTACAGAGGGCACTGGTGGGAGACAAACATGTAGTTCTTGCTTGGGTCGGATAAAAGCAGTTAAGTTACCCAGCTAGAATCTCTGATTGTCTTCAAAAGGAATTTAGATAGCACTGGTAACATCACTTTGTTCTCTCAACTGGACTCCAAGCCTTCCTTTCTGAACAGAAGGATGCTGGAGTCTGCTGTCTTGCAGAAACAAGCCTACACTATTGAATCCCAATCAAAGTCATCCTGGATGTCATCTGGAGGCAAAGAGCGCCGCATCTGGAAGGCTTGGGAAGGCATCATGTGCTGCTGGTTCATGGCTCCGTGATGTCCTGGAAAGGAGAAGGCAATTTCAGCAGTGACCTGGGTAGGGAAGTCAGGAAAAGACCAACCAGCCTCTAAACATGTCCTATGTGCATGGATATAACTAGAATCCATCAAAGGCCTTCAACAAAGTTGTTCTTACAGTCCTTATTTTCTACTAAAGCGATTAAGGTTAAAGAAATCGAACAAAAATCCAGGTACAGTGATACACACATGCAATATTAACACTCAGAAAAAAAGAGGCAGAAGGGTCACAGATTCAAGGCCAGTCTAAGCTACACAGACTGACTCCAAAAATACAAGATTTAAACTCAGTCCACCTAACTTCAAAAAGCAGTCTTCTGTTTTATTAGCCTATAGTAAGAAAGGCACGAGAAAAATGCTGACAGACATTTCACTTGCCTGCTACATTCTACTCTAATGTGTTTCAATAACATCAATCAAGAATGACATCAGAGGACTGGAGAGATGGCTCATCTGTTAAGAGCACTGGCTGTTCTTTCAGAAGACCCAGAGTCTATTCCCAGCACTCACATGGTGGCTCACAACTCCAGGCCCACTGGATCTGACACCCTCTTCTGACTTCCTTGGGCAACAGATACTCAAGTGGTACACAGGCAAAACACTCATACACCTAATTATTTTTTTAATTAGAAAAAAAAGTCATTGGTATACCACTGTAGACTGGGACATAACAAAACTTGCTACCAACAGTCCTTCTGTTATTAGAACTTAAGCAAGTTCTTTGAAATGCTATAAAATTCTTACTGAATTATTATTGCTGTTTAATTTAAAACTACCTGTTATTTTTCTCATGAGTCCTTTAACATACAATTTTACAAAATGCTAAGCTTTTCAGTATATCCTACTGTATGTAGCAGATGTGCTGATATGTCTTTATTTAACCAAAGAATACATACATCCCTCACTGCACGTCAGGCACTAATTTGAAGCCAAGGCAAGAGAATGATAATCTGGCTTTCCGATTTGTGCTCTAGCCACAGTATTGTACCTGTAAGTATTTGTGTGGTGTTGTGTGGTGTGTACATATTTATGCACACACCATATATTTGTGTAACAGCAGACACATTCCTCCCCTCTCATCTAGAGCACATCACTTGGCATAGTCCCTTCCCCACTGCTCCACACACAGCTCTATCCAGGTCTTGCACACCCTCACTGGCAGACACTGCTTACTGTCTTCTTCTCAGATAGGTAAAGTAAGTGAGAGGCAGTGTCAGGACCTAGGTCTTAGTTTAATTGCTCATCTGCTCAATCAGCCTGGAGTTCTGGGCAGCTACCCTCTCAACCCCAATTCCCTCATCTAGGGACTTGTTAAGGTTCCTTCCAGTTCTAACAGCATGCCTTAGTCTGCTGGCCACTTGTGACTTATCATATCTTTAGCCTGGAAACTACAGTTGGATTACTTCTCTGGAATCAATGGATCAGAATCCACAGAAGCTAGTCAAAGCAGGCCTCTGAAAGCTGCATTAAGTCATGTTAAAGCAAAATCCTCAAAGCTTTTCTGCACCCCAGCTTTTCAGTGTTAAACTCTAGGTCCCAAATATAGTAGCACACAAACACTACCTGCCATCGTAGTTCCTGGAGTGCTGAGCGCCTGTGGGATATGAGGATAACCAGGGGGTGGCATCACTGAAGGGAGATTTTGCCTGGAATCTATGTACAAATTTCCTAATCAAATTAAAAAAAAGAAAAAAAAATAGAAGAGAACACATGTTACCACCATCAGCAAAACAAAGCAAGCATTAGAATCTTGATGGAATGGTTACCTACATGATGCCATAGTAGGTAAGGCAATCAGTGAGGAATGAAATTATTCCTTCTGAAATGGAGTTGGCCCAGTGAACAGGGTACTAGGTTAGGTGTGGAGCAAACTGGCTAAGCTCATAGGCAAGGACATCTACAGTTGTCACTTCATTGAAGTTCAAAATTATTTCTACATCCATGACTTCACTTAACCCTCCCAAAGGGCAGACAGAAATCACCCACTCCTTTCTAGAAGTCAAAGGAAGCTCAAGCATTTATGCAGGCTCCCAAGCGCATAAGTCTTGCAGAACCAGGACTTGGAATCTTGGTTCAAAAGTTCTTTTTGCTGCTTCCCATTCCTCTACTGCCCTGAATTTTCCCCTTGTCTGTAAAGTGAGCACTAGCTGATTAAGTAGGCAAAGCACAAAGTAACAATAAAGACATGCACAAGTACACAACTAAGCTAAGAAAAGGTGACTTTAAAATACATCACCAATTTGCAGATGAGCTATATAAACCTCATTTAAATGGAATTGAAGGAGACTCTTAAGGCATTTTCACCAACAAGAGCCATCAAATTTAACAGCTCAGAAGTGTCAAGTGCATCACATCACAATGAAAAATACTGAGGAAAATAGCATCATGACCCCTCCCTAGTAATTAATTCTAGGGTTGAAAGCTATAAAGCTAGCCTTCATCCTACCACCTGGAATTTTGAGAAGGCCATGTCTAAGAGATGCTAGTGTCACATAAGTGACACTTGAATTCAACCAATGCAATGAAACTAAAAAGCAACCACTATGCTTCCTAAAAAGGCAAGAAAAACCTATTCCTACTATTAATAAGGTAAGGCACATTGGATTTGGCTGCTCCCAAGTTTTCAATAGCTGTATATTTCAAAGCCAGACCTGTATCCTGGCTTGAGTTGGCTTCGGAGATGACCTAGTCCAACAACCCCTCTACGCATACACGAGGAAATAAGAAATTTGACAGAAGTAGGGGCAGACTCTTAAGTCTAAGCCCCAGGTCATTACCTCCAAGATAACTTGCTTAAATTCTGTTACATTCCTAACACTTTTATTTTCACAGAGAAAAACAAAACATGAAACAAACAAACAAATACCATAATTTCTCATTTTTCCATGCCCTCATTACAAAGGCCACACAATGACACCTTGAAATTATGTGCGTTCTTCAAAAGAACCTTGAACTTTCCATTTTAACATTGTTAGAAGATTTAACATTTTGATTATTGTTGCCAAGTCCACACAACTTTCAAGTGAAATAATTTCATAACTATGATCTTTAAAAAAAAAAACAGTATCCTTTAGAGACTTGTTTAACAATGATAAAAAGTTAAGGATGACAAAGGATAATAGTAAATAATTCATACAAATTATAACAGAATAGCCTTTTACTTCTAATTTTCAAAGACACATTTTAAATCACTTGCTCGCTACTTACAAACACCACAATGTAGATGGATCAACATCATCCTGAGACACATCACATGCCTGTTGCCTAGGACAGTGAATTTATGTAAGTGTATGTAAGCCCATACCTGCCCCAATGTGTTGGGAAGGTTTTGCTGGGTGCATGGCACCATGACAGACATTCTGCTGAACGTTGTTCTGTGGGTGGATAAGGCCAGTCTGTGTGAAGAACTGATTAAGAGAGGAACAGAGATCAGCAAACTGAACCTGATCTAATGACCAGTTCTTGAGATCCGCCTGCCTCATACTCTCCATCAGACCTACAAGGAAAGATGTGGGATACAGTGAGCACAACTTTAATACTGCAAGGAAACACCAATGCAAGTCTTTTCAATCCCCAGGCTACACTCAATTCATATGATGTGGCAATTTGCTCATGCAATGAAAAACGACATTTTACGATATTTAAGATTACCCAATGGGCTCAAAATGCTAGGTTTGAAGCACTCAGACCTTGATTCAATCTACTAACCCTGCATTTAAAAAAAGAAAAGAGCCAGATCTGGTGGCATATTTATAATCTTGGTGTTTGGGAGAAGTGAAAACATGTCCCCAGGACTGTTTTCAGCCAGCCATCCAGCCTAGTCTACTTCAGTGAGAGACCCTGTCTCAGAAAAGGGGAGCGGACCTATATGAGGGACTGAGTTTGGATCCCCAGAACCTGACTAAAAGCCAAGTACTATATGGCACATGCCTATAATCCAAGCACAGAGAAGCTGAGGGTGGGAGCAGCAGAGAGAACATGCACAGGATGGGAAAAAACCACAACAGCCACCACACACATAAGGAGACCAGCCACTCTAGTTAAAACAGTGAGCTTCAGGTCCAATGAGAGACTCTGCTTCACAAGTAAGGTAGAGAAGCACCTGAGGAAAGAGTTCAATCCCTGGCCTGTGCATGTGCAAGCACACCTTCATATACTATATACACACAAATATGTCAAAGACTTGGATCTTTTTATACATTGTAAAGACAAGTCTCTGCCTAAGGTGCCTTCTGATTGGATTAATAAAGAGCCGAATGACCAATTACTAGTAGATAGAGAATAGGTTGATTTCCAGCCAGGGAGGAACTTGGGAAGAATCTAAGGCATATGGATACAGTATGGAAGAGAGGTAATGAGCCACATGGCAGAATACAGATTAAGATAAACTGGTTAATTTAAGTTATAAGAGCTAGTTGAGAACAAACCTAAGTTAAAACTAATAATAAATCTCCATGTTATTATTTGGGGGCTGGCAGGCCAACGAAAGCTTGCTACAATGGCTCAGCAGGGAAAAGTGCTTGTTGTGTAAGCTTGATAATCTGAATTCAATCCTTAAGAGTCCATGGCAGAAGGACAGAACTGATTCTCAAGAATCATTCTCTGCTCAGCACATATGCACCTTGTGCATATGCATATATGTGCTGGCACTCCTTATACACATACTAGACACATACATTAATAAATGGGGGGGGAGTAAAAGATGGACAGCAACTAGGGAACAACACTTATGATTGTCCTATGATCTCAAAAAAAAAAAAACAACTGTGTACACAAACATGCGAGCACACAAGCAGAGGGAGAGAGAGGGGGCACAGGGAAGGGAGACAGACTATGCAAAACCTGGTTCTTTTAAACATGGCTAATATTACTGCACAACTCTTGTATGTAATGTTTTTCCTATATCAACTGGCCAATGTATTAGAAGTTTTTATAAATGTCCTTTAAGAACACTACCACTGCAAAGCCATGTCTTTAGACGATGCTTCTTTCTTTTCTTTTCCGAGACAGAATCTTGTTATGTATCCCTGGCTAGAGGAGTATTTGCTATGTAGTCCATAGCTGGCTTCACTTTTAGCAATCCTCTACCTCAGCTTACCAAGCGCTGGGAAAGCAAGTACATACCAACATAACTTTCAGGAGATGCTAATTTCAACAACAAAGAAACAATATTCCAGAGAAAACAGATTCATGGTATTTGATTCTATGTGGAAGGAACCAACCCTTACCTTGGAACTGTGAAAGGTCTACATCTGACCAGTTAACACTGCTGGCAATTCGACAGCTTTCCTTCAGCATATCGAGTGTTGCATACCAATCGTTTGAAACACCTAAAAAGTAATGTTGACAATACTGTTAACTCTGGGATAGTGACTGCTAGAAGAATACATACACATACACACACACACACACACACACACACACACACACACACACACACACACACACACACACACACGAGACAGCAAGTGGCCTGACGGCTGGAATACATACATACATACATACATACGAGACAGCAAGTGGCCTGACTTCTGACACTGACTGATCCCTGTCCACTCTTAGAAAGGGATGTTTACCAATTCTGTCAGGCCTTGGGTCAATCTCCTCTCAGAGAAAGAAACTTTCCATTTCTCTCCATTTCACAAATAAAAGAAATAAAAGAAACAGAACCCAGATAGGTAGTGTAAGATCCCCACAATGAACGTGAGACTTTAATGCTGGTCTCCTAATTTCTCTTCTGGCAGTTTTCACATAGCCATTTTATCTTGTAAGCAAAATTTGGTACTGGCCCTTTCATCAATATAAATAATGACCAGGAGGGAAATGCATGCAAATAAATGTTCTTGCCCCTTTAAAACTTCACCTTCCTACTTTGTAACTGATCTTAGACAATGCATTATTGTTGGGGATAAAGCTCAGTGGTAAAGCACTTGTCTAGTGTGTGGTGAGGCCTCAGATCCAATCTCCTACACCACCAAAAAGTTATTCTCTTCTTAAATTATAAAGGACAGGTTCTATTTAGAAGCAACACAGTATAAGGAAATGTTCCAAACTATGGGACTGGATCAGATCAGTGAGAGGGATGCTAACAAGCTTAGGCAACCTTAGGAATGAAAATGTCTTAGCACAGTCTTCCAGAAGTTAGCAAATGTTACCCCACTGTATAAACATTGCTGGCTTTAGTCCTTTTTTTGAATACCTGTTGTTATGAGTATGAAAGTCAGGTCAGTATATGAATCCAAGTTCTACCACCAACTGACTGTGTTATCTTATGCAAATGGTTTCAGCTCCTTTGAGCTCTGCTTTTCCTATCTATAAAATTTGCTAAGTTATTCTTAATTTGGAAGGATGGCAATATATTTGGGTTGTCTAGTACACAATAGGTACTTAAGTAGCTTCCATTCCTGCTCTCATCCTTCCATTCCTCTCTCTTAAAGAAAAATTGTTTAGTTCTACTCCACACACATGGGATATATAACTCACTGGAATGAATTATTATCAGGCACACTGTGATTCCTTCTGACTCTTTAGGGGTGTCTTCTCTCTATAAGGTGTCACTGGCAAAGAAGGCTGTGAGAGTGCTAATCGTTAATTTCAACTGAACTTTTCTCCCTAGCACCAGACTTCTATATCCTGAAACTACTCAACCTGTTCATTAAGCTTCCCCTCAGAACATATGAAGAACAGGTAAAAGTTTTTGAAGAATATATTGATATTTATAAGGTATACAATACCATCTGCCTTGTTCCTAATAGAGTTTTAATTCTGTAATACATCTTTTTTCAAGTCATGTATCTAAAAATAACTGCAAAATGTTTAGGACATATTCCATTAAGGCAGAAATTTTCAATTATATTATAGAATCTACTTAGAATTAACTAGGAAAACAAAACCAACCATTAAAATGAAACAACAAAAATTAACAAGTATTTGTTTGACAGAATAGTCATTTTGGCTTTTTGTTTTAGTAAAATAAAAGGTAAACAAACCATGAGTTTGAGACTAGCTCAGACCACCTGCTAAGAAACTCCTAGATAACAAACAAACAAAAGCAACAAGTAGTTTACTCTAAGTCATAAGAGCCAGAATGAGGATTCAAACACAAGTCTTTATGGCTTAACTTGTGCTGTTGTTTCTTTTATACTTAATGGAACCACAAAACTGCAAAGAGATCACACATTCCAGTTTTTTTAAATCTCACTAGGAGTGGCCAGGGCAATACCAGAATCTAAACAAAAACCTGTAAGGCTGAGTTTGCCCATGTTGCCAATGCATTTTAATTAAGAAACTCTTCAGGTCACCTATGGGTTAAATGAGATTTAACTACAGTACTATAGTAAAGAAAGAGGAAAGGAAAACAAGTAAAAAGGGCTTAAATGCTGCAGGAGGCCCAAATAACAAAGTCCAGGACAAATTCAAGTTATTCAAACACAAGCAGAAGAAACTTACCAGAATTACAGGATACCTGCTGTGGGGGTGGGGGTGGCTGATGTGCTAATGTCTGATGCTGATGGTTTGGATGATGCTGTATGTGCTGATGTGGAGAAGGGTGCTGGGTGTGAGGTGGCTGGAGCTGGCTGTGTTGCTGTGGGTGTGGTGCTGGGTGCTGGGGACGTTGTGGATGCTGGGGTAAACCATGCGGTCGATGGGGTGTGTGTGGAGAGGGCTGTGTGTGCATTTGGGGGTGGGACAGCGAGACCTGTGCAACCGAATTACTGCCTGTGGCATTGAGCCCACTGTGGCTGTTAGGCAGGCTGCTTTGGTTACTGTGTGGGTGAGAGCTCACTGTAGTGCTAGGAGAGTGCTGATAGGAACATGAAGTGTGGGACTGCTGGGAAGATTCGGAAGGGATGCTCATCAATCCTAAAAATAGAATAAGAGCACTTGTGGTCAGATTTCCTTCTATGTTATGACACTTGCAATCCAATAATACAATGCTCTGTATTATTTACAGAGCAAGGCATACATATGTAACATAGCAACTCTTGAACACACATGTATGTATGCATGCATGCATGTGCACGCGCACGCGCACACACACACACACACACACACACACACACACACACACACACCTTTTTCAAGTGCCATAAACAAACTCACAAACATGGAGCTATTAAACTGCACTGGTTGCCTCACTATTAATGCTAGTTAGAACAAAAATAGAACCGATGAAATCATGTGCACCACCACTCCAGCATCCCATGTGCACAGATGTGGTGTGAGAATTCTTTAGCACAGTGCTCTAGGGTGCCCTAGTAATCAAGTAAACTCTGCATACAGGTTGAAATTAATGTGTTGTTCCTTTGCCACAACATAAATATAAAGAGACCAGTAAGTCACAAGAGGTGTAATACAATCTCACCCAAACCTCATCGTATCTGCTCCAAAATTAAGCAAGTCTACCAGCTGGTCTGCGAAATTAAAACACTTTTATTAAAAAAAAAAAAAAAAAAAAATGACATTTAAAAGAAGCTCACCTTGTTGACTAAGTGGCTGCTCAAAAACTGACTTATAAAGACTCCGAAATGAGGCGCTGAGATCTTCAAAATTGTATTCTGTGAAAAGGAGTTGTTTATCTCGTTCTGGAAGGTTGTACTGTGGCTGCTGCTGAGGTGTTAATGATTGAGAGACTGGTTCTGGATGGTTAGTCACCTAATAAAAGACAACAAAAATAATGGCTTGATATTAGTGCCAACTCCGGAATTCAAGTCAATAACCTCAGTCTCTGGCTTTCCTATCCTTTAGCCAGGCACACCTTTTTTTAAGTGTCACAGAAAAAAATTATTGACATGGATCTTGAAGAACCACACAAATCCAATCTCACCTCCACTTGCATAAAAAAGACAGAAAGTTCAAAGAAATTCAATGGCTTGTGAAGAAAATGCAAGTCAAGATAAGTGAGTGACAAGCTGGGACTGGAATTCTCCCTATCTCTTCACCGTGATTGCTATAAAGCTACTAATACCACTTCTTTGCCTCACCTTTATGTAAGTTCAAATACCGTCAGCATACATATGACACTGCCAACAACAGCATCCTTCATATTTAGAAGGGACTGAAGGGAACAAGAATGGAAGAGGCAAATAATATAAAAGATTGGGGCTATAGCATCTATAAGACTGCCCAGCAGCTCTAAGACCTTGAAAACACTCCTGGCCCCTAAAGAAACCCAAAACAACTCCCAAATCTGTAAACCCAAGGAGATCCTGACAAAAGGGAATACACAGGAGCCTTGAGTTATGTAGGTAGCAGAGAAACACCACCAACACCTCAAAAGTAAGAAGCATTAAGTATATGTTATGTTTAAAGGGCAGGGTTGTGCATTTATGCTTGTGTGAGTTAGCTGACTGCATACCATGCCATGTGTACAATCATGAGGACTGAAGTTTGGATCCCAGGAATCCCAGCAGGGCAATGGAGAATGCTGGGACACTCAAAGGTCATCCACTCTGGTATACGCAGTTGTGAACCAGAATTACCTCTGAAAACAGTGCAACCTGAAGTGAGATTTTTCTTTTTCTATGACTACGTATCTTTTATGCTAGGGATGGAACCCAAGGCCTTGAACATGCTAGGCAAATGCTCTGCCACTGAGTTACATCTATGGCCCTTTATCAACTGTATGTTTGAAGGATTCTATCAAAAAAGTGATAGGCTACCATTTGTTTAGTGTTCTGTAATTTAAGGTCTGTACACTCACTGAAAATTTATTCAAAATGATGCCATAAGGCATTTTCAATAACAAAGAAAACATTAATTTTCTTTCTTTTTTCTTTTGTTTTCCTAATTCCAGTACCAAGGGATCTAAAGGCCTCCACACCCACAGACACACATGAATACAAAACATCCAAACATATAGGGGAATGGTTCCATCAGCTGCATCATGGTAATCTTACAAATGGCTACATAAATCATAAAGGAAAAGCTCAACGGCAGAATATTAATGTCACACTTTGTGATAATTCCCAAACGTGATTATTTCATGAAGGGTAAGCTTTCATCTACCCTCCTATCTTGTGAGACAACCATGGGGCAGCTTCTCATAGGTTCAGTGAGGGATAGGTCTTTCTGTTTTATTCCCCAAAAGGCTATTACTGCATGTCATAAAACTGCTCAGCTGCCGTACAAAAGCTATTCTACCATTAGAGCAACCCATTATTAATGCAGCCGTCACATAGATATTCTGGTTTGTTATTGCTATGTGAGATGCAGGGAACAGACACCATTCTGATCTGTCTTACATTGCACAATATTACTTATCAAGAATTACACACTTTTTAGTTTTATGTAGATTTTTGTTTTGTTTTTTGAGACAGTTTCAGTGTGGATCCTGGCTGTCCTGGAACACACCCTGTGCAGAATCCCTAAAACTCACAGAGATCCAACTGCCTCTGTCTCCCAAGTGCTGGGATTAAAAGCATGTGCCACCATTGCCTGGTCTTTTATGTAGATTTTAAAGTTAATCTATTTAAATAATAAAACTGCTTAATCACATACAAGTCATCTTCTTGGGCTATGAACTTGTAACACAGAGCACTGCTCAATGTTGTTTAAGAAGTAGTTGACACTCTTGGCTTTTTTGTTTTTTTTTTTTGTTGTTTTGTTTTGTTTTGTTTTGTTTTTCGGGGTTTGTGTGGGGTTTTGTTGTTGTTGTTGTGTGGGGTTTTGTTGTTGTTGTTGCCTTTTGAGGCAAGGTTTCTCTGTGTGACCCTGCCTATTCTGGAACTCGCTCTGTAGACTAGGAAGGCCTCAAACTCAGAGATCCACCTGCCTCTGCTGGGATAAAAGGTGTACACCACTTCTGCCTGGAAATACTTCACTGTTAAATGAAAACAGCAGTCTAAAATGTCTAGGTCAACAGTTTAACACACTCACACAACAGGCATGACATACTAGTTCTTTTGTCTTCTCATTTTGAGGAATGTTCTGTTGTCCCCCATCCCATGCATGGCCTCTTCTTGGAGACAGGGTCTCAGGTATCCCAGCCTGAATCTGAACTCATATACCTGAGACTGGCCTTTTAGCTTCTGATTCTTCTTGCCTCCACCCCAAGTACTAGGATTACAGGCCTGTACCTATACCACTGGCCCAAACTTAAGGATGCATGCATGCTAGGCAAGCACTCTATATCACCTGAGCTACATTCTCAGCCCCAATAAATGCTTGCTTTTATTTTATACTAAGTCCCATTCTTTGATTTCTTTGTATCAGGACACTTGATACTTAAGCAACTAAAAATCATTAAATGTTTGCTTACTTCACTTTATTCTTTTTATCTAACAATTTCTTTATTTCTTTAATCACCTAAGTCTAGTAGGCGTTCCACATCTGTGGATTCAACCAAACAGATAAATATTTTGGGGGAAAACGCTTTTGCACTGAACAAATAATGGACTGTTTCTCTTTGACTAT
The DNA here is from genome assembly GCA_030556225.1 of Cricetiscus sungorus. NCBI lineage: Eukaryota > Metazoa > Chordata > Mammalia > Rodentia > Cricetidae > Cricetiscus > Cricetiscus sungorus. The sequence goes on along the minus strand of JANBXA010000734.1, from coordinate 115,992,177 downwards.
CCTCTACATATCAGTGTGTAACTATTACACATCACATGTATATTAGGTATTTAAGACATTCAAAGACGATTTAAAGTAAGTGCACTGTGTAGCCTGTGTGCAAGTATTCCACCATTACATTCAAGGGACTTGAATATTGAGTTAGGTAGGTTTTTGTCAACTTGATACAAGGCAGCCATCTGAGAAGAGGGAACCTCAACTGAGAAGGTGCTTCCATTAGATTGGCCTGTGAGAAAGTCTGTGGAGCATTAAAACACAAAAAACCCTAATGATTGCAGGGGAAGGACCTAGTCCACTGTAGGCAGTGTTACCCCTTGGCCGGTCCTCCTGGGTGCTATGAGAAAGCAGGCTGAGCAAGCCATGAGGAGTAAATCATCAAGCAGCACCTTTCTGTGGCCGGCGCTTCAATTCCTGCCTACAGGTTCTTGCATTGGGTTTCTGCCTTACTTTCTATAGTGGACTGTATGTTATAGGAAAATAAAACCTTTCCTTCCCAATTTGTTCTTGGTCATGGTATCACAGCAATTGAAACCTACCTAGAACAAACATTCTTTGAATTTCATACTCATGGGTGAAGAAGAGAGGCTTTGTATCTTTGTCCTGTGTGTTTTTCCTACTTTTCCCCCCTAGAATATGGAGAGGTCAGTTTTACACCAATGAAGAGTGTCTTGTGCAACTCTTGGACTCCGTACAGTTTAACAGGAAGGAGTGAACCAGATCCTCCAAAAAGAACACCTGATAATCCAAGGGTCATCTTCTTATAAGAGGTAATAAATGAATACAAGAGTAAGAATATTTATATACAAGTCCCTTCATAAGACTTTGTTTTCTGGACTGAAATAAAAAATATCTCTGCTCTACTGGCTGAATGTATTAATTGACTAGAGAGAAATACACATTTCGCTTTCTTTCACTTATTTTATTTATGTGACTGTGGTGGTGGGCCTGTGACATGGCACTCATGTGGAGGCCAGAAGATAACCTGCTGGAGTCCTTTCTTTCCCTGCTTCTGGGGATAGAACCCATGGAGCTATCTCATTAGCCCACATCTTCATTTTTTCAGTTGGCATTCCAAGTATGCTTCGTTGAATTTTTGTACTAAATGAATTTCCAACTAAGAAACTAACTTCATAGGACTTACCGGTGTATAACTATGCACACTTCCAACACTGTTCAAATTAACAGACGCCAAACTCTGGTCTGAGAGACTGTTGTTAAGGCTGCTTCTTGGGCTATCACTACCATCCTGGTCAGTGTTGTACAATGCTACCTGGAATGGGGGGGGGGGGAGAGAAAAAAGGCACACCTGAATACATAGTTCCTACAGTGAAGAGGGTTGTAAAGTAGCACTACAAAACCACAAATGAGCCTACAGCAAGAAACAAAGATCCAGTGGTCTTTCCTTCAGAGTTTGTGCCAACTCCATATTCAAATGTTAATTCCTTATTCACCATGAAACAATTTTCTTACTGCTCTCAATATAAATTATATACCTGTCTAGAGCATGAACTAAATGTAGCATGTATAATTATTAAACATTTAATATCAGAAGGTAATAAAAAAGTCATGTAGAGTTTTATATGTGGTGGATGTATTCATGAATGCATACAAGTGTGTTCCTTTAAAAAAAAAAGGTCATCATAGTGTTTCTAAAATTAAAAAGGCATACTCATAAAATCATGGATATGTGATACAATTTTTTTAAATTGGCACATCTGGCATATTGAAAATTGAACCAAATTTTAGTTAATTCACTTAAAATAGCCATTAATCCAACTACATGTTAACAATTTTTTTTCATTCCAGTAAACAAGTAAAATGAAACAGTGATGGTCTACATTTTTGTAAATTCTCAATGTCTGACTTGATAGGAAACAGCAAGATGCTCATTACATGCTTCCTCGTGCAGTCTGTGTTGCTTTACGTACAAGCACAAAAGGCATCAGTGAACTTCTCATTTAACTGTGGACAGTCTTTGATTCATCAAAACATTCCAACTATCGAGTTGAAATATGGAATTAAAGAAACCATGGCAATAACAACTTTTTACACTCAATTAAAATCTGCTCTACCTTATACTTTGAATTAACTGCACATTATTATCTATACATAATGTTATTACATCATCTGGAATATAATTTCTAAGTGACCTTCTAGGTGTTGACATACATATTTCACTATCACACCTGTTAACATTAGCCCAATCCCACTAGAGAAATCTTAATAGTAAGAAGGTCACAGACTCCCATAGTAGAGTGTCCTAAAACACTAGGTTTTTCATTTGAAAGCTCAGATTTTACCAAAGGAACCAGATAATGTTGACTTTTCCTTGAAGCAGCAAAATCACCGATTGCATTTGTTTAAAAAAAAAAAAAAAAAAAAAATCATTTGCCAACACTGAAACTAAATAATCTGTCACAGTTGTTCTTTCAAGGAAAACATTAATCCGTGTGAACACAGTAGTTGCCAACTCAAACACACACACGTTTGTTTGTTTTTTTTTTTTTAAAACATTCACTGTACTACTCTGTACACAGAAGTGTTTTTGCATTCTCCCCACAGAATACTAAACAGACACATTCTGTGTGATAACAATTGAATAAAACGATTTTCCCTGCTTTACCAAAATAAACCTGGTTTTTAAGTTTTGTTTAGCTTGATATCTGTGACAGTGAAGAACACTGGGGCCTACTAGACGACAGAGGGTGTCACTACCTCCACGGGGCTAACATGCCAGCAGGCTGATGTTACCTACCTACCACTGGTTTTGGCACACCAGTGAAAGTACAAATATAAAACTAGTATGTTATTATGAAGCCAGTTCTGAGCTCAATGGACTTACTACTATGTTACTTTGGACATCCACAGCTGACTACATTTTGGGAATGGCTGACACGCCTCACAGTTTTCCCCAAACCCCACTGATACTCTTCCTAACCATCCATGTCAGCAGCCACCCTCATCTCCTGTTTCATTATATGGACATCTACAATTTCTGACAGCTTTTCCTGTTTTAGAATTATTTATGGTCATTCTTTCTCAAAGCCTTGTTTCCTATTGCATTATCTACTCTAAATATTATCTTTCCTCCTATTGAAAATATTTTATATAGCTAAGAACTTTATTATCTTTTATAATATAGACTTCGGGTCTATCTAAAACTGATTTTTTTTTCTACACAGAAAGTGATTTTTCCTTGTACTTAATTAATGAAGACATTGCTGGATTTATTCAAAGAGTCTGTCTGCTCTTATATTAGTACCATAGTTTCATTCATAGTAGGCTTCTCTTGCTTAGTATTTGGAAGAATAAATTCTCCTTTAAGTTTGTGTGAGCAGACCAGAGTACCTCAGGTGCCAAGATCAGCAGTGTTACCTACTTCTTTGTGAGTTAAAGTTTACCCTCCTTTATCCACCTCCTCAGTGTGAGGGTTACAATGCAGACCACATTGTCCAGCATCCTTACAAGAGTTCTAGGATTCACCAAGGCACTTACATTTGCAAGATTCTATAGTTTGAATATGAAATGTCCCCCACAGACTTACATATTTAACACCTGGTCACCAGTTGTGAGACCTTCAGAGGGTGTGACCCTTGAGATTGTATTACTGTTCACTTTCTGCTTTCTGAATACTGATGCAATGTGACCAGCTGGCCCCTGCTGCCATGACATCCCTACTATAATGAGTGTTTTAAATTCTTTTCTTTAAATTATCTCTAGTCAGGTTCTCTGTCACATGAATGAGCAAGTAACTACTACAAAGGGCAATTGCCTTACCAACTGAGTCATCCCCCAGGTCGGTGTATTTCCTTTTTGGCCACTGGCTTCCCACAGTCTGTCATTTTTCTACATTCCTTTCTTCCCTCCCCAAAAGCATATCAGGATTTTGACTGATATCACATTAGCATCAACTGGGAAAAGCTGACCTCTACAATAGTCTACATTAAAAATGTGCATTTATTTAGTTATGGCTGTATTTTCTATCAATAATTTTCATGTAGAAGTTATCTTCATTTAATTCTAAGTACTTGCATATTTTAATGCTAACTTAAATGTTTCCCTTAAAATGTATGGAGCCAGTGAGATCTCAACGGGAAAAGGCATTTGCTGCCAAGTATGATGGACTGAGTTTAATTTCTAGACCTCCCTCCCACTCCCCACGGTGGGAGGAAGAAAAACAACTCTGGAAAGTTGTCCTTTGACTTCCACGAGTGTGCTAAAGATCTATGTGCCCATCCTCCCCACAGTTAATTAATATAATTTTAAAAAATCTGTCTGTGGATAGTTATAGAAATAACAACTGATTCCTATGATCAAATGCTGATCTACTATTTTTTTATTAAATTTACACCTTAAAACACTATCGCTTTATCTGTATATTCTTTTGAATTTTCTATGTGAACTTCAAGTTATCTGTGGTTTTTCTGGTCTGGCTGCAAAAATTCTCCACTGGTTATTTCTTGCTACTTCTGTCTCCTGGCCCTTTCTGCAACCAGTGCTAGGGCTGCATGTGTGCATCACCACACCCAGCTACTGCCTGGTACTTTCTTACCTCATACCAGATATGTGACTTTTACCTTTTCCAGACATATGTTTTTTGTGTCCTTATAAATGTTCTCTGGCTTCTCACTTGATTACTGTTATCTAAAATAAGTTCTATTTTTACTGACTTCTTTCTCATTTTATTACCATTGTACTTCACTGGTTTGTTCTGTTTTCAGACACTTAAGTCATTAATATTTAACCTTTGTGAAACCTATTACATATAATCGAGGCTATCACTTTATATCTCACAGGCTTACATCACTTGTAATTTTCACTGACTTACAAGTATTTTCTTTTGTTTTTTTTCGAGTCAGTTTCTCTGTGGTTTTGGAGGCTGTCCTAGAACTAGCTCTTGTAGACCAGGCTGGTCTTGAACTCACAGAGATCCACCTGCCTCTGCCTCCCAAGTGCTGGGATTAAAGGCATGCGCCGCCACCACCACCAGGCTGCAATTTAGATTTTCTAGTTTGTGTTCAAATTTTCTACAATTCTAATGGAATTTCTTTACTTGTTATCATGATCTTGATTTTCTTGTTCTGAGTTTATAAACATGTTAAAACCTACCATTATGAATAATGATCTGTCCATTTCCTCTTTCAATCCTGTCAGTTTTTGAAGGTATGCTATTAAATATACACAAATTATATGTAGAAAAATTATCATTTCATAATAAAACACAGATATTCCCTTATAAAATACATCATTTCACCTAAGATGTATCTTTTATAAGAGTACAAGTTGGATTTTTCTTCCCCTAACCAGTCTGAAACTCTTATCTTTTAAGCCAAGTACTGTTTGTTTGTATTTACATTTCATGCCATTCCTGGTGTAACTAGATTTAAATACTATTTGTTTTCTTTCCTTCCAATTCTTCTTTGTTCTTGTATTTCCTTATTGCACTGGTATATATTTTCTCTCTCTCTCCTCTCTCTCTCTCTCTCTATCTCTCTCTCTCTCTCTAAATAACCTGCAGCAGTGGTTTATAAGGCATGGAACTTTGAGCAGTAACTGTGGAAAATTATAGCTCTGGATGATCTCCAAATGGAATTTAACTGTCTTCTAACAAGAATATTCACCCACCACTCTACCAACAGCTGAGGCTAGTCTATCATGGTCTGTCCTTACAGAACAAACTCTACCCAATATAACTTGACGGCCTGAAGTATTCACCACAGCTCTCACTGAAGACTGTGAAGGGCAATTTTTGTCCCATCTGGAAAGACAGCTAGATTCTGGCTAGTGGTGAGTCTACTTTGTTTATAAATCTGAGCCCAAGATAGCAGAATTCAGATTTAATAAATACTTAAAAGTGCATGTTGCTTACAGAAACCTCAACTCCTGATAGTCCTCAGGATCTTGTCTCCTAAATATCCATTCACTTCATAGTCCCCTCCCTCTGGTTTCTGTAACCCTCACTCATGCCTGCTCCAGGCTATGGCTCTCTAGCAGCTGTTATGGACTGACAGAAATGCCCCAAAGGAAAATTTTATCTCGCCCCATATATTTGCCTGGTCCCTGAATCACTTGTCTCTGTCTCTGTCTCCACCGTCTCCTTCCTCTTTGGCTCTACATGAACATGTGCACGTGTGTTTTGTATGCGTTGGGTGGAGAAAGACAGGCAAAATGGATTTTCTGTATTAGGTATCTAAAAAAGAAATCTAAAAACTATAGCTTCTTGGATATCATATGATTTGGTTAGTAAGTCCCAACATCATTTCTTCCTGGGTCCTAATAACCTCAGCTGTCCAGGTTTAAGCCCTCAGCATCTCTTAAGACTACTGCAAAAGCTGTATTGGAGATACTGGTTTCAAACCATACACTTCATCAGAAATGTTTTCAGTTTAGCTGCCTATATTAGAAATGCTATTTAGATGTACAGATGTCTAGGCCCTATTTACAAAGACAAGACAAACTGTTAAAACATCACAGAACTCCATCACAACCAGAACCAGGAAACACACACAAACTCTCCCTTCCTCCTAAGTGACTGTGATCATTCCACAGACTGCTATGTGGAAAGAAAAATTTTTATAACTCCACTCCCAGTGTCCTTTCAAATTTGAAATATGATTATGTCACAAATAAGACCTTGACAATCTTTACCTTCCTATAAGGTTCATGATATATTTATTTGTACTCACATATATGCATGAGAAAAAATGGAAGACTGAAAAGCAGAAACCATGCAGACACAAGCTAGAAGGAGCAGAAGGACAAAGTGAAAGCCAAGAGTCAAGAGCACGTGTGAGCTCATGTGAGCATCAACACCAGAGATGCATGGCCTTAAGACTGTGGTCCAGAACAAGAGACAACTCATGAGGCTCCCAACACATGTTAAGACTTCTGACAAAGAACTGTCTTGGAAAGAAGAGACATTTGCAGTCCACTGTGTATCTAATTTCCCAGCATCACCAAAATAACAGCAGACTACCAAAAGGGATTTCTGGGTACATTTCTAGACTTGAATATCACAAAAACAGGCCAACTACCATTACAATATCTCTATATAGCTATTCCAATTATGCAAATTGCTTGTTTTACTGAATTCTGTTGACAGGGTCTAGATTCACCTGGGAGATGGGGACTGAACACATCTGTGAGTGACTATCTTGATTAGATTAACTGATGTGGGAAGACCCTTCTTAACTGTGTGTAGGACAATCCCTGGGTGGAGACCCTGAACTACATAGAAATGGAGAAATCATCAGTCTGTAACACTGGCTCCCTGCCAGGATGGACTATACTCTTAAATTGTGAGTCAGGACAAGCCCTTTCTCCCTCAAATTATTTGTCAGGGTACTTTATAAAATCAACAAGAAAAGAAACTATGACAGAAAAATTCCATAAAATTTGACAGTTTTTTCCTTCAACCACATATTTAGAAAACCAATCAAATTTTTAAAACAAATTGATAAAAGAGAATATTAGCTCAGAAATTCTATCAATTGGAACCAGCAGAGTCAAAAATTTAAATTAGCACTTAACTTCTCAGTAAGCACCTTCCAATTCTCCCAACAAATATTTGAACTTCGCAATACACAACTCTATTGCCAATATAAGAATAAACTAAATATATTATTTACAGACATTTAAAAATGTTTGAAAAATGGAATTACTTTGTTAGTCACAGGGTTGATTGCCAGGGTTGGAGAGGCACTTCCCGAAATAATACACTCCATTCCCAAAGAATCTGAATCTATGCTATATGGAGTTGAGGCCTAAAACACAAGAACAAAATAAACAATCATTAGCTCATATATCCAACAATTTGACATAGTTTGAAGGGATCTTATCAAATTCCCCAACATCCAGTTTCGTGCTTTTCAAATATGGCAATTAGTAGCTATTAAAATCCCTTCTACATTCTCACTATATTATGGCATGCTATTGACCTATCAATTCTACTGGTACAGCTACCCCTTACAACTTCAGTGATCTCATGATAGGGCAGTGCAGGGTGGAGCTATCCTCTAACAACCTTCCCATTTCTCCTTTTCAGCTACAGTTATCTACTCATAGCTGCAGGCTTAGAACTACCTTTCCCAGAGTCATCTGCAGCTAACTTCAGCCATGTGACTACGTCAATGGTCAAGAATGTGAGTAATACTCAGACCATCTGCAGCTTTTCTTTGAAAAACTCGCTCTGCCTCACATTATGCACTGGAACATACATATAATGGAAATTGTCTTGTTTATCCTGAAAGGTGAGTTAGGCAACAACTGACAAACACTGGAAAAACAAGATTAGAATCTGGACATCTGAATGACAGAATTCAACAAGGCTGTGTATCTCTCTGACTCAATCTATACCTCTGTCTTCACCTGAGAATCAGAGATCTCTAGTTTAAGCCTCTCTGATATAGTATTCTTATTGCTTACACTATGATTTCAGAACTGACAAGTGCCTTTTTATAAAGTAGGATACAAAAATGTATTAAGGACCAGTAGTTTTTCTATACTCCAACATTGAATTTGCATGAACTCATGAAAACAATCCAATTCCTAAGAGCTCCCTCTCAAAATCTGTTAATTAAGCTAACCAAAGTGAAAGACTTAACAATGAAAATTACAAAGTACTTTAGAAAGAAGCTGAAGGAAATACTAAAAAGGCAGAAAGGCTTGTCACATGTGTAAGTAAGAAGAACACTGGTAAAATGTTCACATTACCTAAATAAGTTATAAGAGAGCATTCTTCACACAACCAAGAAAACAAACCAACCAAGCAACTTAAACTTGTATAAAAGAATAAAGAACATAAAACAAACCAAAGCCAATTTTGAACAAAAAGAGCAAAGCTATAGGTATCACATACCTGATTTCCATACATACAACAGAGCCACAGTAACAGAAACAGTACAATACCAATATAAAAGCAGACAATTAGGCCAATGGACCATAACAGACAACCCAGAAATAAATTCACCCATTCTCAGTGTGCTCGTTAACTTTTTCATCAACATAATACAAGCTAGCATCAGCTAGGAAGAAGACTGGCCTGAAGGTATGTCTGTAGGATTCATTCATTCATTCATTCATTCATTCATTCATTCATTCATTCATTCATTTGTTTAATGATTGATGAGAGGGACCAGCCCACTGAGGACAGTGCCACAACTGGGCAAGTACTGAACTGCATAAAACAGCCACTTAAGTGAGCCACAGAAAACAAGCCAGCTAGAAGCATTTCCCTCTGGTTTCCGATTGACTTCCCTCAATAATAGACTGTGACAGGATCTATAAACCTAGTAAATTCTTTCCTCAACAAGTTGTTTTTGGTCATGGTCTTTCTTTATTAAAGCAACAGAATGAAAACTAGGACATATAGCTACCCAAATCTAAGCAAAGGTGCCAAGTACACCAAACTAAGTGCAGCTTCTTTAACAAAAGATGCCAGGGGAAATGAAATATCCATACGCAGAACACTGAAACTAAAGACCAACAAACATCAACTCAGAATGGATCAAAGGCCTTACTGTAAGACCTAAAACTGAAAATTCTAGAAGGAAATCATAGTGTAAATGTTTTAAGAAACTGGCATAGCCTATGATTTTCTAGATAGGACTATGGAAGCACAAAAAATAAGCAATAATTAAGAAATGAAATCACATCAAACTAACACACAAGAACAGTGATGAGGCATCCACACAACAGAAGATGTCAGCTGTTCATCTGATGAAGGCTAGTATTCAAACAGTCAGTTCAATTAAAAGGTGGTATATGTTCTAAAAATACACTTCTCAAAATTCCATGAAAAAGTCAGGCATGGTGGCACATGCCTTTAATCCCAACACTTGGGAGGCAGAGGCAGGTTAATTCAAGGCCATGCTGATCTACATAGCAAACCCAAAGGCAGCCAGAGTACAGAGAGGGTCTCAAAAACAAAACAAAACAAATATATAAAAACACTGAATATGATTAAGGATGAAAATGCAAATTAAAGCTATAAAACTATACCATCTCACCCCACTCAGAATAGCTACTTATCAAAACAAAGAAAAATGCTAATATGATGTAATAACAACAACAAAAAAAATACACTGTAATACACTGTCAGCAGTAATGTAAGCCACTACAGATTCAGTATGAAGTTTCCTCAAAAATTAAAATTAGGGGCTGGAGAGTCAACTCAGATATTAAGTATACTTGTCCTTCCAGAGGACCAGGGTTTGGTTCCCAGTACCCACATGGCAGTTTTCAACTGTTGTCTAGGCTCCAAGGGATCCAAGGCCCTCTTTTAACCTCTGTGGGTACCAGGCACACATTTGGTATAGGCATACATTCAGGCAAAACACTCAGACACATAAAATAATAAAATTAATTCAAAACCACATCGCTCAGCTCTCCTACTCCATTGTATGCAACAATGAAGACAACACTCTGTATGTGCCCATATACATCACAGAGCTATTCTTAACAGCTAATTGTGGATAAATATATTACGCATTTAAGTGTGCATATACACATGTATGTATATATTTATATATACACAAAATGAAGTATCTTTCAACAACAAAGATTGAGATCTTGTCATTTGCAGAAAATGAAGGATATCGTGTTAAGTGAAATAAGTCCAATACAGAAAGACAAGTGTAATGTTTACATGTTCTCATGTGTTGAAACTAAAACGAACCCTTCCTTAAGTTGCTTTTGCTATCTAAAATAGAAGAGTGAACAAAGTGTGGGAGTTGGTGGCCCACGCCTTTAATCCCAGCACTCGGGAGGCAGAGGCAGGCGGATCACTGTAAGTTTGAGGCCATCCTTGTCTACAAAGCTATACAGAGAAACTCTGTCTCAACCCCCACCCCCATCCCCAAAAAAGGAGAGTAGTGAACAAATACTCATGACTGAGTAGAAGACTACATCAACTCATGCACTACCAATTCATGATGCATACAGACATAGAAATAACATTGTAAACACCATTAATCAATACAATTTTTAAAAATCTAGTTGGTATGATTGAGAATAATATAGAGAAAGGATAGAAAAACATAAGAAATGATTAACATTTGGAAATTCAGCAAAAGACAAATTTAAAAATTTGAGCAGTTCACTGAACCGTGACATGAACAAACACAAATGGGGAAAAAAAAAAAACATACTTAGCTACATCTAACTGATCCTGGAAAACAAGCACAGAAAACATCTAAAGAAAAAGAACAAATTACATAGAGGGAGATTATTAACAGAAAAATGTGTTTCTTATCAGAAATGACAGTATTACAGTGAAAAATCTCAAAAGTCCAACAAACAAAAGTAAACCAATCCATAATATAAATATTCAAGAAAGCAACACACTGGCATGATATGATTTGATGGTGTGAATCCCAGTGCTTGGGAGGCTGATGCAAGGACTCCTAAGTTTCAGGCCTGTGAAGGCTAATAAAGCAAGAATTTATCTCAACCACACGCATTAAGTGAACACATGCACACACTCAAGTGGTAGAATAAAGACATCCCTTTCAAAGATGGGGAAAGTAAGTGGATTTGTTGGTAAAAAAAAAAAAAAAAAAAAACCACATACACCTAAAAGTTCTTCTGGCCAAAAGAAAATTATAAGATACAGAAAACTTGGAACTCTGGGGTATACATTAAAGCACCAGAGGACTGGTTTTTCCCTCAACACAGGAATTCATTAAAGAACCAAAAGTGGAAAATGATACAGAAGACTATTTTCCTCTTAAGTTTTAAATTCATGTGTGATTGATTATTCAAGACAAAAATATAGGATGGTCTTTCAAGAATTGTCAGCATACACAGATAATATATTACAGTAAGGGAGATTCAGGGTAAGGAAAGTAGCAAAGATGCCTACATGAAAAATACTGACATACTAACTCTAAGAAGACTATGAATGTGAAATTATATATTCCCATACACACATTATCAAATAGTTTTAAAAGTCAGTAAGTAAATCAGCACAGAACACCAACATATACCTACACTAAAATAAAGGTTCCAAACAAAAATATACTATAGATGTATACTAATCAAACAAATTAAATGTTTTTTAAAATGCTCCCAAAAAAGCAGCAAATGTCAAATAGGAACAAAAGAGCAAAACTCAGTTAGTGTGGCTTAGAAAAGAAAATTGGAAAAATAATTGGAAGGAAAGGAAAACTCTCAAAGAGTTTTCCAGGTCATTTAAAATGATTATTACAACTAACAAGATCATAGGCTAAAAAAAACACCAGTAGATTCCCACCAAAACAAACAAACAAAACAAATTTATATGCTTGCAAAAGCAACTGGAAATGTCTAAGATTCAATTTATAATAGCATTATGAAACAAAATATCCAGGATTAACTCTAACTAGAAATATGCAAGTCTTTTATGCTGAAAACTAAAATCCCATCCAAAATTGGAGTTATGCTTCTCCCCCAGATTAGTGGCAGCCTCAGTGGAAAAAAAGTATGGAAATGATGAGAAAGTTTCACTTAACATTTATGAAATTTCACAAGTAGTAAGATATTGAAATATTCAAGTTATAAAGTTTTATGCATTTGTCTGTATACAAACTATCCCTTAATAGTGTAAAAACACAAAATCCCACACAGTTGTTAGAAACCTTCAACTACGTACAGGATTTGTTTTAAAACCCTAGAGATTTTGTTTACAAACATACACTGGAGGCAATATGCAGTACCTCCCAAGTAGTACACAGTGGGTGTTCTTGCACAGCTTAAATATCTATTCCATTCTACAGCTAAGAGGAAGAATGCAGGCTGGTATTCCTTCCTCTGCTCACTTTTACCTTTCCTTTAAACACATCCTCACTCTTTCTCAGACTCAACTTAGAAACTGAGTCACAAATAATAACATGACAATCTTAAAAGCATGGCCAGATACAAATTATCCTCTAGAAGAATGTCTTCTTGAACCAGTGGGATGGCACACCAGGTAAAAAGCACTTTCCACTCAAACCTGATTACCTAACTTAATCCTCAGACTCTGCTGTCCAGTCCACTATCTCTTCCTTTCTGCATCAACAAGTACATCTATCTCTACTTGAGAGGCACATTTACCTTAGGTCCACAAAAGGGATTCTTTCCTAAACCTGACCATAGTTGGCAACTGACTTAAAACTTAACACATAAACAAAAAAAAGATTCCCCCAAAGGGTAAATAGTTTAAATTATAACATAATAGTTTAAAATACATTTTCTCAGCTTAAAAGAGTAACAGATCACGACTTCATAATGTAAAATATGACCTGCCTTTGTTCCAAATTTTACTGTTCTATGATAAACTAAATTAAGGAACTTTAGATTCACAAATGTTATGAAAACATACATGATCTAAGGTGTTTCCTTAAATAAAATCCAATGGCTACTTAAAATGTAAAGTATTATAATAAAAGCAATATATACTACAAAACCTCTGATGAAACACAGTACCTACTGTTGTAAGTTTCAAAAGCAGCACTTGCTGCTGGGCAGTGGTGGTATATGCCTTTAGTCCCAGACTAGGGAAGCAGAGGCAGAGGCAGAGAGATTTCTGTGAGTTCAAGGCCAGCCTAGTCTACAAGACCTAGTTCCAGGACAGCCTCCAAATCCACAGAGAAACCCTGTCTCAAAAAACAAACAAAAAAAAGCACTTGAGAGAAAGACGCCATATGACAGAACTTGGGTGTGTGGGTTTTTTTTTTTTTTTTTTCCTTTTAAGCTGGGGGAAAGTAAATGAGAAAGGGGAAGGGGGAACCCAGCCTCAGGGGACAGGAGCAGTGGAGGAAAAGGGGGGGGGTGGGGAGACAGAAGACAGGCAGAGAAGCAGAGAGAAAGATTGGTTGGAGGTGGGCAGAGCCCTTTTAAAAGGGAACATAGTAAAGCTGCAGCTGAGGGCATATCCTGTCAGAACCCCCAACGACAGGCCAGTACAGATGCCTGAATACTAACACATACTATCCACAACCAGCCCCTAAGATATTAAAAATACAGTCACATGGGTTTTTCGGGGACAGGAAGTTATCAAGACTTCAAAGAACACTCTCTTTCGGAGTGTTTATTAAACTGCCCCGATCGCATGAACCCTGCTCTCAGATCATCTCCTCACAGAGGTCCTTTCTCATACTGCCAACAGAAAACCTGGCCAAAATAAACATCAGCAGTACTGAGAAAATGCAGTGGGTGCCTTGCTTTTGAAACTTTTCCACTTTTATTTTTAAAATAAAGATTAAGAAGCACATGGTAGAAAATTGAATTTACCAAGTATCATGTCTAAATTTCACATTCAAGAGCACCTGCTTCTTGAACACCTTGAATCTTCTATTTCTTTGGACTATGGCATTACATCTGTCAACAGTCTGGGGGAAGTCTAGGACTCTTAAAAGTAAACAAAGTTTCTCCAAGAATGACAGAGTCAAAGAGAGAATTGTCATCCAAAAAGTGTGCAAAGTTGCCAGCCCTATTACCAATTGCAACTTCCAAAAATAAATTCAAACTCCAGTAACTTCCAAAGAGATAAACAGAAAACAACCACAACTCAGCTCCTTCACCTTAATTATCCAAACTGCTTGATAATGTCATAGACTAAACACTGAACACATTTTTCCCTTCCTTCAAATTTCTGCTAACAGATATTAAATGCTTGTATTACACATACCCAGATAATAAACCTATCTTCTTAAATCCTGGTTCATTTAAGAAACGAACTGAGGCCCCAAAATTCACATTTAATTTTAAGTTGATGTCCCAATACCTAAGTTCTTCTGTGGCCATGCCTCATGTGGCCCTCATTCAAACCTAATCTGAGGTCTGATTCTTTTTTTAAGACAGTCTCACTATATGCAGCCTTGGTCCTTATCTCTTAGGCTAAGAAATGATATTCCTTTACCAGCAATAGGCAGTCACATCAAATTTATTTCACAACACACTACATGTTTTCTTCCTGAAGGCATCTATTATCTATTACAGACTTTATGACACACTAATGTTAGAGACTTGAATACTTCTTTTCTTTGTCTTTAGGGGGATATTAGTTCAGTGAAGGAAAAAAAATGGAGGAAAAATTACTATAAAGCATTGTGATTTTATAAAAGAACTTTATAAAAAATTCTACACCAGCACAAATGCGAACACAAGGAAAGGCTTTACTAAGTAGTTAACACCCGAAGCAAGTTCAACAGCAAAGAGGATGAGTATGGATGTTTAGCTGAAATGGTGCAACTGAAGAGAGAGGAAAATTGAGATGCAGTCAACATATGGAGGTGGCAGCTGAAGTGTTGACTATACATATTAAACACATAACTGAAATATCAGCCAAAAGTCTTTTCTTTCTTGCTTGGAAATTAGCTTTAACCATGGATTCCTACCAACACAGGCATGCCGACTGTACAAAGTGACTGCTATATGGATGAAAGTAAGAAAAACTGTGAGGACATGAAAGAAAATACTGTAACCAGGAAGCACATCTGTGAAATGGCTGTGCTCAGTACTGGAGCAATCTTCAGTACTGGAGCAGAGCAAGGCTACCAGATGCCTGGAGTGTGAGTTTCACAGGGCAGGTGTTTGTGTCCTAATAGAGCAAAACCTTCAAGCAATTCCTAAGCTGCCTGCCTCCCTTGCTCAAAGGTGAAGATCAAACAAAATGGGTCTGAAAATACACAACAGTAAAAAACAAAACCTTCCTTTGCTTGTGATCACACCTGATCTACTGGACACAAACTGTTAGTCTACATTTCTGATATGCATAACACTCATGAATCATAAGGAGCTTTACCCGTTCAACAGATCGTGCCCTCTTCTTTGACCGAGTAGGCAGTGTATCTTCCTTCGGATTGGTGTCTATTGCCCAGTAAGAACCCTAAAGATAAAGAAATAAATATTAATTGTATAATTTAGTAAATCTTTAAACATTTAAAGAAGTATTTATAATCTTCTCCAAAACCAAACATTTTGCCAATGTAACAACAGACGAAAACATGGGAAGAAATGAAGCTGCTCATTTGTGTTGCTGGTCCCAGTGGCTGAGCTCCAGACCTCACACCTGCCAGCAAAAGTTCCCTCCTGCTAGCTACACCTCAAGACCATTTTCACAGTTATCTTGAAACCAGGTCTCATCAAGTTACCCAAGTGAACCTCATCCTTGCAATCCACCTGCTTCAGCTTCACGGAACAGTTGTGATTATGGGTATGTACAATCCCACCTAACAACTCGAATTTAAAACCAAGAAAAGAGATGTTCACAGCTGAGTTACTAGAGAAGAGACCACAGCTGCAGATCTCAGTCCAAGAGTTCTTGCCATGACTGAATCAAGAAGAAACCAACAGGCAAATGAGTTTTTAGTATGTAACTCATTCTTACTTTATTATTTTTAAGAACTATGTATGGTGGTGGTGGTGGGGTGCTTTAAGTGTGTGGTTGTGCATTCCTAAGCACTACCTCAGATGTCTCCTCTATGTTTTACCTTACTGACTTGAGACAGGCCTCTTACTGACCCAGAAGCTCACCATTTCACAGGGGTAAGTAGCCTGGCTGGCTGTGAGCACTCCAGAGCTGTCCATCACCATCCCTCAATGGTGGAGTTACAAGAACATGCAACCATACCCAGCTTTTTATGTGATGATTAGAATTTGAACTCAGACCCTCACACTTGGAGATCAAGCACTACCACCTTCTAGCTATCTACCCAGTACCTGTAATTGATTCCTAGTAATGGTTACATTATATGAAGATTTACACCTAAAAGTATTTTACAGTTGAAGATAAATTTCTATAGCCTGGGACCCCACAAATCTAAATATACGAAGAAAACTTTATAAAGACAACTACTTAAATGCATTCTATCTACATTAGGGCACCCTGACATCCACGCATAAATCTTGTATTGCTTATTCTGTCATAATTTGTTTTCACTATATTCTTTAATAGTTTTCCCAGTATTCATTCACAAATATTACTGAGCACTCACTATGTTTCAGACACTCAAGAAAACTACACAAATCATGTAATCTGACCATTATACAGGTGAGGGGACCACAGCTCAGAAAAACAACATTGCTGAGCCTTGATTCTTAGTTCCTTGTGAGTTCCTTGTGTGTGCATACATATCCATCTGGTAGAAGAGAAGGAGAAAGAAAGGGAAAGGGTGAGACAGATGTGGTTCAGAAGTGGGAACACTGTGTATCTCAGTGTGCTGGCTAGCCAACATGATACAAACTAGAATCATCTGAGCGGAGGGAACCTTGATTCAGAAAATGCCTCCATAAGATAGGGCTGAGGCAGGCGTGTAGGAACATTTTCTTAATTAGCAATTGATGTGGGAGAACCAAGTGTTTCATCACAGCAATAGTAATCCTAACTAACACAGCAGACTTACACATGATTAACTTAAGTAACACTACTCAGGCTTAGTCTTACTTTTGGTATTTCATTTATCTTCTTTGGCTGCTTGTTCTGCAGCACTAAAAAATAAAGGAGAAACAGTTCTCTCAAGCTCACACTTTAGCCAGATATTACTG
This sequence comes from Cricetiscus sungorus, assembly GCA_030556225.1. Lineage (NCBI taxonomy): Eukaryota > Metazoa > Chordata > Mammalia > Rodentia > Cricetidae > Cricetiscus > Cricetiscus sungorus. Next base: position 115,974,672 of record JANBXA010000734.1, on the reverse strand, counting down.
TACATATGGCATGTTGATGTGTGCCATGGAACATCCAGATCAGAGGACAACTCTATGGAGTTAGTTCTCTCCTTCCACTTTTATGTGTGTACCAGGTATGGAACTTTGCCTCCTATGCAGTCCTGATGCCTCCTCACTCCCCCATGTGCATGTGCCGGGAATAAACCCAGGACTTTGTGCACATTAGGCAAGCAATCTACTAAATGAGCTGTACCTGCAGCCCAAATCAGTCCTGTAGATACAACATGTTTCACGTAACTGCACCCTAACCTCGAGAGTAGTTGCACTAACTACAATATCCATCCTACCACTCAGCCAACCCAAATTCCACCTCCAAACTTACTCTAAATACTAACCAAGGGGGCTGGACAGATGGCTCAGAGGTTAAGAGTGGCTGCTCTTCCAGAGGTTCTGAGTTCAATTCCCAGCAACTACATGGTGGCTTACAACCATCTATAATGAGATCTGGTGCCCACTTCTGGTGTAAAGGCAGAACACTGTATGTATAATAAATAAATAGATCTTAAAAAAAAAAAAAATTTAACCAAGGAAATCCTGTGCCATACATACCCACAAATTTACCATTCTCTCTCTTTTTAACAGTCCTGTATTTTTTTTTAATCTGATTAGACCACTGACTATATTTTACATTAGTTATTAGAGTTTCATCTAGGCTCTTAACTCCTTAAGGACAAGTGTTACTTAACTTGTTACTGTAATGATCACAGTTTCAGGTGCAAGGTAAGACACAAAGCCAAGTACTCAAAGTAAATTGATACTGAAATAAAAAGAGAAAACATTATTCAACAACCTAGACCAAAATTTCAGTGTAGAGGGCATGGCCAGGTGTTAGTATATTCAGACACTTGAGCTTAGCACTGGTCTCATTCTCCAGCTCATGCCTCTATGCTAATCTTTCAAGTGGCTACTGCTTTTCAGTTAATGAGTCTACAGGACCTGCTATGTGCCAAGAACCATGTAAAACATGGATGTTCCAAAAGCATAAACTAATACCTAACTGGAACCTTGCAATGATTAAAAGCAGGATATCCTAGCACCCCCCCCAAAGTAATGCATTAGCATGATAGTTTCTCTACTCTAGAATCCCACAAGTCCATGTTTTAACCACAACAATTTACATGAATTTATGAAGTGTTCAGCTTAGCATTTCAAAATATAGGTAGGAAAAAATTATTGAGTTGTATAAACTTAAAATAACAAAACAGTGTTTATGAAAATGATAAATGCTTATGTTTGGTTTTAGATTATTTTGTATATATGTATTGATCTGGGGAAATAACTCAATGTACAACTGTAAATTTACACATCATTATAAACATTTGAATATAAATACAAAAGCAGGGGATAATGAGATGGCCCGGTGCTTAAAAGCATTTGTTGCTCTTGCAAAGAACCCAAGCTCAGCAACCACATGATAGCTAATAACCATCTGTAACACCAGTTCCAGAGAATCTGATACCCTCTTCTGGACTCCATGGGTACTGAACACACATGGGCACACATACATATATGCAGGTAAAACACCCATACACACGAAGCAAAAATAATCAAACCTACCTAAAATACAAAAACAAAATGTTTTAACAGTTCTTGTACATTAAATACTATGTAAGAGATAAACAATGGAGCAAAGTCTGTTATGAGCACTTTCATGTGATGAGACGTCTCACCAACCCAGGTTTGTTTGTTTGTTTGTTTTGTTTTTTAACCAACTCCTCTAAAATATGTTTTAACAAAAAACAAAATCCAGCCATTTTAAGCAAATAATTCAAATCTTGATAATGTACATGCCCTGTAACTAACATTAAAATCAAAGCTGAAGAATATTCCATTACCCTCAAAAGCTTCTGTGTAGTGAAGCAAGTTATCTTCCTTTGCTACCACCTCTATCACATACAACCAGAAGGTTGCTTCCTGTTGTTATACACAAGCTTTGCCTTTTCTAGAATTTTGTATAAATGGACTCAAGCTGTTAGGCTACATTTTATTCTTCTTAGTAATAAATGAGAGTCCCACTGTTGCAATCTTACAACATGTGCTTTCTATCTAAGCTGTCTAGTTATTGTCTCTGTGGCTGTAGACTTGGTCTCCTGATGAATGGCAACATAACTTTTCTTTCTTTTTTTTTTTTTCTTTTTTTGTCAGTTTCTCGGTAATTTGTGTTATTTTTCATAGTTTACATAACAAATCCTTTGTTGAATGTATGTACTGTGGATATCTTCCAATCAATGTTTACATAATGGTACTTTACATGGATCAAAGAGGGTTTACTTCAATAAAACCTAGTTTTATAAAAATGTCTATCAAAGGAAAAAAGCAGCCTTTTCCAAAATGAGAAACATTCTCTGCAATGTTTTCTTCTAAAAGTTTTATACTTTCAATGTCTATACTTAGGTCTCTGTTTCACTTAATCCTTGCTGTAACTAAGGGTCAGTATTTTTTCCACCATGATATACTGGACAGTCTTGAGAAGACTGTTATCATATCAATTGAATGCATTAATGTGTCAAAAGTGAGCTGACTGTATACATGAATCTGTTTTTGCATTCCATCTGTTGACTCCATCTAGACTATGATCTAATGCCACATTTTAATTTTTATAGCTGCATGAAATCCTGAAATCAAGTAATACATTACCCTAAAACTTTGGAGATTTTTTTCAGGTCTTCTGTCCACAAAAACATGTGAGCCAGCTTGACAATTTCTACAAACCCGACATGACTTTAAAAACAAAAGTATTACATAACCATACATAATCAATAGCATCAAGTATTCTTCTCTGCAAACATGCTATCTTTCCATTTGTATAGGATTCCTCTATATCTCATGGTAATGTTTTCAGTAAACAGATCTGCATCTACCTGTTAATAACTATGAGTGCTACTGTTAAGTGAAATGCATTTAATCTTCCAATGTTTGCTATCCATTGAGATTATACTGCCCTATGCCCTGCATCTCATGACCAAGCTAAACTCCTGTTGTAGTTGCTTTAGAGTCATTGAGATTTTCTACATTTTAAATTTCAATGTCTTTAATACTTTTTCTTTCCTACTATCAGCTATTGAATGAAAGTTGGTGCATTCAAGCATCCTTCCCTATTTTTAATCTCAGAGTGAAGTTATTTAACATCTTGTTTAATACGATACACTATAGTTTTCATACATACTTTTAATTAAAAAAATCCTAGTTTGTGGAATATTAAATATTCAATTTTTTTTCTGTAACTAAAATAAGACTTTTCAGCTCCCTCTTACTTGTACAGTGAATCACATCAACTGAGTTTCTAATTTTAACCTTTATTATATCAGTGGAACAAATCTCACTGGTCACAATTTCCTCCCTTCTATACATCAAAAATTTCAACCAGCAAACTTTTGGTTAACGATTTGGGTCTGTGTTCATGAATATCGGTCTCCAGTTTTTCCTTGTTTCTTCTCTGCCCAACTTTATTCTCTCAGTACGCTGACCTCACGAAGTAAGCTGAAAACTGCTTCTTCCCATGTGTATGTATTTGTGTGTATTTTTACACACATATATGTAAAACTGTGTAGGGCTGGTATTGCTTTCTCTTTAAGTTTCAGCTTCTTTCTAATGTCACTGTTTTTTCTTTATCATTTCTTCTTCATTATTATTATTACAGATCCAGGTTCGCCTGTGTTGTCCAGGCTGGCTTTGAGCTTGCAATCCTCTTGCCTTAGGGATCATAGGCCTGCGTCACCAGGCCTGACTCGAGTTATTTTCCTGTTTCAATTTTTATTTTTACATTTACTTTTATTGGGGGAGGGATAACTAACTGGTGGGAGCTGAGTCTCTCCTTCTATCATGTGGGATAGAATGTAGGTTACAAGGCTTGGTGACAAGTACCAAGGCCTGCTAAGCTATCTTGCCAGCCCCATTCTGTTTCCTTCTTCTACTTACTATGGACTCAATTTTTCCTGTTGTTGTTGTTTTTTTTTTTTTTTTTTTTTTTTAAAACAGTACCTGAGCAGGTAAAAAGTTTCAGACCCTTATTTGTCCTAAAAAAAAAAAAAAAAAAAGCATTAAAGATATAGCTTCTTTCAAAGTAACTGCCTTGGCTAAGATCCAAAACAATCAGTTCTATTATCATTCAGTCCAAAATATCTCCTGTCATTTCTGCTCTGGTGATCAGAGAGGTTTTAGAAATGTTTGGTTTCTAATTTCATTTTGTTACTTGTTTCTCTGAAACAAGTATATCTCACTTAGAGATACACTGAAATTTGACTCCTTATATGGCCTACCTTCATGAGCATTCCCATATGCATTAGTAAAGAAATTATTCCTGAAATTGACAGGTATGCTGTTCAGATCCTTTAGCTGCTTTTCTGCCTCATTATTAAATTACTTGCTCAGAAATCCACTGAATTCCCTGGCAGTAATTTTGAATTTGTGTACTTCTTTCTCCTTTTGTTTCTGAAGGTTTTTGACTTTTTAACTCTCCTTTTTGAAACACTGCTTTTGGACACATTTCTAATTTTCAGACATTCCTGATACATTAACTTACTCTTCTGCTATCTCCAATGTACCAGTCAATGGATTTTTTTTTTCATTTAGATATTCATTTATTTTTCAGCTCTATACTTTCTATTTGTTTTCTTCACCTATTTCCCAACTTATTGAAAATCTTTGTATGTTCATATTACTTGAATGTATTTTATCATAACTACTGAATGGGAACACTGCTTTTCTGAGACTGAAACCAGAGCCTCATATATCTGCTCATATATCCAACAGTGAAAATATATATAAATGCATATAGTTGTTTTGAAATGTATGTCTCCTAAATTAAGTCATTTGTTCCTTCTACTTGATTTAGTAGTAACTGAGCCAATTTCAATATTTTAATTCAGTTATAACAACATTGCTTCTCATCTTTCTAGGTAAGCTGACCAGGAGATTTTTCTGAGTAGTATACTGAGTTGATTTCTAACAAACATACTTTAATATCTAGATGGTCATAAGCTGCATTAATAAGATCATACATTAATCCATAACATTTATTCAAATCCCTGACATGGTCAGATTATTAATAATAATTACCACAACTCTACTTCTAAATGTATCCAGAAAACTAATTTACCATAAACTTTTATTCATAGTTATACAATTTTTACCATTATATTTTATAAACATTTTCCAAAATAATGGAGGAACAACAGAAAACAACCTTGAAATGTTTTGTATGACCTATTCAGATTAAGAAAATTCATAAATACAGAAAATAGTTGCCAGGAGCTTGAAGAGAGAAATGCAAAAATTAATAGAAACAGTGTTCCTTTTCATGAAATGAAAATGTCCTGGAGTTCATTAGTTGGGGGGGGGGAGGTTTTAAAGAACAGTTTTACAAATATTCTGAAACTACTGGGTTATTTGATCCAAAACAAAAGGTAATGGTATATAATCATATTTAAATGTTTTAAAAAGGTGTTATTTGCAAGGAGTGTGGTAGTTTGAATGAGAACAGCCCCCACAAGCTCATGTTTGGGAAGGGTTACCAGGTTTGCCCTTCTGGGTGGGAGTGTGGCTTTGCTGGAGTATGTCACTGGGGGTGGGGGGGCTTTGAGGTTTCACAGAGTATCAGGATGTGAAGCTCTCAGATACTGCTCCAATGCCATGTATGTTTCCTGCCATGATAATCATGGACTGACCTAAAACTGTAAGCAAGCCCCCAATTAAATGCCTTCTTTTAGTAAGAGTTGGAGTCATCATGATTCGTCACAGCAATAAACAATAACTGAGACAGAAAAAAAGAAATCAGAGACCTCTAATTTAACACTGGTTATGTATGGCAAAGTCAAGTCAGAAAACAAGGTATTGCCTGGAAAGAATTCCTGTCACCTGATTTCTAATTGAGTTTTAGCTCTCCTTTAGCCACCAGGGTACTTCCTAAGAGTTTTATTCTAGTTCATGTACATGTGCCAATGTATGTGTGTACGTGTGTGCACCATGTGCTTGCAGGCTCACAGAGACCAGAAGAGGATGTCAGATACCCTAGTACTAGAATTACAGGTAGTGAGCTGTTCTATGTGCATGCTAAAACATAAAAGGAAGTAATAGTGTGTTTGCCACACATACTCAACGCCTTGGCCCAGCATCACACACAAACACACAAAAACCAATTTAAAAAAGAAGAACATTTCTTAAAAGAACAATTCAAAAAGACAATCATGAACATAAACGTAAAGCATCAAACTAATAGAAGAAACAGAAGAAAATCTTTATGTACTAGTTGTCTGCGGGCCCAACACACAAATATAAGCAAGGAGTAAAAAATAGTAAATTTTAAAATAAAACAAATTTTATTTCATTAACATTTAACATGACTCCTCCTTTTAAAGCACAATTATAAAAATAAAAAGGCAAACCTCAGTCTGAGAAAGTATTTTCACAACATAAATCTATCAAAAGACTTCCATAGAGTACACACATATACATTCTCAGTAATGATGTCAACATTTTTAAAAAAAGACTTAAAAGAACCTTCAGAAAAGATATACAAATGGTCATGAAAAGATGTTTTTTAAAAACCAAGGTGATTAGGACTAGGCAAATAAAATTATGTTGAGATACTGCTTTACACTCAAAGTTAAGATCTTTGCTAATGATGAACTACTAGTGGGAAGTCCGTGGCATTACTGTGAAAAAAGCAAACTAGTATAGCCACCTGGAAAAAAGATGAGCAGTTTGTTATAATCTCCCATTTATCCTATGACCCAACAATCCACACTCGGTAGTCAAACTCAAAGAAAACGTGTATACAAATTCCTTTTAATGTTTCCATAATAGTCTGAAACTAAAAAGACCCCAAATTGTCTTGTCTACCAACAAACAAATGGACCATGCAATAGAACATGGCTTGATAATAACAACTGATGGCAGAAAGACCCTGTGAGAAAGCACACATGCTCATGCTTGATAACTCCATTTCTACAAGTTTCCTTACATGAAAAAAACCTATGGAAAAAAGAACTCAAAGATCATCACCTCAGGTCAGGTTTGACCAGATTTCATCTGGAATCAAGATTAGACATGTAAAAGAGCTCTGGGCTCTACTAAGTAATATGCAAATGTATGCATCAAGTCCTGTCAACAAGATTTATACAGTAAAAACGTGCACACATCATGTACCCTCCACCAAGAAAAAGAATACAATAGCTTAGTCTCTATAGTCACAAATACCACAAACTACAATTCCACAACTTTCACAAACTACATTTTTCAAAAGTCAATATTATTAACTTCAAGATGTACTAAAATGAATGCTAATTCCAAAGAGAAAAAAATCTGTAACACCCAAATAAAAACTCCACAGCACTTAACAGAAAACATCAAATAGTTAATCCATAAACACCAGGAAAATGAGTATTTCTTTTCAAAACTGAAACAGTCAAATATAGTGGCTCATGCTTATAATTCTAGTACCTGGGAGAATCTGAAGCAGGAGGATTGCTCTTAGCTCTGAACCAGTTTGAGGAATAGTGAGCACCTGTCTCAAACAAGCAACAGCAACAACAAAAATAGAAAGACAGACATCTCAAATATCAGTAAGTAATTAAATGACTTTATTCTCATCATAAAGTATGTATTACCTTATATAAAATTCAACTTATATCAATTCAAAGTACCCTCCTTTCTTCAGGTTGAAAATACTCTTAATAAAAATATTATTAGTACATCCCTTTAGTCCCAGCACTCTAGAAGCAGAGGCAGTAAGATCTCTGAGTTAGAGGCCAATCTGGTCTACAGAGCTAGTTCCAAGACAGCTAAAGGCTACACAAAAAAAAAAACCCTGTCTCTAAAAACCAAAAAGAAGAAGAGGACAAAGAGGATGAGGTGAGGTGAAGGAGGGAGGGAGGAAGAGAAGGAGGGAGGGAGGGGAGGGAGGGAGGGAGGGAGGGAGGGAGGGAGGGAGGGAGGGAGGGAGAGGAAGAAGGGGGAGAAGAGGGAAGAAAAGGGAGGGAGTGAAGAGGGGGAGGGGAGGAGAGGGAAGGGGAGGGGGAGAGGAGGGAAGGGGAGGGGAGGGAAGGAGGTTAGAAAGAAAGGAGAATGTTATTATCTGATTAGGTAGAAATAATAACAGCTTTATATTACAGAGAGATCGACTCCCATTGCCAAGCATATGCTCAGACCCTGTTCTTCCTTAGCTCTAGATGCACATCCACTTCAAGAACTTCAAAATTGAAACCAGACCCTTTCCAACCCTGACATCCATAGTTTTGTATCACATTCTAATCTTTTCTTTCTCATTCCCAGTTTCTATATGGCCATTCGTCTTACCCACAGCATCTTAGGATGCTCCAGCAATCTGCATCCCCACATAAGAAGCAATCATACTTGCCAGCTTGAACCTGGTTTAGTCCCATGCTTCAGTGTAATAAACAATACCATCTTTCTCTCAAAAGTGTTTACTTTAAGCACCAAAGCTACTCCCTTCAGCCACAAGGGCGACTACTAATGATCAAGCACAGTAGGCACCCAAAAATAGCCTGCTTGCCTGGCTGAATTAATGATATTTATAAACAATTATCCCAATGCCAACTTAGGTTCCTGGAACAAATGCAGTTTTCATTGCATTATCAAATTAAGTAAATAATGTCTCGAGGGACAGCTAAGTAATTTATTTCTATACTAATAGATTTTAAAATACTAATTACTATATCAATTTAATAAATGACTTTTCTAAATGTTACACACATATAAAAGTATCTTAAGTACTTTTACTTAATCAGTGCCCTAATTTAATTCTTTCAGAATTTTTTACTATTGAATAGTTTTTCTATATCATTCTGAATGTCTAAGAGATACATAGCTCACCCGTCTTTAATATGTATGTTACCCACTGAAAAAGGCAACCTGATATGACTACTAGTAGTTTTAATATGACTATTAGGGTTTTTTTTTTTCATCTCAATATTTATCATTATCTGGTCTAAGCTTAAAAGAATGGGATCTGATGACCGAATAGCAACAACTCTCATAGCCTTCAAATGGTCATTTCCTGTGGGAAATTCATAGGATGAAATACATGTAGTAAGATGGAACAAAGCTGTGTCAGCAATATGGATGAATCTCAAAAGCATCATGCTAAATTTTTTTTAAAGGCCAACTAAAAAGACCAGGTATTATATGAGTCCTATTACATACCAATCTGAAAAAGGCAAAATTCTAAGAAACAGGAAACATCAGTAATTGCTAGAGCCTCAGAAAAGGGGAGCTAACTCCCAAAGGGCAGAATAAAATACATCTTAATCATGATTACACTATACGCTTCTCAAAATTTTGTAGAACTGTAAAGTGAAGTAATTACCCTTTATAGCCAAAAAAACAACTTCCAGGTTAAATATTTTATAAAATTGTTAGATCTGGAAGCAACAACAAAGCATTACATAGCACACTACAATGCTGGGATGGAAGCTCTATCTTATGAGTCTTTCAATCATTGGAATACCTATTATCAACGTTGCATTTTGACTTTCAAAGATTTTATTTTATTTTTATATACAAATGCTTAAGTGCCAGTGGGTACCCATGGAGGCCAGAAGAGGGTACTAGATCCCCCGAAGTTGGAGTTACTTAATGGGCAGTTGTGAGCCATCAGATCTGAGTGCTAGAATCTGAACTTGGGTCCCACAGCAAAAGCAGCAAACAGGGCTAAACAATCAATCCCTCCAGCCTTTTGCTGTTGTTAAAAGGAAGCCTCTCACTACGTAGCTCAGGTTGGGCTCAGCCTCCTAAGTGCTGGAACAGTAAGTACACATGCCACCATGCCCAGATACCCTTGGCTTTCATACCTCACTATGTCTAATGGCTGATCTGACATTCATAGCTGACCTTTGCTCACTGGCACCAATCCATTCCTTTACTTTTGGACCTTGCTATTAATTCCTTTAATCACTGATTTTCCTGAACTTTGTTCAAATTGCTCCTTCAACTAAACATGACTATGTCCTATGTCCAGATGGCAACTGGGCTCTTAGCTACAATGACTTAAAACCACTAAGTCTACTCAAATATGTCAGAAACCGTAAACTTGAAAGCATCATTTACAAACTCCTTTGGGGTTTTTCTTACTCCAATAAATAGGATGTCTTCCTTTTTATACAACCACACTCTTGGTTACCCTTGTGTTCTGTTCCCTTTCTGGCTTTATACAAAGAGACAGAAAAGCAGTCAACTTCCTCACAAACTATATGCATGGACTTTAAGGCTGGTGTTAAAGAACACTTTTTTGGAACAAATACCTGATTATTTTTGCCTTATTTGGAACAAATATCTGATTCCTGAAGAACTGTTAACACTCTTAATATTCTATTTTAAGTTCTCATTGTCTTTACAGTTTCTCTACATCTTTTAAAGTAAGATGTTCCAAATGGAATCATCAGTGAGTAACAATAATCTACAAATACATCACTACCTGATGTTCTCAAAAGATTTCCTCTAAAATCCTCTGAAAATAATGCAGTTAAACTGTTATGCTCCCTCCTTTATATTAAGTCAGAGAATAGAATTTATTAAAAAATAAAATAAAATCACAATCTCTGACATTTCCAAAGCCTCTATAAACAGCTAAGTTTGTTTCTTTACCAAACAAGATGAGACCAAAATCTTGAGAGCTGTGGTGGCCTTCTATTCTCAGGCAAGTGTTTTCCAACCATCATTTTACACAAAGCTCCTCTAATGAATTAATTGTATGTAATTAATGCCCCAGAACAGGCAAGTAGACTCCAACGTCATGGCTGTTAGACTGGTTAACAGTCTACTGTTATTCATGCTACATGTTGAAGCTACTCCCAATAATCCTTTGGTTCCTTTCAGATTTAAGTATTCTTCTGAACTGGAGAAAGAACCAGGTTGAAAAACAAACTAAGCCAGGAAACAGAAGACAGCTACCACTTTTAAACCTATATTTAGTCTACTATGTTTTCACAATGCAAATAACACTTATCTTTAAGACCATTATTAAGCATATACAAACTAAAAAATAAAGTATTTACAAAAAGAAAAATTTTAGACCAATAAATTAGACAAAAATACAGAAAACAGACTTAATGAGAAGGTGTAGGTAGGGTGTGTGTGTGTGTGTGTGTGTGTGTGTGTGTGTGTGTGTATGTGTGTGTTAAAAAGCAGAGAAAGGAGCTCAAGAGATGGGTTACTGACTCAGAGCACTGGCTGCTCTTCCAGAAGTTCCACAAGTTCACAACAGTCTGTAACTCTAGTCCCAGAGGACCCAAAGCCCTCTTCTGGCTTTCTTGGACACAAGACACAAACATGGTATGCTGAGCTACTTCAAGTAAAATGTTCATCATACACAAGTAAAAAAATTTTCTCAAGCAAAGAATGCAGAATACATAGACACGGAGAAAGGACTCCAACTCAGAAAAGACAAAAAGAAATTTGTTCTCCTAAAAGAATAGTTTGGGGTGGGGGTGGGGGGCAACCATTAATAGTATGGCTCTTTGAAATTATTTCAAAGACTGGAAGAAAAACAGATTTCTTACATGACCAAGCAAGTAATTCAACAAGAACTTCAGGTAACACAGTCAACAGGAAGACATACCATGAAATGGGGTAAAGAGGTTACTTTTACCTCTTTGGCCTAATGGACCAAGACTAGAGCTAGCAAGACTAAAGGAGATGAAAACTCCATTCCAGATCAGAAATCAAATCTACTCTCATCCCTCCTTGGCTCAATGATTTTCTCCCACTGTGGTGAGAGTAATTTTTAAAAACCGCTTCTCAAATGCCAGGGAACACTGCAATATAACAAACAAGACAACAACACCAACAAAACTTTTTTTATAAATACCCAAACTTAACCAACATGTTGGCCTCCCCTCAAGAAAGACAAGTATAGAAAAGGCATTCAACTACAAAGCAAGTGAACATTACTTGTTCAGCATTCATTCTAAGCCTCTGTGTTGATCACAGATTACTTGGAAGAAGTGGGAGCAATACAGAGGGAAAGTTATGAAGCCACTAAAATAACAAACTGTCATTAACTGACCTAAGAAAATAAAGTCATCAAGGCAGGTTGAGGTGGTGCACACCTTTAATCCCAACACTCAGGAAGCAGAGGCAAGCAGATCTCTGAGTTCAAGGTCAGCCTGGTCTACAGAGCAAGTACTAGGCCAATCACAGAGAAACCATGTCTCCAAAAAGGAATAGACAGACAAGACAAGACAAGACAAGACAAGACAAGAGAGTCAGTCAGTCAGTCAGTCAGTCAAGGAAATGAATGAGTGGAACTGGGGCTGGAAAGAGACATTCCTAATGATAAACTGAAGAGCCAGTTGGTTGTAGCTCTTCCTCATTAAATTAGTTTAATCTAGCCTTCTGCAACTGCTAAGCAAATGTAACCAGAATAGCTGTCTCTAACTTCAAACTGAATATGAACAAGGAGTACCTTGGCCTTAATTATCAGTCCTATAAAGTGGAGTAACACTGAGGTTTCAAAGACATTTTAAAAGCTATAGAATTTTGTTTTCTTCTAAAGCAAAATTCCATTCAATCTCATAAAGGAGCTGTGGAGATGATTCAGAAGATGCTCTTAAAGAGGAACTAGATTCAATTCCTAGCACCAATATGGAGGCTCACAACCTGTAACTACAATCACATGGAATTCAACAGTCTCTTCTGGTCTCTGGGGGTACCAGGCACACATGTGATAAACAGACTTATATGCAGATAAAACACCCATATACCCTAAAATAAACTTTAGCAAATAAAAATGATTGTACTCACAGAAATGTATTACTTATAAGATCAACTTCACAACATTAACTTCTAACCATAATCAGTAAGAACAATGGCTACTACTCAAACCTAGTTTTAGGATCCCAAGTGAAAGTAATCATATCATCATAAACCTAGTTTGTAAAATTAAATAATGAAAACAATGACAGGTTTGATGAATACAAAACTAGAGATAACTGGTAAAAGCTATCAGTATTATTCATCTCTATTTTCTTAAAGGTTCTTTTTTAATTTTGTGTTATATGTATATGTTTGTGCACGTGAGTATAGATGGCCACAGAGGCCAAGGATGTATGGTGTTGGAGGAAGAGGGTGTGTTGGATCCCAGGAAGCTACAGTTACAGTGGGTGTGAGCTGCCTAATACTAGTGCTGGGAACTGAACGAAGGTCCCCTGAAGAGTGGTACACATACTTACCAATGGAGGCATTTTTTCAGTCCCGCTGTACTAAACCACATTTTGAGATTACCTAGGTCCAAAAGATAACTGCAAAATGAACCCTACATTTTTTAAATAGACCTTACTCCATAATATTATTTAATTAAAGAAGGAAAGGGTTTTATCTTCTGTGCATAAGAAAATTAAACTGACAGCCAAGTATTTAATGACCTTCCAATTTCGTTAAAGTTAGAAATCAAGTATTAATTTTCATGATTATTTTACTCCCTTTAAGTTAGAACTAGCTGAGCATTGATGGGGCACGCCTTTAATCCCAGCACTCAGGAGGCAGAGGCAGATCTCGGATCTCTGTGAGTTTGAGGCCAGCCTGATCTACAGAGCAAGTTCCAGGACAGGCTCCAAAGCAAACAGAGAAACCCTGTCTCGAAACACACACACACACACACACACACACACACACACACACACACACACACACACACACACACACACATTAGAACTAGGCATAATGGCACATGCTTGCAATTCCAGCCCTATGGAAGCAGAGGCCTACTGCAAGTTCAAGGCCAGCCTTGTCTCCACTGCAAGCGCCAGGCCAGTAAGGCTACACAATAAGACCTATCGCAAAACACAGAAACAAGCAAATTTTTAAAGGGTTAAGCCAGAATCAAATGTTTATGAAATCCAATTAGTGCCTTCACAGTTATTAAATTATTTGTTTTAAACTGATTCATATACTATGAAAATTGCCAGAAGGTCCTACACAATTTTAAATCCTAGCACTTGGGAAAGGAAGCAAATGCAGGCAGATCTCTGTGAATTTGAGTCCAGATTCATCTACATAGCAAGTTCTAGGCCAGTCAGGCCTATATAGTAAGAGTCTGTCTTTAAAAATGAAAAAAAAAAAAAATGTAAGAGATATTTAAAAAATAACTAGGTCTTTTTTTTTTTTTTAAAGACAAGCCTATTTCAAAGGAAAGAAAATTTTCATTGTTATTTCCTACTCACAATGCTAAAGTTATGAGCATAAATAAAAAGTAAAACAGTAAGACTATTATAACCATCTGTTATATCATAATGAATCCTCTGGGAGAGCAAATCCTCAAAAGTGCTGCTTGAGAGTGTGGGCTTCCAGAAAAAATGAAGATACAGTATGCTTATCAACAGGCATGCCTCCTCAAAGGCATTGTGCAAGCAACTAGGGTTTAGCAGTGAACAAGATAAACATAATTCAAAATTTTAGACTCTAGATAAATAATGAAGAGTAATGACTAAGGTATGGGGTCAGCATTTCTCCAAGACTGCTGGCTGTCTTTGCGAAAGATCCTGTGAACACAGACAGCAAGCCCTAAAACACAGACCAGTTTAGGAGCTGATGTAACATAACAGTGGCTACAGTGAAAGAAGTAGTAGCAGAGCTCAATCTTGAAGGATAACCAATAAATAAGCCAAAAGGAGGACCATGTGAAAGACATGCTGGGGGGGGGGGGGGAAACTTCACAGTAAGCCACGGATGAGCTAAACTACAACTGAAATTGAAAAGGATTTATCTTCCTAACAAAGAACAGATACCTAACCACTAAATAAGAACATCATCTTGCCAACAGGCACAATTGGCTCACAGTACAAATCTAGCTATTTATGCTGACAACCAACTATGACCCAACCCAGCAATCTAAGCTGTAGAAAAGAACTGACTCTACCAAGCTACCAAGCAGCTACACTACTGCACAGCGACCACACGACTAAACGGGGAGGGTGGCTCCCTCTGGTTGAAATCCTGAAACTGTAATTCTACCCAGAGATAGATAATAAAGCAACTACTAGAATAAAGTAGAAACAAAGTTTTTCTACTTGCCAAGTGCACAGTTCTATCCCAGATAGTAACAACTAAACCACTACAGTTCCAGACAAGCAGCTCAATATCAGATTAGATTCTAAGATTCCACATACAACACTGAGAAAACCACCAAGCAAAAAGCTAGATAAAGCAAGGTAAGCTGTCAACGACAAGCTCTAGATGGCTTCTTTATTACTTTAAAGGAGCTCAAGCTGAGGGGACTCGTGTGCCTGGGGTGGCAAAAGCACTTGATCACAGCAATCAGGAGGCAGAGGCAGGTCGATCTCTGTGAATTCCAAATAGCCATAGATATATAGCGAGACCCTATCTCAAATAAATAAATAAACAAATAAATAAATAAATAAATAAATAAATAAATAAATAAATAAATAAATAAATAAATTTGAGAGCTGGTCCTTAATAAATATCGCCTAAGCCAGAGTGAGCAGGAGTACTTGCTGTTTCACAAAAAAATTTCTGATCAATGAACTAAATAAGGTTTTGATACATATGTGCTAAGAGACATATCACTTCAATTTAAGAAAATGTCCTACCTTTCCGGGGTCATCCTTGGATCGAGGCACTTTAAGGAAACATTTGTTCAGTGACAGATTATGTCGTATGGAATTCTGAAATTGAAGAAAAAACCATTGTTGGGTCAATGAACTATTTAAAAACAAAACAAAACCAAAAAAACTACTCCATCTTTAAAAACAAAGAAATCTTTGTATTTCTATGAATTGGAATACAGTTACAAATAGAACTAACTTTTAAAATGTGCTCCAGGGACTAGAAAGTTAGCTTACTGGGTAAGAGTGTTTTTACCTCACTTGCAGAAGACCGCAGTTTGATTCTTAGCACCCAAATCAGGCAACTAACAAACAACTATAACTCTAGCTTCAGAGAATCCTATGCCCTGTTCTGGTCTCCAAGATCACCCATCCCCACATGCACATAACTATACAAACTCACATACCCACACATAAATTTACAATAAATGTTAAGTAAATGAGCATCAAAGTTAATCCTTTCTGGTTTTCAAGTTAGATATAGCATATTGTAAATAAAAACAAGTTATTGGAATCGATTCCTAGAAGATTTAATAACAATCTATATGCATTATGTATCATTTAATTCTTATGAACTTTATTGGTATAGAAAGTTGCCTATGATGCAATGCTAAACAATTAATATCAAACACAAAGAAAAGTGTGTATGTATCATATTTTAACTATGTGTGCAAGATTTATTTTATGTATGTGTTTTTACCTGCCCATAATGTCTGCATACCACATTCATGCATGGCTGATACATAAAGAAGCCAGAAGAGGGCATCAGATATCCTGGAACTGGAGTTACAGAAGATGGTTTTGAACCACCATTAGGTACTAGGAACTGAGCCCCAGGTCTTCTGGAAGAACACCAAGTGCTCTTAACCTCTAAGTCATAATTTCAACCCCTTAACTGTGGTTGTTTATGTGTTTATTTATTCTTGAAAATAAATCAGAATGCTAAATGTTAGAAATTATTCTTCATATGCTTTTAGATGATAACTATGTTCTTCTTTTTACTTTCCTACAAGGTACAAATGGTTTATGCTGTACATATACTACCACTTTTAAGTGAGTTTCTTAATGTGTTAAAGGCACCAGGGATATATAGCACAACAAGAGGGAAAGCACTTGCTCTGCATGCACACGTCAGATTCACTCTCCAGCACTGTGACAAAACCAAGTTTAAAAACTACACTGCACTGTAAGTAAACTCAGAATCAGAACGTTTTAGGAGAAAACAAATTATCATATAGTAAATACATACTTCTGAACCTTAAGTTAAATAAATTAGGCAAATACAGATATCATTTAAATGATAATATTGCAGCTTTCACAAACAGCTACAGCCACCTTGGAATAATGTTTTCTGAAAAAGATGTAAGCACATCAGTTTACCTGTATCTATATGAACTGAGGCCTTTTCTTTCACCTTGAAAACTTTAACTAAGCAGCTAATTATTAAAAATATGTGTAGCAGATAATCATTTTAAATATAGATAAAAGAATATCTCTGGTGACTTATTTTTCTTTATTATTGGGAAAGTTACACCAAAAAAGTGGCATCTATTTCTTATTTATTTCACTTATGTATGCACACATGTATATGCATGTGTGGAAGTCAGATGACAGCTTGTGGGAGCCAGAGATGGAAGTCAGGGTTGTTTGTTTGTTGTTTGTTTTTTTGAAATAGGGTAAGAATGAGAAAGACTAACAGAGGTGGTGAATATGAAAGGAGAACATATGTATGAACATAAGTATAATAACACCCCTTGTTCTGTAATACACAGATAAAAATGAAAGAAAATAACAATCTTCTGAAACAAAAACAGATTCCACTGCTCTATTACAAAGATTTTTCGAAACAAGGTCCTAGTTGTAATAGGAAAAACTACATGAAAAGATACTGGGCCAGTGGGTTGTTAAAACAAGAGGAGGACGAGGACACGAGGGTAAAGGTGGAAGAGGGTCTGGGAGGAGGAGAGGAGGAAGGAGTGTAGAATGAACAAGATCAGGATACATTAAAATGTCAAAAAAATAAAACATAGTAAGATAAAAACTATGCAGGGTACAGAAGGCCAGGAAAAGATCTAAATTCCTCAATACAGCAGAAAAGAACCACCAACTTAGGTGACAGAAAAACATCTTTAGAGAATTGAGAGTTGTGAAACAACCTATTAATGAGTAAATGGAACTGAACGACTCAAACACAAAATATCACAAAGCCCCCTTTTTCCCAATAAATGCTCCAAAATCCATTCCCAAATAACTTTTATCTGTTTATCCTTAAATGACCAAATATTTAGTAGAGAGGGGCTCCAACTGCATTTAGCCACTACTTAAATGGTTATCTTTGAGGTCCTATTTTTTGGCATAAGTTCTATTTATTATAAAAGTCTGAAGTCTATTCAGAGTATTTGGCCCTAAATGGGGAAACTATATTATACTCCTTCCCTCAAGACTCAGGATCTATGCAGAAAAAGGACAAAAAGATTGTTAAGAACCAAAGGTGGTAAATGATTAAGGAAATGGTGTTTTCCAGTCAGAACAGCACAGATGCAGCACATATGAACTCAGAGATTTTGACAGCATGCACAGACCCACAAAAAACAAAGCCAGACAAAATCCCAGCAAGAAGAAGTGGTCAACCAAGTCTCACCCTTAGCTAAGAGCTACTGACATCTCATTGATGTGAGAAGGGAAAGTCAGTATCCTTCAATGGAGTGGCACCTGGAGAGGTCAAAACCTCAGGGGGCTGGGATAGTGTCTACTGTACAAGCATGAGGACCTGAGTTTGGATCCCCAGCAGGCAAATAACATAGCCAGGTGCAACAATGCATACTTGTAACCCCAGCACTGAGGGCCAGAGACCAGAGGATTCCAGGAGGTTTGCTGGCCAGCCAGCCTAGCCAGAACAGCAAGTTCCAGTTGCAATGAAAAGACCCTAAAGAAGTGACTGTGGAAGATATCTAGCCTCCACATGTACCCATCTATAGCACAAATTCTCTTTTGGTCTTAATAATAAAAACTATCAGGGAGTGAAAACTAAAGAATAAGACAAACAGAGCAGCTAGCCACTAGAGTTCTTACTTCTACCAATGCTCAGACCAAAGGGATGATCCTGTCTTCAGACTGACTGCTGCTCCTGTCTCCTCCCACCTTATATTCCTCTCTCCGCCCAGACATATCAGTCCGTCTCCACCTCCCTAGTGTTGAGATTAAAGGTGTGTGATCCCAAGTGCTAGGATCACATTTGTGTGAGCTGTTTCTCTTTTAAACTGAATTGATTTCGTGTAGCTCAGAGTGACCTTGAACTAACATCGACCCATCTGCCTCTATCTCCCAACTGCTAGGATTAAAGTTGTGTGTCACCACTGCCTGGCCTCTGTGGCTAACTAGTGTGGCTAGCTTTGCACTCTGATCTTCAGGCAAGCTTTATTCGTTATCACATAAACAAAATATCACCATATCCATCCACACAAGCACATCCACACACAAACAAATACCAATTTCTTCAATGTGATGAGGCATAATTACTAGTACTGCTTAAACTTAGTTTCAAGGTTTCCTTTTTCACCCAATCTTTTTTGTTATCCTACATCCTAATGATTTATAGGGTTAATCTTCCTCAGCAAAGTGATTTACACAAAAATTTTACTTTCCCTTCTATTTCAATTATAAATAATTCAATTACAGAATAGCTATCTTTATCTTTAATAATGCAATCTCCTTCAATACCCTTACATGAAAGGGGGTTTAAACTAAACGTTAAGGTTCTATCTAACCCTTTATAGTGAATATAGCAAGGTTTTCTATTCTGAGTAACAACATTTCTGAAACAGTTTGTGGCTGCTTTGTATCTTTTTCCTACCCTCTATGCAATCAATACAGACATCACAAGCTGTAAATGCACTTCTAATTGCCCCCCTCTACCTCCTCCATTATCAGGAAAGAAAGGAAGCAGCAGGACAGAGAACTGCTTAACAAATCTATGGAGAATGGATGGGGATTTATGAAAACAAAGGTCTCTAACAAGGAGAAAAATCAGTTTTCTTTGGTCTCTTTTTGTTGTTTTGTCTTTGTTTTTGAGACAGGATCTTACTGTGTAACTCTGGCTATCCTGGAATCCACTATGTAGACCACAATGGCCTTGAATTCACAGAGATCCATCCACCTGCTTCTAACCTCCCCATTGTTGGGATCAAAGATGTATGCCACCACACCCAGCTTTTGGTGTCCATATAAATGCTCAAAATTCATCTATATCTACAAAAAGGAATATTAAAGTGAGCACGGTAAATTATAGGTAGCCAATGTTTTAAAAATCAGTGAGAGGAAAAAAATTAATGACTATGAAATAGTAATCCCTAGACATACTAAA
This sequence comes from Cricetiscus sungorus, assembly GCA_030556225.1. Taxonomy (NCBI): domain Eukaryota; kingdom Metazoa; phylum Chordata; class Mammalia; order Rodentia; family Cricetidae; genus Cricetiscus; species Cricetiscus sungorus. Next base: position 115,954,710 of record JANBXA010000734.1, on the reverse strand, counting down.
GGTCTGCCTGAAGCATATGGTACCAGATAACCTTTCTGGGAATCTTTCAGTTTTAGGGAGAAAACATACTTTTCCACTTACTTCCACTGCCTGTTCTACCAACCATATGTTAATATATAAACTTTGTACCTTTCAGGTGAAAATGTATCACTACTTCTAAAGGTATTTCTGACTGTGTGATTTGAGATAATAATCAAGCAGGTTGATGAGGAACATAATCATAATTTATATATTGTTCCTGAAAAATGAAACAAGTTCTTCAGTTGGGTTTTCATGTGTTTTAAGGTTTTTATGATCTAGTTCATTCCAACTCTCTACCAGGAGCCTCTATAACCAAGTGCTTAGAATTACATTAAAATATCCCTCTAAATCTTCAAAATAAATGGCTATTTCATTTCCCTTAATAACTTTCTAGTAAGTCCTCTTCCTTTTACTCTGGTAACACTTTATTCTTTGTAGAAATAAGTTTAGATTCTTATACTCCCCATTAGCTCTCATTAACCACATTATCAGTGTTCCAGCATCTTTACTGACCTGTGATTGGGATTCTGACAGTTCTTAGCTGCAGCCACTAAGATCACCACCTGTGCACATTCGCTATGTTCCCTTTTAAAAGAGCCCTGTCCACCTCCCCTCCATCCATCCATCCCTCCCTCCCTCCCTCTTTCTCTCTGTTCTTCCCACTCCTTTCCTCTCTCCCATTGCTCCTGTCCCCGGAGGTCAGTCCCCCCCCCCTTTCCCTAAATTAAAAAAAAAAAAATCCTCTGATTGAGCTCTGTCACAAGGTGTCTTTGCACAGTGTCTTTCTCCTGAGAGTTTCTTTTTTTAAATTACATCACTACACCCTTTTCTAGGTCATAGACAAAATGGATATATTATGACTTACCCACAATAGCTGTAACCAACTGTATCAACAGTAACACAGCACTCCACAATTCTCAAGAGCTTTTAATGCAGCTTCCTAATTGCACAGTATATGTATCTTCATCTAATTAAGAGGATGAACTCCCTTAGGGACCCAGGAGGAGAAAGTAAGCCCTTTTCAAATTAATGAAAGGACAATGAAATTAACTGAAAAGATTGGTAGCCCACAGGCCAAACAAAATCAAAACAGACACATTTATTATACTGCAGATTAAGAACTCTGGAATTAGAAACATCTGGAAATTGGGAAATTCTACACAGAAACCCAGATTTCTCACAATGGAATGTCCACTATGTAGCCTAAGAGGAAACACATAACCAGAACACATTAGAGATGCAGAGACTGGTTTGGTACCTGTGTGCTACCTGTCTGGTACCTTCAGGAATTCATGTTTCCAGCCATTGATAAAGACCCACAAGTCTCTGATAAGAACTCTTACTCAAATTTTGACTTTTTTTTTCCTCTACAGACACCATATTTTTCTGCTGCTAAACAGATTTATATCTCACTAATCCAAACATCCACAAAAAACACCTATCTGGTAGTAAAAACAGAAAACAGAGTTTCAATTAAATTACTACCAGTTGTTTACAATCATGTTTTGATTCTCAGGTTTAAAAAAAAAAAATCTTTTTTTGGCTGGGCAGTGGTGTCACGTGCCTTTAATCACAGCACTCGGGAGTCAGAGGCTAGGGCACCCAGGGCTACAGAGAGAAACCCTGTCTCAAAGGAGAAAAAAAGGGTTTTGTTTTGGAAGGATGAACAGGGCAGCTGGAGTTCAAACCCAGGGCTTTATATGCTTCCTATGAACTCACCTACCACTGAGCTATATCCCCAGAGTCTGTAGATCCAATTTCAAAATACACTTCTAGGCTGGAGAGATGACTCAGCAGTTAAGAACAGTGGCTGCTCTTCTAGTGTATCTAGCTTCAGTTCCCAGCACCCACATGGTGGCCCACAACTACCTATAACTCTAGATCCAGAGGATCTAATACCCTCCTCTGGTCTCCATATGCACCAGGAAGCCATGTAGTGTACAGACACATGTGCAGGCAAAACACTAATACACATAAAAAAATAGTTCTTATAAAACTTAAAAAACATTTTCCCACTGAAGTACTAGTAAAGCAAATTTACAAAAAGCATGCTGTTAAAAATCATTTTTCATACTGGTAATCCAGTTGAGAGATTTTAAATCTGCAAATTAAATTCAACAATTTATGAAGATTTTGCAAAATTATGGGCTATATATAATTGGTTACAAACAAGTGCTGAAATTCTCAAATTACTAAGTCTGGCACTGAGTTCTGACTCTACCATTCTCTATCTGAAAAATTCAGGAAAGTCACTTAATTTTTTTAAGCCTCTGTTTTCTTATATTTACAATTAGGTAGGAGTAGCTATTTAATAAGGTTGCTGTGTGACTTAAAGAGACAATGGTATATAAAGAGACAATGGTATAAAAGCACTCAGAATAATGTCTGGCAAAGAGAAAATTGAAAATGCAACTATCATTTGAATATTTATGTACAGGGAAAAAATAATAAAACACAGGCTATCTAAAAAAATAATTTCTATAATATTGGTATCAATAAAGCACATAAAAAACACACAAAAAAGATTCACTTTATAGGGGAAAGAAAACTGAAGCAATAAGTTAACATCAAAAGAACAAGAGAAATAACAGAAAAACAAGAGAAGAAATGTTTACAGATAGCAAGGTGAAAAGGAATATGAAAGAAAGGTAGAATGGAAGACGTGAGAGCAGGAATCACACTTTAAACTGTATTAACTGAAACAAAACAAAAACTAAAAACAAAACCTGCTGTGGCATAAGCGGACAGAAAAACTACAGTGTGGCACAATCCTTCCCCTCTAAACAACTGCCTATCTTCCACAACACATGATGCATAGTATATAAAAAGGCCCTTAAAAATGTATGAGAATGTAAAAAGGTAGTAAAGCAGGAACATTTATAAAAAATTGAAGAATAACTATCATTTAATATAAACAAAACCCTATAAATCTTTTTCTGTGCAGACACACATATGCACACACAAATATACACAAGCATATACACACCACCCCATGTAGCACACAACTGGGTAAATCCTATGTAAAACATAAATATGAATAAATGTGTGCAAAAGTAAAAGAAAGCAAATTGGCTTACTTGTTAGTAACATATATTCACTAGGAAACTAAAGTGAAAGTGTATCAAAATGCTCCTTAAGGAAGTGGTTAATTCCAGAACTGGCACAAGGAAGGTACAATGAGTCTGGAAACATAAGAATGAAACCATCCTATAAGCATTCCCAATGGCCAAAGCTTCAAAAATTAGGCGGTCAATGAGGGTTGGGGATATAGCTCAGTAATAGAGCATTTGACAAGTTAAAATGTTTGAGCCAAACAAACAAGAGAAAAGTTCCATATACAGTTTTGCTGGGCATGATGACAGACACCAATAATCACAGTATGTGGAGGCTAAGACAGAAGGATCTCAAGTTCAAAACCAGCCTTCACTATATAGTAATAAAAGTGAGCTGGAAGCCAGCCCAGACTACATAGTGAGACCCTGTCCTAAGATAGTTCACCACAAGCCAAAAAAAAAAAAAAAGATGAAGCTAGTACAAAGCATACCCACAAACACTTCCTATCATGAATTAGTGAACAAGTGAGAAAAACCTCTTTCTCTTCAATGTGTATTGTATGTGTCTGCCACAAGTTTCCATGGAGACCGGGAGAGGGTGTTGGATTTCTTAGAGCTTGAATTCCAAATGGTTGCTGAGATGCAAACTCCAACACTCTACAAGAGCCACAAGTACTCTCTTAACAAGACCAGGAAAAACCAGCAAGGTTTTTGTTACTGTTATTATGTGTTTGTCTTTTGAGACAGGGCATCTCTACATAACCCCGACTATTCTGGATCTCACTATGTAGACCATGCTAGCCTCACACTCAGAAACATGTTTGCCTTCATCTTCCTAGTAACATGTACAAAACTCATTCTCACTAAAGAAAACTAATAATATTCTTCATTTTACAGAAAAAATAAAAATCACCATTAGAAAACAGCAATGAGCAGGCAGTGGTGGCACACACCTTTAGTCCCAGCACTCGGGAGGCAGAGACGGAAGGATCTTTGTGAATTCAAGACCCAGCCTGGTCTACAAAGCTACACAGAGAAACCCTGGCTGGGGGATGGGAGGAGAAACAGCAATAAATGCTAAAATTATTAGGTGGAGTTTAAAAAGAAATAATGTGTTCGCATGCCCTCAAAATATCCCCTCAAAACTTTGTATTCACATGACAATTAACAATTTCAGCGGAGAACCCAGAGATATCACATTAACCAAGAACTATGGCCATGCTGACATTTTATGCCTTGTGATAAGCAGAGGGGTGTGTCACCTCTTTGTTATTCTGTCCTAAATGCACTACCTCTATCATGAGAAAATATCACCAAACCAAGGAAAACTCCACATTTCTGATCCTCTTCAAAAGTGTCTAAGTCACAAAAGAACATTCACCAATTAGAGGAAGACCGAGAGGAGTGACAACTGGACTGCAGCGTGGGATCCTGAAATAGACAGGACACTGAAGAAAAACATCCTATTATCTGGTCAACACAATTTTTGGTTTTCTACCACAGCATCACTGTCGACCCCATCTGCCCACTAGGTACCACTTTCCACTTACTCCTGCATCCTCAGTGCTCTCATTCGAAGCTACGTCAGTGTCCTGACATAATAAAGTTCTAACACACTACTTCCAAAACTAAGTCAATCACCAACTTTACAAATTCCTGGGGCCAGCAAGATGATTCAATGGGTAATGACAGTTGCTGACAACATCTCATGACCTGAGTTTGACCTCTAGCAACCATATAGTTGCTAGAAAGAGAAAACCAACTCCCATAAGCTATCCATCCCTTGGTCTCTTATTTGTGCATGGTGGCACACACACACACTCACATCATTAATCATCATCAATCAATAGAATTAAACATTTTTTTCCATTTTTGGAATCCTAAAAATGATTAAGTCAGAATTAAACCTTTAATTTTATAAAGCTTTACTTGCAATAGCAGTTAACACTATTATTATTGTTTACTGAACAAAAGCTATAATTTAAATAAAATACTTACCTTCCAACCACTGCCAGCCTCTCTATAATATGGGAAGTTATCACAAATCCACTGGTAAATCTCACTTAAAGTCATTTTCTTTTTGGGTGAGCTATTAATTGCAAATGTGATGAGGCTGGCATAACTGTACGGAGGTTTTCCATCTTTGTGCTGTTGGACTTCTTCCTGATCCAGCGTTGTGTTTGGGTCAAGGAGTGCGTTCTTCTTAGAAATTCCTGTTCCATGTGCATTCGTAGCATCAGATTTTTGGATGGCTGCTCTCATGGTGAGCTGTGGTAACCAGTCCATAGATGTTAGGCTGCTCTCCAGTTCAGATGTCATCCTGAAGGTAAATAGACTCCTTAGTGAATATTAAGGAAACAACCCCTGCTTCTCCAAAAAATCCAATATTCACAAATCTAGGAGTTCCAAAGTGAGGGAAAGCCTGAATTAAATCTGGAGAGAAAAGACTGAATTAATATTAATGATCAAACTAAACATTTAAGGGATCAACATTTCCAATCTTTTTTTCCTCATTTTTTTCTCTCCAAATCATAAAAGGTTTAAAACACAAAATAATAACATGCACTGACTACTAATGTCAATCTTTCTTTAAGGGAGGAAGGAAGGGGAAGGGGAGGGGAGAGGAGAGGAAGGGGAGGGGAGGCAAGCAGGCAGCAGGATCCTGATATGAAAACTTCAGCAGCAGCCCAAGTCCTTACTCACCAACACACAAATCCTTATCAAACTGTACACCTCTATCTCAATTTCTTTGACACAAATTAGAAGTTATACAAAGGTGTACCAAAACTAAGGTGAAGACAAGAAGTCAGAGAACTGAGGAAACAGATGCAGGAATCCGCATTAGGGCTAGAAGGTAAAGTTGAACATGGGGGTTGGTAGGAAGAGTGAAGCGGGGCAGACAAGAATAGCAAGAAGACAAACTAGCTGGAGTGCTGACTGAAGAGGTACAGTCAAGGACACTGTGGAGGGAAGGAGGACAGGCAGTACTAGGTGGTTAGTAAACAAAGTCAAGAAACCAGTTTACAAAAAGTAAAGACCTAAATGGTCAAAAAGCACACCACAAGCCCAGGTTTTGATACATGCCCTGCAAGCTGGAACTTCTAATGTATTTTTCTCCAAGGCTACAAAAGTCATTACCATTACACCTGAAGAAAGAAAAGAAGTTTCATTAAGTTAACACACATTATAGAAACAAAGAAAAAGCTGATGTAGGGATGGGAGATGAGAACAGAGAAAAGATGCTGAAACTTCACACTGCAATTGTTGGTGTTCAAGTAGAGCACACGTTCTATCCCATGAGCAGGACAAGTGACAAGTGACCTGTGACCAGTGACCAGTGACAAAGCAGAAGATTAAAGTGACTTCTAAGTAATACCAAAGTACAAAGCAGCACCACAGTCAAAAATGTAAAGCTGAAAACGCAGCTCAGTAGTAAAACACTAGCATATCGAAGGTCCTAGATTTGCTCCCAACACTACAGAAACAAAGAAAAAAGGCCAAGCAGAAGGAGGACCTTGTGGCAGGGAGCACCCCATATAGGCCCTTCATCCCAAATAGCTCCTAGCAAAAAACAACCTAGAGTAAGTACTGGGCAGAGTCAATTTCTGAGAGACAAGGCAGGTTTGAGGATGCAAATTCAAGTACTGACTCCAACAGTTTCCATCTGTGAACCTATCAAAATGTCCATTGTCTGAACCTCCAGCTTCCTCATGAATGCAAAGAAACAATAAAAAGTACTACACTTAAAATACTATCTGATAAGGCATGCATGCATACACAGAGGAAATACTCAAGTGTTAATACTATTACTCTAGGAGTGTCTTTGGAAGGTAAGGTACTAAGGCAGTTTTGGTTTGGGTGGTTTGGGTGGTAGAGAAGATGGAGGGGGAGACAGAAATGATAGAGGAAAAGGAGCAGGAGGAAAGAAGGTAAGAGAGCTGGAAAAGAGACAGAAGAGGAGAAGGAAGGGAAAGGCAGAGAGGAGGAGGAGAGACACAGAGACCTATTCTCATTTTATTTTCCTAATGCTCTAAGTCCTTCTCAAATTCTCCCCTCCTTTTCTGAAAACCAAACCTAAATTTCCCTAAATGGCACCTTCAAGGCTCTTACAACAAAGAAATAAACTCAAATTATCACACCACACTGTAGCAATCAAAAATGCTCATGCCTAGCATGAGTACCATATAAGGACTGAAATAAGGACATGTGCTAAATTTCAAGACTACACTATACCAAATTCGGGGGGGGGGGGGGCACACCTGGAGCTTACAGCCTCTACTAGAACTAAAGCCATAGCCTAACTCTCTTCATGCCCACATCAATAGTTTTTCTGCAGCATCTTCACTGTAAAATGAGAATTACAGCTGTACCTATGTGACTTATCTAAAGCTCTTAGAATAATGTCAGGCAAAAGTTTATTTTTTAAGGTCAGCTGATGACAATGACTGTAAAAAATGAGAGCTGCTATTACAGTTCAGTCACCGAAGAACCATCAGCTATTATTCCCCTATATGCTGTTGCTCTAGTTGTCTCCAGTCTCTCTGTGCACAGCTTTCCCTGTTCAAATTTTAAGACAGCAGCTGTTACACACATTCCCCACGTTAATATAACGGCATGTACAGCATGTTTAAACTGAAATGTAACTGGCACCAGGGTAAGAACTTAACACTTGGGATATGCCAGCACAAAGGAGATATTTAAAATGTGTAGCAATGCATTTAACAAGAATTCATAATTGTACATGTGTATGAGAGTAATAAATAGAGAACCATTATCAATTTCTTGCCCTCTGGGAACTGACAGTTTAATCAAGATCAGACATGAAAAAAATTGAATGAAGGAGCAATGCTAACATAGATACTGTAAAGGTTAACACAGGAAACACAGACTGCAGCCCTGGAGGCAAGAAAGGAAGAACTTCATCTGTGTCTTAAAGAATGTAGAGATCTAAACAGCCTGGAAAAAAAGACAAACTGTCAGAATAATGACATGTTGCATTTCTAATTACCTTTTGTGCTAGAGCAAACATTAAGTACTCCAGTATTAATTCCTTAAATATAAAGTCTGAAAAGGTGGGGAGGGGTTGTTTCTAATGTATTAAAGTTTATATACTCTTGGTGGTAAGGCAGAAAGTAAATCCATTGTGAAGCTGCAGTGATTCTCCATTAAGCAAAAATGTAAAATCTGGACATTATATTTGGCCAAATCGACAGTAGCTTTAGAAAGAAACCTATTAGTGGAACAGTAATGGCAGAAGCCCACTAGTATAAGAGACAGGTGGGATAGAAATGTTCTTACCAGAAATGGCCTCTCCACTCAAACATCTCCCCCTATACAAAGCCTAGTTCATTATTTATTCCCATTCTGTACCTCCTAAACTGAGTAAGACCCTGTTCTTATAAGATATGGATTAAATAAAACAGAATTTATATCCAAGTTTAATACCCTGTATCATAGAGACCCTCTGCTCCTTGAAAGAACAAACTCCAATGGTTAAAACAAGTGACTACCGTGTGTGTGTGTGTGTGTGTGTGTGTGTGTGTGTGTGTGTGTGTGTGTACACACACACACACACACACACACACACACCTATACACACAAGCATTTTATCAGACCAGAGTACCTGTCAAGAAACAAAACACTTGTTAGAGGCTAAAAGAAGTAGCAAAAAATAGACTGGACAGCATACACCAGGATAGCAGCAACCTTTATAACTTGGGGGGGAAAAGTACAGCCCCACAGAAAAATGGTATGATAGAAGCAAAAGGGGGAGCATGTTGTTTATAGGAGAAAAGGAAACAGAAAGGAGTGAAGAACTAAAGTCTAAAGTTCTGAAATTGATGTGGCAACTGTTTTAAAGAATGTCATAAAGAATGTCAAAGTATGACAACATAACAGGTGTGGTAGCTCATACTTGTAATCTCAGTACTTAAGAGGCTGGGGCAGGAGTGCAAAGTTAGCTAGGTCTACTGAATGGGATCCCATCTCAAAACAAAAACAAACAGAACACTTCTCAAAACTAAGTCAGGACATGTGCGGAACTAATTCCCTTTACAAAACACCACTGATATGACTTTATATATGCTTTTACTACCTTATCACATTTCTTGGCTTCCACCTGCAATTTTCCTCATTCCCAAGGAGTAGTAGTACTTATTCAGAAAGCTTTCCAGTTCCAACAAGGAAGTAGAATGGTGGAGACAAATGTATCCCCAACAGAGTAACAACAGGGAGACACAAAGGAAAGTAAAAAGAATAACCCTAATGAGGGTCCTGATTTTGTGAGTCTTCCACTTCATTCCTGGAACTTGGTATTTTGCCTTGAGCTTGGCAGCAGATGGATAGTTGCACAACAGAGAACTCAAATGAAACCTTTGTACACAACACAATGGGGCTCCCTCTTGTTCACATAAATAATGCCCTAAAAGAGAAATAAACTGATTGTAGAGTTACAAGAAGAGATAAAATACAGATCCTTAGTCTACAGCAGGCCTTATGTGTCCTATAATTAGAAGCATTGTAAAACTGAAAAACACACTCTTGCTTCTGAAATGCAATCCAAAGCCTTAGCTAAAGAAATATCAGGCATGGCAGTGCATACCTTGAATACCGTCACTCAGAAGACAGAAGCAGGCAGATTTCCATGAGTTCAGGCCAGCTTAGGGCTCTGCTTCCCTTGGGGATTATTCTGATGCAATGGAGCCTCTTCAAAAGTCTATGGATTTTTCTTACAAGAATAATCTTAATTTATGATTTACATTTAAGGTTACAAAAACAGTCAATTACACTAAGTATGAATTATTGCTCCTCAGTGATTTAAACAAACACTACCTCACACAATCATCTAGCAATTCCAGTGAAAATGAACCCTTCACGACTACTTAAAGTCACCCAAGAGGAGATTTTAAACTCTGCAGACAGCACACATGAAAACTGAGAATATATTTATTCTACAAATAAAATCTTACAATATAATGATTCCTAAAACAGCCCACAAGACCTTCCTTGTCCCACAAAGAAATTCTGAATCCATAGTTCCCAGATATAAAAGCCATAGCTGATTATCTTCAGCAAAAAGTATCGGTGTAACCAAATATATATATATATTTTCATTTACTTGGTGCAAAACTACTCAATCCTGACAAGCATAGTTTGTTTCTGTCTTGTTCAATGTTCTTTCCTCAACACATCTTCAAAGGATTTGTTCCCTGTTGCCTTGAGAAGGAACAGCACTAAACTACTTTCCACTAAGTCATAAAAAAAACTGATCTGCTAAAACTTCCTTTAAGAGCCAGGTGGTGGCACACATCTTTAATCTCAGCACTCAGGAGGCAGAGGCAGGTAGGTGGTTATCTCTGAGTTTGAGGTCAGCCTGGTCTACAGAGTGAGTTGAACAATTAGGGTTACAAAGAGAAACCCTTTGTAGGGGAGGAGGGAGACACAGGATGACTTTCCTTCAAGAAACAACCTTTTAAAAGACAACCAACCAAAAGAAAGGGGGAAAAAATCCTTGCTGGCCTGAAGTGTAAATATAAAGTGAAGGATTTATATTTAAAGATAGGCAATTCAGCAAATAAATAACAAAGGTCGAACAACAAAACTCAACTCCCAGAACTTTTCTTTCACCTCTGATGTTCTAAGAATTTTTACAATACAAAGTATATAAAAAAAACTTTTCAGTAAGATTTGGTGAGAACAAAACAAACTACAAAAAGAAAGAAAACAAAAAATGATTTCAGGTCACTTACTTCAAAAACAGATGGAAAATATCCCATGAGTTATTTTGTAAAGTCCTGACATTAACTGTTTTAGAAAACAATATTCCCTAAACTCGCCACAGGAAGACAGCATAGAGGTGCACAGCTCTCATGTCAACACTTTAGAGGTAGAAGCAGGAGCCTCAACTCCATGCCAAGTTCATGGGCTACATGAAACCCTGCCCCTCCAACCTCCCACCCCCAAAATATTTCCAAAGGAAGCACAATCAATCTTTTCTTGTTTAGGCAATTCATTGTGCTTTTTAAAACACTTTTTAGAATAATCTAAACCTCCTACCACGCGGAGTACAGAGAAAGATGTCTTTAGGCAGAGTTCTCTTCATAATGATGCCACATTTTACACAAGTTAATCTGGGTTCCTTCTCTAAGTTAAGAGTCTGTACTACTCCACCTCTTTCTACAGGCTTTAATAAGCACACACATTCACTGATCTTCTATAGATGCTCTCCAAACTACTCAACTATTTTACATTAATTTATAAAAGTCTTAATTCATGCAAACCATACTCTCAGTCAGAATCTGTTTAGGGTACAAAGCTACAAGTCATAGAGCCAAAATTTTTTTAATTCATTATCATGTGTGTACTATATGTATGTATGTATGTGTTGATGTATGCACAGTTGAGTATATATCTGGGTACATATATGTGGAGACCAGATGTCAACACCAAGTGCCTTCCTCCATTGTCCTCTAGTATTTCCCCACTAAGACAAAGTCTCTCCCAAACCTGGAGTTCATTGATGCCAATAGACTGTATGACCAGGAAGCACCAGGGACCTGTCTCTGCCTCACCAGTGCCAAGATTATATGGCTTTTAAGTCATATTTAGATTGTGGGGCTACAAAATGGTAAATAAAATACAATGAAGTTTCTCTTAAATTTTCTGAGTAGGTTTTTAATTTTTTTCTTTTATTTCAAGTCAGCCAGAGTATACATATTTACGATACATATAATGATCAAATTAGGGCAATGAACATACCCATCACTGTTAACATTTATTTCTTTGTAGTGGGAACTCAAGACTCTCCACTTCCCCAGTCTGTTATCCACTTAGTTCCCTTGAAATATCCAATTATAAGTGCTTACTATATAATCATGCTGCATGATACCACACTAAAATAGTTCTCCTACCTAACGGCAACATCCTATCCACTGACCAACCTTAAAAATCTTCTGGACCCCACTATGTAACCCAGACTGGCTTCAAACTCAAGCAATTCTGTTGCCTCAGTCTCCCAGTGCTGAGGCTATAGACATGATAAAATTCTTGCTGAATCTTACCTTCATCTACTCAAGGACACTAGAGTCATTATCTAATTTTCAAGTTATTGCTTGACAAGATATGTTAAGTTCTGGCCCTCCAATTTAAAAAGTATGGCTAGCAGTTTTCAAAGCTTATTCTAAAACTACAATTTAGCCACCTCAACAGAATATAGCCCAAAACACATTGAAACATATAATTTCAATTGCTTTTCAATAAAGACCCCAAAACCAGTCATTGAATTAAAAAACAAAAACAAACCAAATTTTAAAAATGACATTGAAACAACAGGTTCATATCTGTATGGGGAATGACGACCATGATCTGACATCATCACATCTCATACAAAAATGTAAAATCTGAAAGTTATAGAAAAATTGTAAACTCATACACCTACACACCAACTTCATAAGATGAAACTGACAAATTTTATCAGATTTCAATTTTCTATTCTTCAAAAACACTGTCAGCAGAATGACAACATGGACTGGTGTACTGACTGCTTTTCTGTGTCAACTTGACACAAGCTAGAGTCATCAGAGAGGAAGGAGCCTCAGTTGAGGAAATGCCTCCATACACCCAAGACATTTTCTCAATTAGTGATCAGTGGGGGAGGATCCAATCAGTGGTGGGTAGTGCCATCCCTGGGCTGTTGGTCCTGGTTTCTATAATAAAGCAGGCTGAGCAAGCCAAAGGAAGCAAGCCAGTAGGCGGCATCACTCCATGGCCTCTGCGTCCAGGATCCTGCCCTGTTTGAGCTCCTACCCTGACTGTGATTTAACTGTAAACTGAATAAACCCTTTCTTCCTCAACTTGCTTTATGCTCATGGTGTGTTGTTGCAGCGATAGAAACCCTTACTAAGACAGCAGGGCAGAGGGTATATGTTAAAAAAAAAAAAAGAAAAAAGAAAAAGAAAGAAAAAAATCTTTAAAAGCATTTATATCTAGAAATATAAAGAACTCTCACAAGTCAGTAAGAAAACAAATCAATTTTTTTTTTCTTGGTTTTTCGAGACAGTTTCTCTGTAGCTTTGGAGCCTGTCCTGGAACTAACTCTTATAGACCAGGCTGGTCTCCAACTCAAGAGATCCTCCTACCTCTGGCTCCCAAGTGCTGGGATTAAAGGTGTGCACCAATACCACCAGGGACCAAAGGTGTGCACCAAAACACACCAATTTTTTTATGACAAAAATATTTGGACACTTCAACAAAGAAGATACACACGTACATCATTAGATACTGAGAATAAGCAAAAACTACTAGGAATGTACTCACTAACTAGGATAGTTAAAATTAAATGTTGATGGTGTGATGCAAAACAGTGTGACTGCCTTAGAAACATTTGGCAGTTTCTGTGTTAAGCACAAATCCATCATCACAAGATTCAATCATTTCACTTTTACATATTTATCCAAAATAAACCATGGTTAAACATATATGTACATACAGATTTTCATAGTATTTCTAATAGATAAAACTGTAAACAGACCAAACAGTCAACAATAGGCAGATGGGTAAATAAATTGTGAGTATACACATCCAAAACAGAATAACTACTGACATACCCAGCAACATAGATTCACCTCAAAATCATGGGGAATAACAGTATTTATCTATTTTGCTTTGAGGGAACCAAATTCTAAGTGTTCTGCTGTCATGTGATATATGCACATTGTCTATAGAGTAAATGCTCAAGGAAAAACTGCTTTGTTTTGAGGTTTTCACTCTTGATGAATCAGTACTTAGATATAAAAATGTATATATCACAAAATTCAAATCCATCTTATCCAAATTCAGGAACCAAAAAGAATCTGAAAATTTTTAAGATTTGAGACAGAAACTGTCCACCAGGGTCTGAGCAGCACCCTTGCCATGTCAAATTCAGGAACTGAACAGATGCTGACAACCTGTTATCCCTCACTGTTCAGACTCTCAACCAAACTCAGCATATAAATGCAACAGATTTAGACTACAAGAGTACTTGTTAAATCTTCAAGGGTTTGTTTTTTAACATGACTTACAAAAACCTACTGAAACTGTTCATAATGTGCAGGCATTCTACAAAAGTCACATTAAGATGGGCTAAAACAGATCTTAGAAAACATCTTTTTATGCCACATTTCTCAGCAGTCTTCTGGAACAAGTATGGCAGTTATTAAGTCATCGCTTTGCCAAACTGGAACTAGGATTCTCTGCAAATCACACCTCTGCTTTGCCAGCTGGCTTTTTAAAAGTTCTACCAAGAAAAATAGCCAAAACAACAGACTGAAAGGCTAGAAAATAAAGAAATTAACCGTACTTCTCATCTATTCTTTGGGATTCAAGAAAGCATTCCCAGAGCTGGATTGGCACACCCTTTAATCCCAGTGCTTAAGGGCACTGAGGCAGGCGGATCTTCTGAATTCCTGACCAGCCCAATTCCTGACCAGCCCGTTCTACCTAACAGATCCCTGGTCAGCCAGGGCTAGCTACATAGTTACACTCTGTCGAAATAGATTTGAAAAAAAAAAAAAAAAAAAAAAAAAAGAGCAGGCAGGCAGGCACATAATTCCACAGCACCAAGTAAATCCACTTCTCAAGTGTTTTTAACACTTGAGATTTAGCATTGTCACACCCAATTCAGAAACACCAGCATCTTCCTCAGAAGTCTAGGTCTCAGTCTCATACACTCTGTTTTGAAAACTAAGAGCCCAGAAGCAATGATGGGACAACTTCTCTCCTACACTCCCTTTTCAAAGGCTCATCTTCTATGTTACTGAATGTTTCTCCAGACCAAGTCCTATGAGTAGATGATGTTTCTTATGTCTTTCTTCACAATACCTTAGAGTTTTACTTTTTATCCATTGCCTAGTTAACAACTTTATATTCTAGTTAGACTGTTTCTACTAAGATATCTTCTGTCTAAGTATGGGCCTCCCAAATAAAACCACAGGTAATAAAACAATCTCAATATACAGAATCATCATCATTTTTTTTTTTTTTTTTGAGAGAGAGGCAAGGTCTCATGTACCCCAGCTGGCCTGGAACTCCCTATGTAACATAATAGCCTGGAACTCCTGATCCTCTTCCTTCCACCTCAAGTGTTAGGATTACTAGCATAGAAGGCCACATGAGGCCTTGTAATTAGTACCAGGAAGAGTGACAGATGCCTGTAATTCTAACAACTGGCAGACTGAAGCAGGAAGATCGTGATTTTAAGTCCAGCTTAAGCTACATATTGAACATATTAAGCTCAAATAATTTTGCATATACTATTAAGTAAAGAGCACGGTGTTGGTAAGAACCACCTAGTTAAATCAATACATTTAGCTATCACAAACAGTACTTCAGAGAAAATTGAGTTTTGAAAATAATGTGTATGAAGACATTAAAGCTCTCTAAATTTGCTGTTACTTTTTAACATCATAAAAATACAGCAACTACAATTTAAAAACCAATCCTAATGCATTCTAAACAAGGATGCAACATCACCTGCAAAATATAATTTAATTAACTTATAAATATTTAAGGAAGCTGGATGCATCTTTAGTCCATTTATCTTATCTTCCCCCTTCAAAACCCAACAAGTTTCATTTTGGAGATAGGGTCTTTCCATACATCCCATGTTGGCCTTGAACTCAAAATCCAGCTTCTGCCAACAATCCTGGTTCACCCAAAGACTTTAATAAAAGTTTACACACTTTCTTTCATTCCACTCCCTGACTTAACTTACATACATATTGTCAATTTTCACTCATAACTGCAATTACAAACCTCCACCAGCCATACATACGGATCCTCTCCACCCGCTCATGTACTTTCTAACTTTAGGTTAGCCACTTTTTAGACACAGATAGACAGCACACAATGATCCAGACAATACATATAAAGGGAGGAAAGGGAAACAAGCAGTATCTCTACAGGTCCAAGCTACTCCAAGAACTCAGGCTCTTATCTGGGAGGTGATGGTCAATCTTGATTGTCAACTTAGTGAGATTTAGAATCACTGTAGAAACAAGCCTCTGCCCACTTAGGGAATTTTCTAGATTAGGTTGAGGTAGGAAGGCACACCGAAGTGTAGGAGGCATCATTTTATGGGCTGGAGTCCTGGACTAAGGAAAAAGGGAAGGAAGAACAGCTTTCTCCACTCTGCCTCCCGGCTGCACATTCAATGCGATCAGCTGCCTAACCCAAACACACCCTTCCTCCTTTAGGATTGATGCTGTTGTTGATGCTGTTGTTTTTCCCCTTCCTTATTTTGGTCAGATACTATGTCACAACAGCAAGACAAGTATTTCTGGTTTGGGGAAGGGCATGGAAATATGTTTTAAGTAATCAAGTTTTTAACATCCTCCTGGTGAAGGGAGGCTGTATCTTTCCTTTCTTATCTGAAAAGAGCTTCCACTTACAAAAAACAATGACAGACAACAGTTCTCTTCACAACAGATCTCTGAGAATGGGAATCTGTTTCTGAGAGCAGCCATACAGAAGATTACAGAAATGAAAGTATTTAATGTGACTCTGATGTTACTGGGCTTCAACATGTGTGCAGGTAGATTTATAACTGTATTTAAGATTCAGATTCTAGAATATTAAACACAAGAATTACAGCACACTGTGGGTGAATTAAAGATTCACCTCAGTTCTGTAACCTTACCAAGCAAAATTTATACAAGTATGCAACTTAACTGAATGTTATATAAGGCCTTAACTTAAAATATAAACACTCAAAACAACTCTAAAATACCAATCAATAGCTTTTATACATGATTGTTCCAGCATACTGCATTATAAATTTTTAATGAAATCTAGTCATGAAAGAGCAAAGTCTACAAAACAGCTTGATATGACCATTCCCAAAGTTTTAAATACTTGTTAAAAAAATGACTCCTCCCATCACATGAAAATAAATCACCATGAAGCCAAATTAGTTCTAGAGCAGTTCTGAGATCAAAGAAATGGTGAGGCTTCCCCCTCACAAAAAAATATTTCTAGAACAATATAGGTATGCCTTGTCTTCAAAAGGAGGATAAGCACTCAAGCTAAATAGGTGAAAAATGTGTTCTCATGGTAAGAAAAGCCATAATGGCGTAGATGCTTTCTAGAGAATAGCAAGGAGCTTTGCTCTGATGAATGCTAGTACTGAAAATCCAAAAAGGTAAACTCACTATTCATTTTACTTGTGTCATTCTAGAAAAATCAGAATCTGTCTCAAACTTACATGTTCCTTAACTTCACATTCGTGACTCTAGCAATGTGTTCTCTCTCTCTTCTTGACCTCTATTCATCATTTACTCTGTTCTGGCCAGCATAATGTTCTTCAAACACAGAACAGCCTCCTACTGTGGCAATTTCTAGATTCCCTCTACTTAGAATGCTCATTCTCTGCATACCAAATGTGTACCTGGCTCATCCCACCTCTCTTCCAACTTTCCACTCAAATGTCTCCTTTTCAGTGAAGCTTTCCCTGGGTTATTTTAACCCGGTTCAAATTAACAACCTACTCCTCTGGTTCCTAGTCTCTTCTATTTTTTCCTCAGATTACTTTCAACATCTAACAATAGGTACACTTATTTTGCTTAAGAAGCAAAACAGCAGATGTATGTGTATGTAAATGTATGTGTGTCTATGTATTCTATTAACAGTAAAGATGCTTTATTGTACTTCACTAAAGAAATTAAGAGTAATGTTATTCTACTGTTACAGAATGTTAGAATAATGGTGGTGGGACATCAGGTGAATAAGCAATACTGACTGTAGCAACCTATAATTAGTAGCTGTTTCAATCAATAGTTCATATTCTAAATTTTGATTTGAAAGTTTTCAATTAAAACTGGGTTTAGATTACCCCTCCTCCTTGCCCCGGGGTTTTTTGAGACAGGGACATCCTATAAAGCAGCACTGCTACCCTGGGACCAGGCAGGCCTCAAACTCAAGAGTCACCTGCCTCTGCTTCCTGAGTGCTGGGATTAAAGGCATAAACCACCACACCCAGCAAGATTACTTTTTAAACCTGCTGTTAGACCAACAACAATCCCTCAGAGGCCACTAACAGAATATAACATGGGAACCTGGGAAAGCTTCATACCCACTGGACCTAACATGACTTTAGGTTCAAAGAATTCGGTAACTTTAAAAATCTAAAATCACTAGCTTTTATAAAGCAATTTAATTCCTAGATTTTAATTTTGTTTGGTTTAATGTAGAAAAGGATAACCTAAATACATGCTTTTATCACTCTTCAGAAACAAGTTAAAATCAGTAATTTAGACTTTCTTAATAATCTGCTACAAAGCAACAAAATGTATTTTTTAATTAAAGCAAGTAGAGAACAGATTTAATTTTTTAAGAAATAACAAAAGTGAAGTTATGTTGTTTCATGTTCTAGATTATCTCTGGAGATTAACAGCTCTAAATCCCATTTCCTCAAAAATCTCTACAAGTATAAATAACCCCCCACTCCAAACTACACTGTTTCACAAACAGCAGTATTTTTTCTACAGCAAAGGTGATTTATTGTACTTCACTGAAGAAATGAAAAGTAATGCTATTCTATAACAAAACTGTACTGAGCCTCACCTTGAATATCACTGCAACATGACATGACCAACTTAACTTCAAATTTTAGATGTTCCAATAAAGTAAGTACTCACCTTAATGAAGTTACAGATGGACAAGCTTGTCCATACAAACCCATCTGGCCACAAAGAGAATCTAAAAGTAAAAAAGAACTCAGTGTTAGATGCTTCAAAGTAAATTAAATTATAACCCAACTGCAATTCTAATTAAAACACTGAACAACAACAAAAAAAAAAAAAAAAAAAAAAAGCTAAAAGAATCACCACTAATAAAACATGTATGAATGAGAAAAGCATTCCACAGGTCAATCACGTAAGAGACCTCCTAATATTTAACATATGAGTCATAGCATAGAGTGTGTCCAAAGTGTTCAGTAGACTCCTAAGCATTCCAATAAGGTTCCTGAAAGCTACCATTAACTCTGAACATGCCAAACACTGAACATGCCAGTACCTATCTATGCCCACATCATCCCCCCCAACACAACTAATCTTCAATGAATAGTGCTATCTTTACTAGTTTTGTATATTAAATATCACTAACACTTGAAGTGAAGAAATAGTTGCAATGCTTTAAAATCAGAAAGTTAAGAGCAGAGTAGCACTTGAGTAAAAGGGGACTTGAATAGTTCATATTCTGATATACTACTATTTTCTTCATTAAAACTTGAGGATAATACCACCTTCTAACTTTACATATTAACCATTACAGACTTGCTCAGAATAAATGAATAAATGTAAATTATCTATTAACACACTATATAACAACGGCAGAATGTCAATATTTCTACAAGGCACAAATATAATCCACAAATGCCTAGGATTAACAAGTACTACAATAAGATTGGAAGAGGTAAGTCCACAATGTGTAGCGTGTACACATGGTGAGATTCGAGGAGCTGAAGGGAGTGCTCAAGAGCTCGCTCACTCCCAGTTCCAGCCCAGTGCTGCTAGGCAGCATTCTAGACAGTGTTGTAAGAACTCCCAAGTTCAAAAAAGAAGAAATTCAAAACCTTGCTTGAACTCTGATTCTTATTTTCTAAACACTACAAGGGCCAAATAAATTTCTAGATTTTATTCTTAAGTTTGTAACCTTGTAACTAACTAAAGCAAGAAACTTGTTTTTCTTGGGATGGCAAGATGGATGGCCTGTCTACTACCATAACCACTAAAAATAACTATAATGCTGACTACATATGTTGAAACCCTTATAAAAGTACCAAAAAGTGCCAGGTGGTGGTGGCACTTGCCTTTAATACCAGCATTCAGGAGCCAGGGACAGACAGATCTCTTGTGAGTTCAAGGCCAACCTGGTATACAGAGAGAGTTCCAGGACAGGCTCAAAAAAGTACAGAGAAACCCTGTCTCAAAAAACAAAAAAGAACAAAAAGGTATGAAATAAGGGATGAAAGTAAACAACTGAGAAGGAGGAAACCAGAGGTTGGCAGAATACTAAAATCAGCCTTTCTTGGACATTCTGACAAACTTGGATTTCTAAGACCTCTCAAAGTAAAAGCAGCAAAACATGAGTCAAGAAATCAAGGGAAACTGCTTTTTACTCCTTGATACTAAATGAAGACAAGGAGATGGATCCAGTATAGCAATGCAGTGACCTCTCCCTTGGCACACAAGCTCAGAGCTAGAATTCTGTTCAACCCACCTGTAAGATATTAGAGAAACTCACCTTTGACCTAGGTCTGAAAAAAAAAAATCCTCCAAATAGGGGTTCAAAATAAGCAATGTGAATAAATAAATGAATGCACAGTCAAAACACAAAAAAACAGGAACAGGCTACCCACAGCAAGACAGTGAAAATATCAACACAGTCAAACTGAAAGACCCCCACTCAAGGCTAATAGCTTAAGGCCTGGCTTAGCAATGGTAACGCCATTTTGCAAGGCTTCCACATAAACAAGTAAAAGTACAGGACAAGGTCAGTACTCACAGGCTGCCACATCTGGCCTTGGGGAGGGAGCAGAGAGTTTGGAGAAAAACCCAAACATGAGTTAAGTCAGCTATTATCAGATCCCCAAACACGTAAGAGGCTTGTCCTCGGATGACTCAACGCCTTATTTGAGCTGACCAATGGGACCCCTGTAACTATGCATCTCGCTTCTGTACCCATGCTTTTGCTACCCAGCCCTATAAAAGTCCCTCTCCCCAGCCTGTGGGCGTGCAAGTCCTCCGAGAGACTTTGTCGCCCACAGGTACCTGTGTATCTCAAATAAACCTCTTGCAGTTTGCATCCGCATCCGTGGTCTCGGCTTGGTCTTTGGGTCCAGGGGTCTCTTCCTGGAGGGAAGTCCTCTTCTGGGGTCTTTCAAAACCACAGAGCTCAGGTACAAGGTTACCTTTCTCTGTTGTGTTACTTCACAGGTAGTTTACCTAGAACTACATTTTAAATGCCAATATGCAGATCAAACGGGTCTGTCTCCATGAGTGTATCCTCAGTTCTCCAACCATGTACAAACACTACCTCCTGAAAATCCTAAACTTTCCATTCCTAAAAGTGACTCCATCATCTTGATTTAAAAAAAAAAAAAAAAAAAAAAAAAACAAACAAACAAAAAAAAAAAAACAGCAGTCTTTTCATATAAGATGGCTCTCGGGGCTCTACCTAAACTCTTTGTTAGAGCTAACACTTCTTTCTAACTCTTCGTTTCTATGAAGTACACCTTCTCTAGACAATCTTGGCCTCTTAGTCTACTCCTCTCCAAAGAAGTTAATTTTGTAGGTGGGTAGAACTTAATAAAAGATGTGAACAACTAGGACTTGGTCTCTTCCCTCTTTATCTGAGACTGTGGGGCAGGATTCTGGGTGCAATTGCTCTGTTAACCCAAACATTACTCACAGTAGTGTGTATCATACATAGGGGGCAATGAAGAGCTGTGGATTAGCCAAAATCACTTTGACTCTTTAACTCTTTGGAAATCATATTTTCCTCTGTAACTGTATTTTTTTTTTTAAAGGCAAAGGAGACTGAAGATAAAAGTTCAGTGGCAGACTGCTTACCTACCATGCACAAGGACCTAAATTCAATCCCTAGAAACAAACACATCCCTCTTTCAAAGTTCAAAATTACCACAGACTCAATTCTAATTATAGACATATGTATCTCCAAGACTATATAATCCTATAAAAAATTGTACTTAAACATTCCATAGCATTTAGCTATTCATAAAGAACAAATGCCTATCAGCTGATGAATAGGAAAAAATGGGTGTGTCAATATACCAATGACAACATATGTAACAAATTATTCCACCATAGAAAGAAAGGAATGACATCTTTTTATGTATTACAAAAAATGAGCTTTTGAAAGCCTGTACTAAGTGAAAACTTATTCACAAAGAGCCACCCATTACATGATTTCATTTACACAAACAGTCCAGAATAGCCAAACACTTATCTAGGATATGACAGTAGATGGCAATGTTGTTGCCAGGAGAATGGGTATGGAAGATAGCAGGTAAGAAGTGATTTCTAAGAGGTTTCTTTGACTACTGTTACTTATATTTGTTCAATGAGTCAATCAACCCATTTCTTCCCAAGTTGAAAAGAATAAAGTTAAAAAATGGGCTGGTAAAATGGTCCTGCAACCCTGGCACCCATGTTCTAGGTAAACTACCATGTTCAATTCCCATAACCCACATAAACTAACAACTCCAAAAAAAAATCAGCCTCTGATGTCCACATATGTACATCTAAACACAGATTTTTGTGTGTGGGGGGGGGGGTTGTTTTGTTTTGTGTTTTTTTGGAAACAGGGTTCTCTGTAACTTTGGAACCTGTCCTAGAACTCACTCAGTAGATCAGGCTAGCCTTGAAACTCACAGAGATCCACCTGCCTCTGCCTCCCGAGTGCTGGGACTAAAGGTGTGTGCCACCACTGCCTGACTACACAATTTTTTTAAAAAGCATGTTAAAATATAAGATCTGTTTAAAACTGACCAGTTCTCTAATCTAGCCTTTGTGTCTATTATTTCTATCTCAACATATTTAGTACTAATTAGAAGAGCAAGCTATATCCAGAATATATACAGAACCTTCAAAACTCAGTAATTAAAACATCCCAATTTAAAAACAGGCAAGGATTTCAACAGCCTTGGCTACAAAGAAAAAAGGCTGACATCTTACAAAATAATAGGTATTTAGCATTATTTGCCACAAAAGAAATATAAATCAAAACCATAATCACAACAGGCAAGCTGGCCTGGGGGAGGGAGCAGTCATGAAAACCTGACTACCTGAGATGAACCCCAGAAGCCATGGTGGAAAAAGCAGGAACACCTGTACCCAGACATACCAACAGTTAAATCATTTATAAATTTTCAGCTTCTTAAAGCTCTTAAAATCCTTTAGTTGCTAGTATAGCTCCTCTGAAAAGCCCATCAGCTCATCAAAAAAGCTAAACACTCATTTACCTGAGAGAGGGAGAGAAGGGAGGGAGTGGGAAGTGGGAAGAAAAGAGAGAAGGAGGAGAGAGGGAGGGAGGAGGGAGGAGGGAGGGAGGGAGGGAGGAGGGGGAAGGAGGGAGGGAGGGAGGGAGGGGGAGGGGGAGGGGGAAGGAGGGAGGGAGGGGGAAGGAGGGAGGGAGGGGGGAGGAGGGGGAAGGAGGGAGGGAGGGGGGAGGAGGGGGAAGGAGGGAGGGAGGGGGAGGAGGGGGGAAGGAGGGAGGGAGGGGGGAGGATGGGGGAAGGAGGGAGGGAGGGGGAGGAGGGGGAAGGAGGGAGGGAGGGGGAGGATGGGGGAGGGGGAGGGAGGGGGAGGGGGAGGGGGAGGATGGGGGAGGGGGGAGGGAGGGGGAGGGAGGGAGGGAGGGAGGGAGGGAGAGAGTGTACCTCCCTAAATATAAAAACCCACAGGAAAAGCCAGGTGTTAGTGGCACACACCTTTAATCCCAGCACCTAGGAAGCAGAGGCAGGTGCATCTCTGTGAGTTTGAAGCCAGCCTGGTCTACAGAGCTAGTTCCAAGACAGGCTCCAAAGCAATACAGAGAACCCCTGTCTCGATCACTCGATCAATTAACAAACCAACCCACAAGAAAAACCTAAACAAGATTAAATCCTAATAATCCAGATGTCCACTAATGAGTGAATGAATAGTGTGCTAAAAAGTTTATGTACATCTAGTACTACCAAAAAGAGACGATACATGCTACAACACTTACAACCTTGAAAACATTATGCTAAAGGAAAAAAAGACAGAAAAAAAAACCTATGGTCATGTAATTCCATTCCATTTATACAAAATATCCAAAATTGGGAAAAGTCTGAATTAGTAATTAGACTCTCTTAGTTTCTTAGGACTAGCAGGGAGAGGAGAAGTAAAAGGAGGATACGGACTGACTGCTATCGAGAATGGAGTGTCTTAGGGGGAGGAAAAAGTTCTATAATTAGATTGCAGTGCTGTGAGTACACTAAAAACACTGGATTTCACACTTAAATGGGTGAACTATATGATATGTGAATTGTAGAAAAAATTCAGCAGTCATACACGTTTTTATTCTGTCAAGTCCTGCTCTCTCCTTTACAGTACCTGTCAGAAGATCCAAAGCTAGAATGAAAGAAAGTAAAGCATTGACTTCATTAGGAAGCAACTCTCCTAACAATCACTTTCAAATCGATAACCCTTGATCCATTCAACAGTATGTTCTGAGGTCTCCACTGTTTCCAAACCATACTCTACTCACTAAAAAATGATACACACAGACCTATACAAAAACTCATACAAGTGGGAGGGGTGAATCTGGTGTATATGATCAATGTATATATGTATGAAATTGTCAAAGAATAAATTTAAATAATAATTTATTACGGTTCATATACTTAAATTAAAAAAAAAAAAGAAAGAAAAAAACCACTATTTCCTATGGATCAACTATATAGTACAGATCCCTCTCCTGAAACGAGACAAATCCAAAAAGAGACAAACAAGATGATCTGGGGGAGGAAGCTACCATTAGCTTCAGCTTTGTAAGAGTAAGAGCAGAAAGTTTAAGACTGGCCTCTTTTCTTCCCTCTGCTTCAAACCAGCATCTTAAAGCAAGTGGTAAACACAAGGGAGAGGACTTCTTGACCAAACACAATAGAGTTGTTGTAACATCTTCCAAACTCCAAACCTAAATTACTTCCAGATCACAGGCCCCCCCTCTTCAAACCAAATCATAACCAAACAAAGAGCGGAGGATTCTATTTTTGGGTCTGTCGTTAACTCACTGATAATCCTGAAGCTCCACACTTTCTCCTCTCTGCTCAACAACATAACCACAACATCCAGACCCCAAAATCAAATCATGTGATCCAATTTTAAAAAGATCTTTTCTTTCTCTAATTTATATATTTATTTTTATGGAAAAATATGACAAAAGTACATTAAATTAAATCATGTTATTTGTTCAAATCATGCATTGATATACATGAAGTATTTGAAATATAAAAACTATCCACTCCCAACATATTAAGCCCTTCCACTTTAATTACTTTTAAAGGTATTCATGGCAAAGATAGAATTAGCTTTCAGAGAGCTGAACAGTTCCAAGCTTTAAATCTGAGCTTCAGTTATATTTAGAAAGCAAACATGCCATTTCTCTGGATCCTGTATCTTCATCCATCTGGGCATTGGATTCATGTGTTTTGCCTAGTGTAATTCAAAGAGTCTATCATATCATTGAAAAGTAAAATGAACCTATCAGAACTTTCTGAAAATGTCAGGAGAATAAATGCTGTACTATACCCCAAATACTAGGAAGGCATATACTCAACAGAGCAAGTAGACTAAGTCTTTGGGTATTATTTATTCACCTCTAGCATTTGTAAAATTGATTATTTTTCTTTTCTTAAATTTCAGAAAGCAAAGAATATTTCTTCTCAGAAAAGGCGTGTGTGTGTGTGTGTGTGTGTGTGTGTGTGTGTGTGTGTGTGTGTGTGTGTGTGTATAGAGAGAGAGAGAGAGAGAGAGAGAGAGAGAAAACAGACACTCTTTTGATAGCTCTACTAAAAATAATTCTCTATGAATTTACTCAAAGAAATTCTTGTAAATCGCTATGGGAACTGAATATGAGCCTTAGCTACTAAAAGAAGTAAATAGTCTCAGGCTTCATCAGAAAGCTGGTATCTAGACCAAGGAGGTTAACAGTTTCATAAACTCTTAGTTTACTGGGGAGTATGATGTTTTGAGCAGAGAATGTCAGTAGCACTTACAAAGCTAAATGCTCACAGGGAAAGATTCACAACATAAGTGAGGAGCTTAGAAACCAAGAGTTCATGGTCTGTGTTAGTGCACAACTTTGATCCCAGCACCTGGGGGGGCGGGGGCCAGTGGATCTTTATGAATTTGAGATCAGCCTACTCTACCATCCAAGTTTCAGAGACCCTATGTCCATTTAAAACAAAAAAGAAACCATGTCAAGTGTGGAATCACTGAAGAATCCTGAAGAAAACATTTTCCAGCTTTGCAACTCACTTCTAATATACAGGTTGAGCATATTTTTCTAAGGCTTCCTAGCTGTTAACTATTCAAAAAAGTAAGGAAAACTACATTTTTTTCCTACTACATTTTTTTCCTACATCAAAATTTCCAATAACCTTAACTACTTTGTGAACATGTAAAGGTATTAGTATTTTTTATTGATTCTCCACAACTATTTGCCACACTTCAAGTACTGAGGAAACAAGAATGAACTTTTTTTCTTTTCTTTTTTTCCTTTTTTTTTTGGGTGGGGGTGGGTGGGGGTGGGGAGCCTTGGGACAGGGTTTCTTTGTGAAACAGCCCTGGCTGTCCTGGAACTCAACTCTGTAGACCAGGCCTGCCTCTGCCTCCCAAGCTCTGGGATTAAAGGTGTTCACCACCACAGCCCGGCCTAACAAGGAACATTTTTAATATCCTGGTATAGTTTGGGAAGCGTCTTTTCCTCTAACTTCCATTATGCCTCACCTCTTAAATTTGTTATTCTCTCAACCTAAAGTGCCCACATCTCATTTCAAATACTACCTAATCTAAGAAGCTTTCCTTATCAGTAGAAACAAAACCATTCCTTTTTGGTAAATCCATAGGCTCTTTATCCACACCTGTCATTGGGAACAGAACTGCCTCTTAACTGCCATTTGGCAATGCTTTATATACACAACATCAAAGTATATGTTGAAATAATAATTTTAACTACTTGAAGGGTTCTCTTGTGAAAGGCGGCAGATTATGGGCTCTACTCTTCCACAGAGGAAAAAGATTGGCTAGAAGTATATTTTGCTTTAGTTAGAGTCTATATAAAACAGGCTACTTTTTCTTTTTTCCTTTTTAAGCAGGGTCTGCACCACTACTAGCATTCAACTCACTATGTTCAAGCTGACCTCAAACCTCCTGCATCTGCCTCCCCTAATGAATGCTGGGATTACAGGTGTGTACCATGACATATTAGCCGCCTTTTAACTACTACTGACTACAGACCTGGGAAGAGACCAAATACCTTAAGTGTTTTAATAGGAAAGTTCACTAGCCTGAAAGATTAATTCAATATTGTAGGAACTACAATTTATTTAGCTTATCATACCAGCTAAAAGGTAATTTGATACACGCTATTTAAAGCAATACTAAAATCCTTAAAATTAAGATGAAACACAAAATGCCTTGTTATGTACTACTTTACTATGTAAGAATGCCTACAACGTGTTCTGTACAGTAAGCAGTCACTTGCCATTTAACATTTCTCATATATACCAAGTGGTGGGCCCATCAGATTATATCACCAGTAACATCAAAAGCATCAGTGTTTGCATAAACACACTCTGATGGTTCCCAGTAACAAAGTTATCTAACATTTCTCAGAACATGTCCCCTTTCATTAGGTTAACCCAACTATAGAGGATAAAAACAAAAAGACACGGTCTCTATCCTTCAAGAGTAAATATAAGGAGCTTTTTTTTTTTTTTTTTTGAGGGGGGGTTCAGTTTGGTTTTTAAAGCAGATCTTACTATTCGAAATCCTGACACTACTAGGGTAGAATTTCTTTTTTCATTTTTTTTTGGGGGGGTGGTCAACACAGGGTTTCTCTATGTTGCTCTGGCTATACTAGAACTAGTTCTTCTATAGAACAGGCTGGCCTCAAACTCAGAAATCCACCTCTCTTCTTTCCAAGTGCTTGGATTAAAGGTATGCACCCCCATAGCCCAGCTAAGATTTCTTAATCATGGTATCAACCCTGATAACCTTCCATAAATCAGAATGCCTAGGTCATCTATCTCAGTAACAAATGTTCCTTAGAAGATCAAGCCTGGTGGCACAAACCAAACTCAAGCACTTGGGACACTGATGCAGACGAATCGTGGGTTCAAGTCTAGCCTGGTCTATATACCAAGAACCTGTCTGAAAAACAGGGAAAAAATGTTCCTTAGATGAGGGCATTCTTGGGTTTTTGTTTGTCTTGTTTTTACATTCATCATTTATGGATATGGAGTGTGTTTATGGATGTCAAAAGGCAATTTTCAGAAGTTGGTTCCCTCCTTCTTTCTACTCCATGGGGTCCTAGGGATCAAACTCAAGATTGTCAGACTTGGAGCAAGCAGTATTTACCCACTGAGCCACCTCCCAGGTTCAAGGGGATGCTTTGGATCAATGGTTCTCACCATTTTATTGTAAATAGCTATGAGGCCATCCCCACCACTAAACGCATTAAGTTCTTCAAACAAACATGCTAGACACTGCCTTTACAGTTAAAAACTAGTCGTCAGAAGCAATTACAGGCACCACTATTATGGGAAGGACAGCTCTGTGCCATCACTCCCAAACTAAGCAACTGTTCTTTGCTGTCTGGGACCCTACTTTTCAATGGTCTGGATATAAACAGATAACAAATGTGCAACCAAATAAAAGAAATGAATTAATTCACTGTTCCTAGATTGAAAACAATGCCTTAAATAAACATTAACTAATGGGGGTTGTCCTTCTGCATGCTGAGAATGTATGTTTCTCTTATTGGTTGATGAATAATGCTGACTGGCCAGTAGTCTGGCAAAAGTATAGGAGGAGCTACCAGACTAGGAATACTAGAAAGAGGAACACACAGAATGGGGAAGAGTCATGTAGCTGTCTGCCTAAGGAGTAACATGTCAGAGCATTACTGGTAAACCACAGTCTCGTGGCAATACATAAATTAATAAAAATTGGTTAATAATTAAGAGAGAGCTAGCCAATAAGAAGCCTGAACCATTGGCCAAACAGT
Source organism: Cricetiscus sungorus (assembly GCA_030556225.1). Classification (NCBI taxonomy): domain Eukaryota; kingdom Metazoa; phylum Chordata; class Mammalia; order Rodentia; family Cricetidae; genus Cricetiscus; species Cricetiscus sungorus. The sequence goes on along the minus strand of JANBXA010000734.1, from coordinate 115,925,824 downwards.
TTATAATTACTGTAAGCCTCTGTGTGTTTAATTTGGGACTAAATGGCTGCAGGACAAGGCAGGGCAGAAACTCCATCCACAAACTAAGGGGCTGTGTGGGACCAGGTGGGACACAAACCTCCAAATACAATTAACAATTTGGTTTTCCTTATTAAAAATCTGCCAGTGAATGGAAGTAGCTAAGTAAATTCTTAGGTCTAATTTTCATTTCAAACTAGATTGCCATTTCTGTCATCTAACTGAAAAATAATTGCTGTAAGTAAACCTGAGATTTTTAGTTTGCTTCTGAGGGAAAAAATTAATTTCTTGAAATAAGCAAATTCTAAATCAAAGTAACCTTCAATCACCTAATACACTCACAACTTGACCCATAATACTAAAACCAAGTAATTTAACAAACCAATTTAATGTAACTTCTTAGCAAATAATTGACAGTATCAAGTGCTTAAGCTGTTCTTCAAAAAAATTCAGTTTTCCAATTTGTTATCTGAACCATAAAAATCAAACTTTCTGAATTAAACAGGCTCACTGTATAGAAAGTTTCATAAAAAGCAAATTTACATTACCCACTGTCATGCTTTTCTCCTATTCTGGTTTTTGTTGTTTTGTTTTCTATTCAGTAAAACTTCCTTGTATACTATTAGTCTTCTTACCCACCAGGCAACAGACAATAGATCTCACTCAGTAAACCAGACACCTGCATTAGAACCATATTACAATTATCATTTCTCTAAACTGTCTGTATTGGCATACATGTCTACTTTGAAAGACGTGAGAACCTAACTGCTACTCAGCAATTCTTAAGTTCCCATTCTGATTCTTCCCTATCTCACTCCAGAACACACACTAACAACAGAGGTACAGACTCAAGTAAGAATGCTCCCAATGACTAGAAATGGACCTAATTAACAAGAAATTACCTGTTAACTTTACATGAAGCTTTACAGTATCACAAGATACACTCTCACCTAAAGGACTAGATCATTTGGAACCTCCATTGTCGTTCACTTCAATTCACTATAATTTTGTTAATTTTCTACTTAAAAAAAAAAAGTACAAGCCTAGAAGAATACAGCAAATAAGTTCTAGTGTCAGCTCTACTAACAGTAATTAAGTGACACTTGTCCATAGACATCATGGAGTACCCTACCTGTATTACAAAGCTGCTATAAGGCTCCAAAATCCAATGTCGATTATCACCCAAATGAAAGGTGAAGTATTTTAAAAAGCATACATGTTCTAAATAATATGAACCATAATTTCTTGACAAAGGTTAATATTTCTGATGGTGTTAGTTATCCCTCTATACACAAGATAAAATATCAATCTATTTCATACCTTACCTGTCTGGCCCGTGTGAAGTGTTACAGATTCACTAACCCAAGGAAAACAGCAGAAGACACCACTCCCCTCCTATCTCAACAGTATGCCCACCTTCATTCAAAGAATCAACTTACCTCTGACTGCTGTGTGTTAACTGTTTTAACTTTAACTCATTCCCAAATGTTCTTAAGCCAAGGAACAGAAACTTTAGTTTTAATTCAATAATCACCCAAGATCTAGAATATAAACAATAACCTAATTCTATCATACTATAACCTCCTCCCAAACTCACTCTCTGTAAGCAAACAAAATGTGAAACCACTACTGAAAGCCAGCAGTTTTACCTACCACTACATCCTCTCACAAATCTCACAGTACTATTAGAACTAAGCTCTACTGATGGTTTAAAAGATCAGGTCAGGTTTCAACCTTAAGCAAAAGTAGATTCCAATTACTGGGAGTTTTAATACATAGTTTTAATACTGGCACTGAACTCATCTAATCAATCAGAAGACTAATCTCAATTTGATCCTATTCCACTAAACTGAACTTTTGCTGGCTAGGAAGAATCCAGTTGCCAGCTCTTCACTTTGCACTCCAAGTAAAACTTTTGACTAAGAGTCAATTGACTAAGTAGAGTCGCCTTTGGATACAGCCATGAAAGAATGATGATCAACTCTTCAACTGACCAGCTCAAGACTGGACTCTACAATGGATTTGAAAATAATGAAAAGCAGCATAGGCAGTTTATGCTAACTAACAATTCTCTTGAACTATATTGTATTATACTTATTTTGCATGTATGTGGGGGAGGGTACAGGCATGCCATAGTGCCTATATGATAGTCAGAGGACAAATTTGTGGAAGTCAATTCTCTTCTTCCACAGTGTGGGTCCTGGGAAAAACTCGGGTCATCAAGTTTGGTAGTAAGTACCATTACCAACTAAGCTACCTCACCAGTTTTTTGTTTTTTTTTAAGATTTTATTCATGTATGTGTCTGGGTGGGTTTATGGAAATGTGTGTGTGCATGAGTTCTTGATTTAAGTTCCAAAAGATGACAAAAGAAGGTGTTGAATCCTGAATCCCTTGGAGTTGAAGTGAAGGCATTTGCAGAATATCAGGCTTGTTACATGAGTGCTAGAATCCAAACTCCAGTTCTCATTACTGCACAGCAAGCACTAATAATCTCTGAGCTATCTGCCAGCTAAGACTATATTCTAACAGTTCCTCTTATTATACTTCGTAAGTCTGAATCTATCATAGAGTGCTTTACTCACTGAAGATGGAAAATAAAAAACAGTGTGGTGTTAATATAAATCCAATCACACTAAAATGTTAGATTTATGGTAAAATTCTTAAAACAACTGAAGTAGCCTAGAAAGTATTAGAAAGTAGATCTATAATAAAGGGTGTCAGAGTAAAAAGTTCTTATCTTATTGTAGTATTAAAGTTTGGCACCATTAAGTAATTTGTTTTGACCTGATTGTACAAGAGTATTCATCAGTTTGAAAAACATCAAATAGAATAACAGCCAAAGGTACCTATCAGCAAAAGATTACTTAAAATAAGTAGAGTAAATGCCATTGTTATAAAAATAAGTACAACATCTGGTTCCTTGCAACAAAGCTATTTCCATATCCCAACAGATGGCCCACAGTAATAATGTTTTGCTGATCTGGTTATAATGAAGTCTATTAAATCAAAAAATCCTGTACAACGGATGCCTTCCCAATTTCAGTATAAGTCAATCTCTTTAGCCAAAACACTGTACTTTGGTTCTTTTTTGTTCACTGAAATAGAGTTATGCCAATTAAGATGGTCAAAATTTTTGAAAGTTACTATGAAAGCCACTGTGATATTTTCCTGAGTTTGAGGAGAAAGAGGTAGAGTGCCTCCCTCTTGGACTGAAAAGCTAACTGTTCAAAATGGAAACAAATTCTGAGTTAAGATTGAAGACAGTGGGACAAGTAAGCTTTGGCCCTCAAGCCAAAGTTTCAGAATAGCATCAGAGAGGGAAGCTACAGGACAGAAAACAGCTAACAGAGAAGAGCTTTCAAAGTATGTAGTTTTTAGCTGAGAAGCTGTTAGAACAAACAAAACAAAACATGCTGACAACACATGCTGATGTCTAAGCATCTATCTAAAATAAAAACATTAAATGAAATGTTCAAGTCATTTTCACTGCTTCTCCAACTATATTCAAAATCCAATCTTCACATTCTGTTCATGCTCTTCCTTGAAAAGTTATGTTTTATTAAGTCATAATCAATAAGCAAAACAGTACAGTGATAAATTCTGAGTTCTGAAATTAGACTGTGAAGCTTCAAAACTTGGTTCTTTCCATTCCTAGCTATGTGCCCTTAGGCAAGTAATTTCACCTTTCAGTGCCCACCTATTTCCTCATCTGTGAAAATCTGGTATTGTTCTAAGGATCATATACTATATTCTGAACACTTCTTTGATAAAATATTTCAAATTTTAGTTATTACTAACATACCTATTACCATCACATTAAAACCATTAAAGTCCTAAGACTCTAAGACAAAGGGCAGAAATATAAAATCACTTGTGTAAACAGAGCAAACAAGCAACAAAATTCTGCTAAATCTTCACTGTGAGTCTCAAAGAGTCATCATGAAAATTCAGTAATTCCCAGGTTGGATGTGGTGGCTCTTATCTATACTATCTCCCAACACTAATGAGAGGCAGATAATAGCTTCAAATTTAAGCCCACACAAAATTTTTTTTTCATTGACTCTCCAGAAATTTACACAGGGATCCTTTAAATAGCAAAGAATAGTAGAAATGGAAAAAAACAAAGATGACATCTGTTCCAGTACTTCAAGTGAAATCAATCCTGGGCAGGTCACCTAACATCACAAGTCATCCTAAAGATGTTTTCCTATACTGCAGGTTTGCTGTGTGATCAAATGAGATAATGTATGAGAAAACACATATACACCATGAAAGCTCTAAACATGTTCAAGGACCAACCATGGAGTGCTTACTTTTAGATCCCTGATGCCCAATAGAGCACAGTAGAACTTATAAACTAAAAATTAAGCCATAAGAGGAGTTGACAGAGTGAAGATTAGATGACAAGGATGAAAGGTTCAAACGAGTTAAGAATGGATAAAAATATATTACATCCATACTGTAGACTATCTGGCAATAAAAGAAACTGAAACACTAACATACTACATCAACAACCCTTAAAACAGGAAAGGAGTGAGACACAAAAGACTGTGCAACAGTGTGATCCTTTGGTGCATAATGGCACACACCTTTAATCCCTGAACTCCATGGCAGAGGAAAGAGGATCTCTGACTTTGAAACCAGCCTGGCCTACACAGAAGGGTCCAGAACAATCAGTACTACATAGAGAAACCCTATTGGGGGGGAGAGGGGTGGAGACAGAGAGAGGAATGGAGAGGAAAGAAACAACAAACAAAAGAGAACAATTAAGAGTGGAAAGTAACTATCTTCAGAATAATAGTTTCAGCCAGGAGGAGGTAGCATGGTGGCACACACCTTTAATCCCAGGCCTCCGGAGGCAGAGGCAAGTGGATCTCTGTCAGCTTGTTACAAAGCTACACAGAGAAACCCTTTCTCAAAAAAATAAAAAAAAAATCTAGTCCCTTTCCTTTCCTTTTTTTGTTTTGTTTAGTTTTTCAAGACAGGTTTTCTCTATATAGCTCTGTCCTCAAACTTGCTCTGCAGACCAGGCTGGTCTCCCAATTCAGAGATCTTCCTGCCTCAGCCTCCCAAGTGGGGGGATTAAACCAGTTTAGAACACTAGTTTCTTTTCTGAAAACAAACTCATTTTCTGACAACTAAGAACTCTGATATGATCAATAATAATACCAGAGGAATCTTTACCATGCTAGTATAAAATCTCTGGATCCTGTGAAAACATAATTTGTCAGTCTTTACCTTCCTTTCAAAATTCCTTCTGGTCTAGTTCAATCATCTTTGCATTAAGGTCACTCACTGTCCATGAATTTTTAAACTTTATGTCAACAATCCTCCCTTGTAGAAAACCTTCCTATTCTTGGCTTCTGTGCCAGAACCTACTTCCTGGTTCTTTTTAGAATGCTTCATTTTTTTTTTTTTTTTTTTTTATTAGTCAACTACAAATTCTTCAGGGTTCCCCATTGTACTATATCCCTCCTGACAAATACCAACTCAAGTGCTTTACTACCACTTGCAGGCCTATCACTGCAAATCTACATCTCACCTGACTACTCACCATAAATGATTAAATAAATGTATATGGTTAGGTCCCTGCCCTAAGTCACTTCATGATTGCAAGACTTAAGATGAAGACTTCATTAAATGTATGTAAAGAGCTTACAATAGTTCCAGGAACACTGTAAGCATTCAATATATATTATTTATTTTCACAACCAGTTCCTTATATCAGATCATCACCTTATTCCTAAAACTCTCCAAGAACATTCTAGTCAGTTTCCCCATTTCCTGCACACTTAGCTGACAGAAACCTTCCTTGGATACAATATACTCACTGTCTTGAGAAAGACTATGACATCCTACCAAACCAAATCCTCTATCCTTGACAATCCTCAACCAATGTATCTTACACACATTTATTCACCAATACAATGCTCTGTGACAGTCAAGCTACTTGATATCCCATGTAACCAGCCACTTTTGCACATTTACAAGTCCTTTTAAATCTCCTAAACAAGCCTCTTCACCATTAGAATTTCCTTTTTTTTTTTTTTTCACACCACTTATTTGGTTGCATTATTTCAAATGTGAAGGCTGTTTAGTACATATGACCAATGTATAAAGCAGCTTCTCCAAAGTAGGCAACTTCCACTCCTTCCTCAACAGAAGTTGAAGCTTTCAGACACCCATTATTTTAGCTCGTGTCTCTTTAAATATCTTACTTCACAGCATGGTACTTTACACAAGTATACAAATGCTGACTGCCTTACTATAAAAGTATGCCTCAGAATATATCAGGACAACGTTCTATTTTTCACAACCCCACCCATAGCATAATGAAAGCACAATCTGTATTTAAATACCTGTATTCTACATAAAAGGAAAAGGAATAATATGCTGACACCTGTAACAAATAAAATGGGAAAAGGCAGTATCAAAAGACTACAATGTACCCAGCTGTAGTAGCAACACAGGCCTGTAATTTCAGTACTTGGGAGGTGAAGGCATGATCAAGAGTTCAAGGCTAGCCCTCACCACATTGAGTTAGAAGACAGCTTGGTCTACAAAAGGCTCTCTAAAATAAATAAAAAGGAAAAGCTTCAGTGTGAAAAATAAGAGAAAATAAAAAATTTCACAAGGATAACTTCAAAACAGTTAAGTTTTATTTTACCCAAACTAATAAACTGAAAGCCAAAATAAACATTCTTGACCTCGTCCACAAAATATCTAATAAAAGCAGGAGAAACTCCCCAGCAATACAGAAAAAGATTCACCTCAATTCCAAAACAAACAAACAGGAAAGAGCAACCTCCAAGTTCATCTAAAAACAAAGTCAATCACATCTACAGGCCTTCCTAACATAAAGATGGAGATCACTTAGTGTGAAAAGGGGGGGGGGAGCAGTTATCATTTTCTCCATAAATGCGTGCTATGGTTTAAAAGGAATAAAAAGCATCTGTCACTGCTACTGCAAAGAAAGCAATCTGTGATCTCCAAAGAACAAAACACAGCCAAGATGGGAACCTTAACCTGGAAGAGCTATTAATGGAAAAAAATAAAACAATTTTTTTAAAAAGCTCACGTGCTTCAAAACCAGTGTTAAAAAAACAAACAAAAATAAAACAGTCCAACAGTACCTAGTGCACTTTAGAAAAGTGGACTACAAGAACTTTCAGAGCAGCTGAGTCCAACTACCTTGTCCATCTGCCAAAGAAAAACTATGTATATAACTAACCCCCAATAGAACACGCATGTTTTTTCACTGGGGAACAACACACAAGGAAAAAATAAGGGCAAACAGTAAAAGGAGTAAAGAAGCCCGCCAATCTCGAGCTCCCTGACACGACTCATTCAGGAATCTAGCAACAACCAGAGAGCACTGCATCAACACAGACTAGAAAACACTAGGCCACAGAGACACAGAAAGTATAAGAAAGAAAAATCGTGCAAATCAACACACCAGTAGCAAGAGCTTGCTCTCTAGAGGATTAAGCGGCAGAGAAAAGAACAAGAGCTACTGGGGTTGAAAAAAACGTCAATGAACTAACGTCTGGTATGTCTCCTACTGGTCTCAATTTCGTAAGATTTTGATTCATCCATCAAACAACAGTCATTCTCAGCAAAACAAACTGACCTTAACACCTTCCACGCTGCCGGGAAGAAATCACGGGAGTTGGCCGGTGGAAAGCAGGGGAAGAAAAAACAAAACACAAAAAACCAAAACAAAACCATCCCGCTAAGTCCCTCTTGACCAACTGCAAAAATGGAGGGGGTGGGAGGGACGGGACACTACCACGTGGGCAGGATGCAACACACGCAGGACAGCAGCAACACGTCCGCATGCGAAGGCTGCCTTTGCCCCAATGCCGGAGAAGGACGCCACGACAGGATGGACGAGAAGGCGGGACCCTGGCCCCGTCCTCCTCACCCCCGCAGGGCACCCCCGACATCGGCCGCCGTCCGGACAGAAAAAATGACCGGAGCATGAAGGGAGACCGCCGCATCGCGCCGGGAACCGGACGAGCCCGGGCCAAGCACGGGTCACCGAGCGGCGAGGACGCGACTGTCGCGGTCCTCCGCCGCTCCGGCATCCGCGGCGCGGGCCCACCTGGGGGAGGGGCAGGCGCGAGCGGCTTTGGGCTGAGGGGCAGCGGCAGCTGAGGAGCTGCGCCGCGGGAGAAGAAAGGCCGCCTCCCGCCCGGCCGGCCCGACGTGGCCGGGCCCCGCGTCCCCCCGCGGGCCACGGGGAGCGTGCGCGGAGGGCAGCGAGCACCGCTCGCCCAGGGCAGCCCCCGCCCGCGTCCCAGGAGATGCCCCAGCCCCGCCTCCCCGCCCGCCGCCCCAGCCGGGACGAGACCCTGGCGACGCGTGCTCACCTCAGGCTGCGCAGGCCGGAACGGCCCGGCCGAGCCCCCGGCCGCTGCGTGCGTCTCCGTTCCCCGCGAAAGGTCCCAACGGCGCCCTTAGAGAGCGGCCCAGGCCCGGAGCGGCGCCCAGAGCGGCAGCGGCGGCGGCGGCGGCGGCGGCGGCGGGAGCAGCCAACATCCGGGGCCGCGCACCCGGAACTACTTCCCGGCCCGCTCCCTCTCACCCCCGCCTCCCGCGACGTCGCAGCGCTGCCGGCCCGGCGTCCTCCGCGCCACGGTCCGCCCTGTAGGCGGCCGCTCCGAAGTGTGAAGGATTCCTCCGCCGGGACAAGTAGTGCCCCTGGGCTCCCGCGGCTCTCCCTGCTCGCGGCCGGCCGGAACCAGCAGTGGCTGGATGCTGAATGCTTTGCCGTGCTTGTGCCTGAGACTTAAGGGCGGCCTCGGGCTCTCTCCCGGGATTCCAGCGCCTGAGGAATGCACCTCGTGACCTCCCTGCCACTGCGCCGCCCAGACTAGCACACAGCTCGGGTTTTCCCGGCCGCCACCGGGGCACTTTGGACCTTGCCTGGGGACAGTCGTCCTTCGGAACGTCTAGAGCTGGGTTCGAGGCCCCTCCCTACCAAGGCATGTCATGTTGTCACTGCCCCGGCCGCGTCATCCTCTCCATCTCAAGTTCTGTGGTCAGGTCGTGGCTTTGCAATCAACAGGTGGAGCGTTTAGCAGGGCCGTACCGACTTGCGGTAAACTTTGGACTACCTTCAGTTTTCACTGATCCTACCTCTGAACTCCTACTAGAGTTGACGATCTGCCCTGTCATTCTACACTTAATTGCCCTGGGAGATGTTGCGTTCACTCACGTCGCACTCTCCCTGCAGCAACAAGAATTGTGAACTCACAGCAGGTGCTCGGTTTGTACATTCGATTGTTAGATGGATGTCATTGAGCTTGGTTTGAATGAGAAGGCTAAGGTCTCGGAGAATCGGCCCTGACAACTTTGCTGAGCTAGGACAGCGTGAAGTCCTCCCCCTATCCCATCATGGAACACTGAACACTTCCATCTGCCAAGCACCTCCTGGCAATGGGAATTCAAAGTGTCCATTTTTCTCCATGATACTCCAGTGATAGTCTGAAAGTTTATCCACTCATTTGCCCAATAAAGATTTTCCAATCACTGTACCAGGCACTACAGGAACGCCTAAGATGAATCGGTGGACAAAAGAGAGGGGGAAACTGGGCGGGATGGTGGCGGCAAACCTTTAGTCCCAGGCAGAGGCAAGTGAATCTCTGTGAGTTCCAGGACAGCCAGGGCTGTTACCCAGAGAAACCCTGTCTTAAACAGAGAGAAAGGTGATAGAAAATGTTAAGTGATACAGGAAAAACCAGGTCGGGACAGAGCTATATGGAACACTAGAAGAAAGAGAATAGTCTTTTGAAAGAGAGCTCCCTAGGTGAGCCACATTCATAAGGCAACTTGAATCAGAGACTTGAAAGAAGTGAAGGCAGTCAATATAATTGTGGTTGCAGCATCCCTGTGAGTATTGGAAGTAGTGAGGCCAGGAGAGGAGAAAGAAGACACAGGGTCCTTATAACATCTCTACAGAGCTTTTAAACAGAAATGAGCAGAGTACAGGGTAGGAAGACAAAGTCATGACTATAGGCTTGCTTTTGGGCCACCAACCAGCTCCCAAATCATGACAGGGAGACATTATTAGGAATACTCGGCCTTATCTTATGCTTGTCCCACTAGCTCTTACAACATTTGCACCTGTTTCTCTTCATCTATGTTTTGCCTCCAGCCTTCTTGCCTTTCTTTCCTTCTGTATGTTCTACTTTTCCTGCTTCCTTCATATCTGACTAACTGGCGACTGACTGCCTGACTGGCCCTGGGTGTCTCTCTAGCCTAGATTCCTCCTACTACTTATTTTCCGTGCCAGCCCCACCTATCCCACTACTGACTAGCTCTTGGTCATTCAGCTTCTTATTAGACCAATCAGGTGCTTTAGGCAGGCAAGGTGAAACATCAACACATCTTTACATGGTTAAACAAATGCAGCATAAACAAATGTAACACACATTTACATAGTTAAAATAATATTTTGCAAGATGGCCTAGATTAGGATTAGATTTCCATGCAAGAAAATAAGATATGGGCTCTATACTTTTAAGAATTCGGTCTAGGGCTGGAGAGATGACTCAGCAGTTAAGAGCACTGACTGCCCTTCCAGAGGACTTAGGTTCAACTCCCAGCACCTACATGGCAGCTCACAAATATCTGTACCACCAGTTCCAGAGGATCTAATACCCTCACACAGACATGCAGGCAGAAATATCAATGCACATAAAAATAAAAGAAGTAAATAATTTAAAATTAAGTCTAGGGCTGAACAGGTAAAGGCGATTGCTTGCTGCATGTACTTGGTGACCAGAGTTCAGTCCCAGGAAACCAGATAAAAGTAGAAGGAAACCAACTCCACAGGATTATCCTCTGACCTCCCCACATGCTATGGCAAGTACCTTTGTGCACGCACACATACATATACCACAATAATGTAAAAAATATCTAGATGCATACATACATACATACATATATAACTTGAGCTCTGGGAAGGATATGATGAGGATCATGAGTTTGAGGCCATGCTGAGCACATGGACCCTGCCTCAATAACAAAGGATTCAGTCTAATGAGAAATAAGTAGAATGATTACATAACACCATAATGATAAGAAAAGCATAGTCCCAAAGAGGATATCCCCACTGCCTTCCCAGCATTCAAGAGAAAGGGTAAATCATCCCAGAGTTTCAGTTCATGTTTGCTGGTCTATTGGGCAGACACTCAAATGAACATAATTGACATTAGCCTTCCCAGGCTCTCGGGTCTCAAAGCCCAACTTCCTCCACCTGAGCTATAAACAGAAATGTACCAAAGAACAGCCTGGGTCACTTATTTAAAGAGATGGATGCAGCTGTTTCCATTTGTCTAAGGGGGAACTGAAGTCAGGAGTCACCAGGGTATAACCTGAAGTAGGGATCAGGTGCATTAAAGACCACACTCGGGAATCTCCCCGAGACACTTGAGGAGAGTCAGCCAGAAGATAAGAGTGGACTTGGCTGCAAACCCATTCGCCACCTCCTCTTCCAAGTCATAGACAGGGCACGTCTCACTGGTTTGGATTTCTGAGGTGCTGTCTGGGAATGTCCATTCTGGTTTACAGGGGTTGTAGAGCTGGGGAAAGTATAGATTTGCATACCTGCTAGGATGGGGAGGTGAGCCACTACTTTGGAGGACCAGAACCAGAAGCCATAGAGATTCAAAAGGTAGAAGACTGGTAAAATTTTACTTTTATATGGGATTCCTGCTACGTGGGTAGAATATAGCTGGTCTGGCCACAGAAACAAAAAATTAGTAATGGTAAGAGGAGAGATGTGTCAATTTGCTTTGCTGTAGTAACCTGTTAACCATGGATTCTCATCCCATAGCATTGTGTTTAATACCTTAAACATAGATGATATAATTAATTTTTAAAAATTTAACATGTGGAAAACTACACATACACAGGCACACACACACACATACAAATATTGCAAATGCCATAGCAACAAGGAAGGTTCTGGAATCTTGCAAGGGAGAAACGTTTAAAACAGAGTTGGAAGGGCAGACCTAGGTACAAATCTAATATTCCTTAACTTCCTGTATTGCGTATACCAAATTTAGCTTCTCTCCACCTCTGTTCCTATATCTACAAACTAGAAGCTAATCACAGAGACCTAATCAAAGAGATTATGAACAGGCTACCATCAAGTCAGAGTCCCCAAAGACAGCTGTCCACTGTATACAGAGACAATAAGCATAGAAAGAGGAGTTTGCAGTTTTGGGAGGTACAGGCTGGGAGAGAAGGTTGAAGCAGGAGGCTAATAGATTGGGAGGGAAGGTTGGAGCAGGCCAGCCCTCAAAAAAATGAGATGGTAAATCTTGGCGCAGATACTTAAGAGACAGATTTTGCAAAGCAGAGAGGTGAAGTTGTTATTGTTCTTCATTGCAGGCTTTCCCCAGCTTCGTGTGAATTATAAATTCCCTGAAAAGGACGTAATCCAGTGCTGAGCTGCAAGACCCCCTAAAAACCAAAGATTAGGCTCGGGGAGTACTTCAATGGTAGGATGTTTAACAAGTGTGTGTCCCTGCAGCCACTTAGACAAACAAGATTCCTTCTTATCCTTTTCCCTGTATTTGTTGCAAAAGAAAAAAGGAAAATGAGAAATAAATTTAAAATGAGACAAGATTTGTAAGAGAGAGAAGAGAAAAACGTGAGGCAGGGCCTTCCAGATATCTGGGTATCTTTATATAATACATAATTTCATGTATTAGATGCAAAAAAAATAAAAAGCTACACATAGGCCATTAGGAAGTTCTTCACACTGCTTACAGCTACTTAATCACAACACTTGAGTCGTATGCATACTTAGAGAGTGGTCAACAATCATTTATCAAGTGCCTCCTCATTCCAAGCGTTGTGCTAAATATCAAGGAGTTAAACATGAATAGATAAACAATTCATTTCAGTGCAATTCAACAGAGATTTGTATTTGTTCCATGGAAACAGGGAAGAGGCAAGGCAAATTGTTCAGTTTGGTGTAGGAAGCTGTAGACCTGGGGAGACAAAGAAAGCGTCCCCCTTAAAAGGTAAGGGTGGGGTTAAGTCAATAAATGAGCAGAAGTTTCCTATCTAGAGACAGCAGCAGCCTTGGGAATAGAGAAAAACTGAAGTGGGGAGAGAAAACGGAACAGCTTATACAAACTGGGAAAGGTTGAGTGGATACAAGAAGAGGCAGGCTACAAAAATGAGTCTTATAAATGGCCATTAAATACTCATGGCTGATGGTAATAACTAGCTTCTGGAGCTAGACCACATTGCTCTATGTAAACTACCCTTAAACTGAGTTCTCCCCTCTGGTAGCTTGGCTTTAGCTTCTGACTGTATAGGTAAAACAAAAGGTGGTTTTCCCAAATTGTATGAGCCATGCATTTTCTTATATTTTTGATTGTGAGTCTAGCCTTTGACAGCTGAGCCATCTCTCCAGCCAAGCCACCCACTTTCTGTTCACCACCACCAGTAAGAGGCAAAATAATTTATTTGCTAATCTGACAACAAATCTGTACTAGTATACTACACACACACACACACACACACACACACACACACACACACACACACACACACCCCTCTGTTCCTTGTAACTGGCCTCCACTCTCAGCATCAACCAAGCTAGTTAAAAACATAGTGAGAAGCACAAAGGCACCAAGACAGCTGGACAAAGGAGCAAATGTGTAGATTAGATGAAGTAGTTACATTAGGGGTAGGCAATAGCATACTTGAAATGTCACTCCAAAGAGTGAGTCAACGGATGTTCAAATAAAGTGGCCACAAGAAAGATCTCCTCTTCACCACTTAGTGATATTTTAGGGAATGTTATAATGAATAGAACCTGGATAGCAAAAACAGGCCAACAAGGTGCATAGCTAAAGGTAACTTGACCCTCTGGATGCAAATTTGGAAATTATATGATTAGTTTCAAAGTATGACATTATTTATTGCCTGATTTTGTGACTTATGTACTAAATAGGAACCTTCAAGAAGTTCCAGTGCTGGGGGAGAGTGATAAAGGAGTAATTACCACCTATTGAATAGCCTTTGTGGAGCATTTGTGTACTTTTATTTAATCTTCACAACAAAACTGGCAAAATGCTTTTCTCAATTTTGAAGAACAAGCAGCGTCAGGATTTGAACCCAGAACCATCTGATTCTTAGTACGTGTCCTGCCCACTTTCTTTCTTTTTCTTTTTTTTTATTTTTTAAAGATGTATTTATTTATTTGTTACAAATTCAGTATTCTGTCTACATGTATCCCTGAAGGCCAGAAGAGGGCACCAGATGTCATTACAAATGGTTATGAGTGATTGCTGAGAAATTGAACTCAGGACCTCTGGAAGACCAGCTGGTGTTCTTAACCACTGAACCATCTCTCCAGCCCCTGTTTCGCCCACTTTCAAAGACTCCAAACCCCCATCATTGTTTATGTTGACATGAATGCATCTTCCTGGGGCTAGCCTCTTCAAGATATCTTAGCATCCAAACACCATAAGCAAAGGTGTAAGGAGACAGAATGGTTGACTATATTACCATTCCCAAATGCTTATGGTGCTTCCCAGTGTTGGGTTAGACATTCCCATTGAGAGCAGAATTAACCATGTGACCTGTATGGCCTCGTAGAATGGAAGTGGCAGTATGAGCCAAACCTTTAGGCAGTGTGCCATATCATGCTGTCCTTTTTTCCTGCTATCCTGATGACCATCGCTGATCAAGGTAAAACCTATTCCATCTGCCTCAGATCTAGAATGCAAGCCATATATGGCAAAGCCACAGCTGACCTGGGAAGGACCCAACAAATAATAATAATCATAAAGTCAACCCATTGGGCCATTGAAATCTGAGGATCACTACCACAGCATAACAGAGCTCATACTGACTGATACAAACATTTTCTGAACCTTTTTCTGGAATTTCTCAAAGCCCTGGTATCTTTTCCAGGTAAAGAGATTGCATGGACAGCATAAAAGAAAAAGGAAATAGGACATAGAAAAATTAAATTGCATTTTGGTCTGTGGACATAAGCAGGACTCTTTAAGCCTTGTTGTGCCCTGGGGACTAAGGAAGTTGTGAAGAAGGTTAGAATTTAGTCTATATTTGAAACATGGTACAATCATCCTTCCTGGTGCCTGATAAGCATCGTCCATATTTTTGTCATACTAATGTTGCATAATGATCTAGAACTGTACCTTAGATGTTCTAACTCACCATAAAGGCCCTTTCTATGTTACAGTTTGTTGCCAACTTGAGCTGGGAGATTATTGTTCCTTTTTGTGTCATACTTTTTTATTTTATTTAAAAGCCACACAAATGAGGATATGGGCTCTGGGAGGGGGGCTGCTAGAGCGAAGTGGGAGCTCATTAAAGACACACAAACTCTCTTGGGGCATTATAGAACTGTGGAAAGCACATAAGCTCCCAGAGGGCTTGGTAATTGGAAATTTGGCTTGGTCAAGTTGATAATGGAACTGATTTTTAAAAAATTTAGGTAAATTCTAAACTCAAATGAACATCAGGCTGGAGAGTCTCAAGACATTTTCTAGGCATCTTCCAAACCTGTGGATGAATCCTCCAAAAGCAGGAAGAGATTCAAATTGCTTATTACTGTTCCCCTTAAAAGTTAAGATACTACAAAGATGAAAGTAGTAGGTAGGGGGCAGCATAGCACAATTGTGATCAAGACAAGGACTCCTCATCTGCCCTTAAAATCTACCCTGTAACATTAGCTGGGCAAATTTCTTAGTTTTTCTAAGCTCAGTTTTCTCATCTGCAAATTGAATTAATGATAGTAGCTTTTCATGGGTACTCAGAGTACCCAGAAAAGCTCAGAATATTAACTGTTCCTAGTTTCCTGTTTAGTTCCTGGGGATAGGAGAGTGGAGGACAGAATTTAATCTGACTGGAGTTGGGGGTCTTAAGAAAGTGTTTGCATACACATGAACATGTGAGCTTAACCTTAATGCATCAGGGCTTGAAGCAAGACACGCAGAAGAGTGGTTCAAAGAATAAAGGTCCAGCTCCATTCTTCAAGGAGAAACATAAATGAGGCCTGCTTGTAGCGTGATAAATAAAATACTCAGAGACAGATATTGGGGTTCAAGCTTCAAGCTGAAGATCAGAAAAGCAAAGCAGTCATTCTCCAGGCACACTGAGGCTTGGTGAGAACTCACGGAGACAGGATCAGCCCTTTCAGCCTGAATTAGAGGTAAGAAGCTAGTCTCCACAAGCTCTCACCAAGCCTGTTCCTGTCTTAAATACCTTTCATGAGTCCTGGGATTAAAGACACGAGATCTATTACTCTTTTAGACTGAGTCAATCTCGTATAGCCCTGAGTGGCCTTGAACTACCTTTTAGTCCTGAATCCTGGGATTAAAAGTGTGTGCCACCACTGCTTAGCTAACTAGTGTGGCTGGCTTTGCAAACTGATCTCCAGTGGCTTTATTAGATCATAAACAATGTATCACCACCCCTGCTTCCTTCTCTCACCCTCCCCAGGTGAGGAGGTGAGTGGAACTTGTATGCTAACTATATCACAACTGAACTTCCTCTGCCCATTTCTACTTGTTTCATTCCTCCACCAAGGAGGAATTCACCACCACCACTGTAAACCATACCTCTTACCTATAAAATTCTTTGTTTAGGAAGGCATGTAACAATACAGTATTATTTATGTCTACACTGTAAACCCTCCTGGTGAAGAACTACTGGAGGAAACATTAACACCTAATGCTAAAACATCACAGTATGTCCAATACCATACTAGGGAATAGTGTTTATTTTTCTTACATCTAAGTCTCTATGTTCATAGTTTTGAATAGAGAAACTTAAGGTGTTGTAGATTGGGAATGAAACATTCTTCACAGGCTCCTGTGAATACCTGCTTGGTCCCCATGTGTTGGCATCTTTGGGGGAAGTTCTGGAAACTTTAAGATGGGGGTGGCAGATTGGGAGCTGGAGAGGTAGCTCAGAGGTTAAGAGCACTGGCTTCTTTTCCAGAGGTCCTGAGTTTAATTCCCAGCAACCACATGGTGGCTCATAACCATCTGAGATCTGGTGCCCTCTTCTGGCCTGAAGGCACACATGCAGACAGAATAGTGTATACAGAATAAATAAATCTTTAAAAAAAAAAAAAATGTGGGGCATTGTTGGAGGACATAGATCATTGGGGGTATACATTTAAAGTTTACATAACTTGTCCCTGCCCCTTTCTGTCTGCCATGAGATGAGCAGCCTCCTCCTCCATACTTTCTGTCACCATGAAGTTCTGCCCAAACGGCCAAGAAAATATGGAACTGTAAGCCAACACAAGTCTTTCCTCCTTTAGGTTGGCCGCATCAGGTAGGTTGTCATAGCAAGGTGAAAGCCAACTAACACAATGTTCTAAATATATAGTGCCCCATCATTTTCAAGTTATTCATCTTGGAAAACTTCAAATACATATTCAAATGACAAGAAATGCCAGGAACTCCTTATAGTCAACACCCAACTGTAACAGCTATCAAGTAGCAGGCAAGCCAGATTTTCTACAGACTGTTCTCACCCCACATCTTGTACATTCTGAATATTTTGGAGCAAACTCCAGATTTCAAATTAATCCACCTATTTTGTCAAATATACCTACAAAAGATATGAATTCTCTTTACAATAAAACATTATTATGTTTACAATCTTAACACACATTTCTGAAGTTACTGGTATTAAATGTTTTTAATATATTTTTATCTTCATCAATGTATATGGATTTCTACGTAGTTACATTATGACATTTACACACAATATACCTTAAGTGTATTCCCCATATCTCTCTACTCTTCTAACCTTCCTCTGTTCTGTTAACTACCTTTGTGCCCTGACAGTTTCACTTGATGTCATATACACACGACTTTATTTGTCCACATAAAATCTAGTAACTGCAGTGACAGAAAACACATTCTGAGGTAGCCTTATTTTGCCTCTGGCTACATCAATTTTCCTGCAAATGATATGACTTCATTCTACTTTGTATTTTTTAAAAAAATGTGTACATCACGTTTTCTTTGCCTTCCTTCTGTTGATGGATACCTAGGCTATTCCCACAACTAGTTACTGTGAGTATTGTTGATTTGCAAGTGTGGTATGTTGACCTGGAGTTCTCTGAATCAATACTCAGAAATTATATAATCAGGTCACAGGGCAGATCTATTTTAGCTTTTGAGTGAACCTCCATTCTGAATTCCATAGTATCCTAGCTAGTTTTCATCCCCAATAACATAAACTCCCCTTGGATCACATCCTTAGCTGCATTTGTTGTTTTCTTAGTAACAGTCATTCTTATTGGACAGAGATTGGGAATCTCAATGTACTTTTGTGTTTCTCTGGTCACCAGTGAATTTGAACATTTTTCATGTTTATTGGTCATTTGTACTTCATCTTTTGAGAGTGTCTGTTCACTTCATTAGTGCATTTATTTACTTAGTCATTCATTCATTTATTGTTGAGAGAACACCTCAAATACTTCAGACTGCCCTCGTACAAGATATGTACCTGAAGATCACTTTGAACTTCTGATCCTTCTACCTCCACCTCTAGTATCTGTTATCATTTGTTTTCTTGGTGGCAACTCTTCTGACTGGGACAAGCCAGAATCTCAGGGCAGTCTTAATTTGCACTTCCCAGATGGCTAAGGATGTTAAACACTTTTAAAAGCATTTATTGGCCATTTGAATTCCTTCTTTTGAGAGCTATCTATTAATTCTGGGGCCCATTTATTGATCAGCAGTTGCTTTTTATTCTGTTTTGTAGTTCTTTATATATTCTGGATTTTGATGCCCTGTCTAAGTATAGCTAGCAAAGATTTTCTGTCAATCTTTACCCATCCTTTCCACCCTGATAATAGCTCCACACCATCCTATTTGTCATAAGATATATCTCCCTCCTAATGCTTATACATCCAGTCACTTGATGGGTTTCTTAAAAATTTTGTTTTAAACAAAAATCAAATAAGAGTCACACATGAAAACTGGTGTTTCTTCTATTTCCTTTCTTACATTAAAAGTGACATAAACCATAATCCCAGCACCTGGGAGGCACAGGCAGGCAGATCTCTGAATTTGAGGCCACCCTGGTCTAGAGATTGAGTTTCAGAAGAATCAGGGCTACACAGAGAAACCCTGCCTTAGAAAAGAAAAAGTTACTTCTTCCTGGGACTGGAATATAGTGACACACACCTTTCATCCTAGCACTCAAGAGGCAGAAGCAGGCATATCTTTGTGAGTTCAAGGCTAGGCAGCCTGGTCTATGTAGTGAGTTCCAGAATACCAAAGCTACATAATGAGACTCGCTTCTCAAAGAAGAGGAAATGGAGAGTTTGGAGATGGGAGAAAAATAACTATCCTGGGTCTACACAACTGGCAGGTGGCAGAAGCAGAGAAGATATGCAGCCCAAATCTGGTTGGCTCCCGAAGTCTGCTTCTTTCCAGTGGTTCCCACTAGTTCTCTATTGGGCTCACTGTGTAGTGAGTATATGTTGAGTCCTTGGAAACCTCAACCCAACTGTAAGAATGATCCTGCCTTCAAGGGAAGTGTGTCTTCTGAGAGAAGACGATACACTACAAAGACAACTAAAGAGTACTGAGCAGGAAGACATTATGTAGAACAGGAAAGTGTGCATTTTTCAAGCAGTAACTGCTGTAAATTAATGGCAAGGAAGAAAGGGAGCGTCCATGTTAACTGCATGCGTGGGAGAAAGCCTTCATCGAGCAATGCAGAAATTATTGCAAATGTGAAAGCTTTAGCAATGAGCCTGGGGTTCTTAGCACAAGCATCCTCTCCCTTGGGATCTATGTCACACTGACACAAAGATTTTGTCACCATGGCAACTGGTCATTGGACCAATGAAATAATCTGTTGTCATGGTAACCCAATCTCCATCGTACTCCCACCAGGCACCTGTTTTAAATCATCGCACCCTCTGACAACTTTGCACCACCTCACTACTCCTTTCTTCTTTCCCTTAGTCACCCTGTTATTCCTGGCCACCTATGTTAGGGCCCCTAAAACTTACATATTGAACCCATAAATGAGACTCCTAAAGCCACAGCAAACAAAAGTGACCTTGCAGAGACACACTACATACAGCAGAGGAAGCCCTCTCGAATGCAAGAGCAGAAGGCTCCTTCACACTGAACAAAGAGTGTGACAACCTTCTTCCCCGAATTCCCTAGGAAAGACACTTGGATTATTAGACATTGTGCTGCCCTGATTATCCTCCTGCCCTGTCAATTCTTTCAGTGATTTCTTTTCCTCCTCTTATCTCTCAAATGCAGGTGCCAAGGCTTCCAAGGCTCAACTGATTGTCTGCTCTCCTTCTAAATTGCACTGCCTGATACAGCCACTACACCAGCTGAGTGAAGGTTACTGAGCCCTTGAAATTAATTGTAGACGTGCCGGACTCAGGTGTGCTGCAAGTGTAAGGTACACACAAATTTTAAAGACTTGCAAAAAGGGTTTTTTGAGGCAGGGTTTTTCTGTGTAGCCCTGGCGATCCTGGAACTCACTCTGTAGACCAGGCTAGCCTCAAACTCACAGCAATCCACCTAACTCCCTAGTGCTGGGATTAAAGGTAAGCACCACCACCACACAGAAATTTTCACCTTCTTCTTTTGTATGTTTTTTAAATATGGTTGCTGGCATGCATTTGTGTGTGTGTGTGTGTGTGTGTGTGTGTGTGTGTTCAGAAGGGTCTGAGCTCAAGTTGGCATAGACTATGGGATACAAGAACTCCATTATCAGTTTTGCCAATTACCACCAACAGATCCCATGGTTCTTTTAAGATAGGAAAACATACCCAATCCTAGTTTTAAGGACAAAAGAATGAAGACTGCCAAAGGTTACATTGTTCTCCCCCCACCACACCTACCGAATCCAGCTGAAGCTGCAGTGTGGGGAGGCCTGAGATCGGTCCTTCCGTCCATTCATCTCCACAAAATGCCACTGCAAGGGTGGCAGAGGCAGAGTGCTTGTCACGATAGCTTTTTAACAAGCACTGAATGTGACAAAGAACCCTCTAGTGGCACACCAAGTTAGTTTATAAGATTTTAATTTACAAGTAAAAAAAACTACACAATTTACTTTTTCTCCTTTTTTTTCTTCTTTCTTTACACCACTCTTTGTCATCTTTTCTCTCCTTCTTGCTCACTTCCTTTTCCTGTCCCTCCTTCTTCTCTGCATCCTGGTTGGCGATCTGGTTGTTGATGAGGTTGTGCAAGGCTACCACAGAGTGGATCAGTGAGGCCAAGTACACCACCATCTGGTCATTGGTCTTCAGTTAGAAGGCCTTGCCGAACTCCTGCAGGCTGGCGTCTGGCAGCAAGCTGAAAACATCCTGCCGCTGGTAGATGATCTGGTGTTTAATGAGTGGCTTGTCACTGGCCGCTTTCTCCAGGTTAACTCCTGATGTCCAGAGCTGGGAGTTCAGTCCCTTCAAACCATGGACCTGGTTTGTGATCCACTGGGAGGGAGTTCCCACTGTGGTGTCCTTGATGTCTCTTAACAAGTGTTCCATTCCAACTTCCTCAGCTTCCTCTGCCCCAGTTTCACTGGTGACATGCTCAAAAGTTTTTGATGTTGACATTCTGTCATCATGGACTTCTTCCACTGAAATGTAAGCTTTCGTAGAAAGTCCTAGGTTCTTTGGCTTCACGTCAATAACGACCAACACAGAGTTGGGACAGTATCTTTTCATGAGTTCACTCATGGAGATATTGTTCTTGTGCAGTTTGGAGCCTGTGTGGTACCACCCAACTATTCTTTCTCTGGCATTGACCTTCTTAACCATTCCATACATGTTTTCCAAATAATCATGGTTTTAAAACCAGACAGGATCATCTTTGTCATCTTCATCAAATGATACTGCAAGACTGTTGGATACATCAAATACTTTCTTTTACCATGACCCCGAAAGCACACCAACAACTCCCCACTGCTGGCTCAGCTCCCTGCGACACCTGGCAACAGCAGCGATACAGGTGCTTCCTCCAGGCCCCAGCGCCTCCCTTCCAGTTTGACTCTCCATGAAATGATTCTAAAATGCTGAATTCCAGCCTCTCCTCTGGGATTCAAACCTACATTTCTAACAGCCTGCCGGTGCTCACCATCTCCTCAGCTCACAGTGGATAAAACTGGGAGCTTTCATTGGAAACCTGTTCTTCTGACTGGCTGCAGGAAGGATACTTTGTGCCAAGTTCTTACTGCTGCTATAACAAACTGTCACAGATTTGGTAACTTGAAATAACACAAACTTACTATCTAATAACCCTGAAGGTCAGAAGTCAGAAATCAGTTCTGCTGTTCTTTGAACAGTATCACATGGCTAGATTCCTCTGGAAGTTCTAGAAAAGAACTTCTTAGCCTTTACCATCTACTAGAGGCTGCCAGAATGCTTTGGCTCATGTCCACAACCATGTATAAGGCCATCGATGGTCAAACCTCTTGATACCCCTCACTCCAATATAACTCTCCTGTCTCTTCCCTTTCTCTTCTGTCCTTCATTTCAATCACAAGGGACACACCTAGGCAATTAAGGATAATTTCCCCATCTCAATGTCAGCTGATTAGCAACTTTAATCCAGCCTTCAGTTTCTCTCTCTCTCTGTCTCTCTCTCTCTCTCTCTCTCTCTCTCTCTCTCTCTCTCTCTCTCTCTCTCTCTCTCTCTGTGTGTGTGTGTGTGTGTATGTATATATGTTTCATTGTGTGGACATGTGTGTGGATGTGCATGCATGTCGGTGTGTGTGCTTGTGTTCATCAGGAATCATCCTTCATCGTTCTTCAATTTCACCCAATGAGGTAGAGTCTCTCAATCAAACCCACAGCTCACAGCATGGCAAGTCTCACTAGCCTTCTTGCTCTGGAGGTCACCTGCTCTGTCTTCTCAGGCTGATGCCATGCCCACCTGTCCCAAGCTAGGGTTCTAGGAACCCAAACTCTGGTCCTCTTGATTGCATTTTAACCACGATCCATCTCACCAGTCTCCAGCCTTCCATCTTAATTTTTCCTTGCCTTGTAGCATAAGATACTCACAGAGACTGAGACAATGACATCATAGACTTCTCATCTGAAAGGACAGGGAACTGAGACCTTGCACAAGGTCAGCAAGGAAAGAAATTATAATTCAAGCAGATCCCAGGATACTTTCTGTTGCTTTCAAAGTGACTGATGACAGAGAGGATTTAAGACAGCTAGCTCACTGGTGTGGCTTCAACAGTCTATCTCTCTTCCAGATCCCACTTCATCCTGAGTTGGTTACTCTGGGACCCATGGTAGCTACTGTATCTCATTAAATTCTGTCTTGCTCTGTTCAATGCTTGAACTGAATATGTCTATTGGGTTGTAAGATATCTAGGCCACCTTTACATTCATCCATCCAGCTCTACCCCTCCCCAAGCCAGAGTTTTAGGCAGTTGTGAACGTAGTTGCTTCTTCTGGTCTTCAGAGGCAGGTGCGCTCAGATTAGGATGCAAATTCACCCACAGTGAATGGTGCTTGGCATAGTACTTAATACATGGTAGTTTATCAGTACCTATTCTTTGAATTTAGTGAAACAGATGCAACTCATGTTGACCTAGTGTGCTTGTTATTACAGGCACTGGTATCCTCAAGCAGCTGGCTCTTCCATCATTGACTTCCACTTAACTTGTAAGCTCTGTTTTGTCTTACAATGACCCTCAGTGTGAATTCTTGTAGGTAATGGACTATCATGCAGTTGAGTTTTGTGCTCATTCAAGGATCAGTTGTATTTTATTACATAAGCTATGATGTCATACATAGCCAAAAGTATAATTATATAGCTCGATTTAAGTTTATGTACGTCAATGTCAGTGCTATCAATGTCAAAGGAATGAGAATTATTTCTACAAGAACTTAGTTGAGGATCCCCACAACACAAGGAAACCCAGCAACCTCAAATTTGCATATAGCTCTGACAGCTGTGGTTCATTTAGCTCTGACAGTGTGGTGTTTTCAATAAAGGCAAAAATTCTAACACTTGGAAAGCAGAGGCAGGTGGATCTCTGTGAGTTCAAGGCCAGACTGGCCTACATAATGAGTTGCAGAACAGCCAAGCCTGCATAGAGAGACTTGTCTCAAACAAAACAAAACAAAACAAAAATCTTTAAAACTGAAACTGGAAGTTCCTTAAAGTAGAATTTGTTGAGTCTATTGAAGAAGGTTCAGGAAAGCTGCTGCATTCAAGACTAATTGGGATTTTTAAAATAAAGGATAGAGGAAATTATCCTTTTACATTTAAAAATATTTTATTATTATTATTATTATTATTATTATTATTATTATTATTATTATTAGTGAGTTTGTAAATGCATGCTAATTAGTGCACACAGTGATAAAAATCAACCTTAAAAAAGACCGTAGGTCAGACAGCAGGTTCTAAACAGACGAGAAGGAGCTGTAGGTTCTAGTGCTCTACAACACAGCATGGTGACTGTTGTCATAACAGCCTACTATAAATTTGGGCAATACCAGGGGAGGAAGCTCAAAGTTCCCATGCAGAAGAAATGATGAACAGCTGGAGATGAGATGGTTCAGTGGTTAAGAGCACTGGCTGCTCTTCCAGAGGATCTGGGTTCAGTTCCCAGCACCCACAGGGTGGCTTACTGTAACTCCAGTTTCAGGGGATCCAATGCCCTCTCCTGGTCTCTGCAGACAGCAGGCACAAACATAGTGCAGATATATATGCAGGCAAAACATCCACACACATAAAATAAAACAGTATAAAAATGGTGGGGGGTGTTAGAGTAGTTTTTCCCACAGCCTGGTCCCAGTGCAACGCCAGCCACAAATAACACACAGAGAGATACTATATTCGATATAATGCTGTTGGCCAGTTACTAGTTTCTTATGGGCTAGCTCTGTCTTAATTATTAACCCATTTCTATTAATCTAACTACTTCCACGTGCTCTTATCTTACCGGAGAGGGGGTCTGGTGTTCTCCTCTCTCTGTCCTCCATTTCTCAATCTTGGATCCCTCCCTACTCCTTCCGGAATCCTCCTTGTCTCCTAGTCCCGCCTATCTTGCTTTCCAGTTGGCCAACAGTGCTTTATTCATTAACCAATAAGAAAAGCATATTTACAGAATGACAGCTCCCATGTGGGGGGGAGAAAGGTGAGTAGATAGCAATGCCAGTTATCCTAATTTGATCACCACACATGAAACATTCACATTGAAGTAATACTGCAGCCCAAAAATGTATATAATGTTGTGTTAGCTAAAACTTTACAAATTAAAATATTAATCAACAAAAGATGAAATATACATAAATTACAAACTTCAATCTGAGAAATTTCTTGGCTTTTTTATTGACAAGGCTAGGTGCACAAGTTTATAATAAAATTCCTAGAAATCAGTAATAAATATGAGACAACAGGAAAAAGGCAGAAGATGAAAAGAAAGGTAATCTCCAGATTTTTGAGTGACAAATATGCAAAAATTACTCCTTACCCCTGATTAAGAAAGCCTTTGGGACACTATTTCACACCCATCTAAGTAGGAAATAGAAAAGGATGCTGGTACAAGCATAGGCTACGGAGCACTGGGCTCTCATGCTGATGGGCAGGATATGAGTTCTTTCTACTGAATTAGAAAATAATTTGACAGCTGTGTGCAGTGGTGCATACCTGTAATTCCAGCTGCTCAGGGGTATGGGATTCGAGTATCATACACTTAAGACAATTTAATAAGGCCCTGTCTCAAGAAGGAAAGAAAAATCTACCAGTAGAGTTGTGGAAATGTTAACTGGCATGCCATTTGACTCACAAATTCCAGTTTTGATGTTGTTGTTTCTGTCAGACTAGAAAAGTCTTCACACATATGCACACAAAGTCATGTATAAGAATGATCAAGTAGGGCTGAGCGTTGGTGGCTCATGACTTGAATCTCAACACTGGGGAGGCTGAGGCAGGTGGATCTCTGTGAGTTTGAGGCCAGCCTGGTCTACAGAGTGAGTTCCAGGACAGCCTCCAAAGCAATACAGAGAAACCCTGTCTCGAAAAAACAAAAGAATGATCAAACTGATGCTATAGCTCACGTGTAGAATGTATACGTGTAGAATGTATATTGAGCATGCATGAGAGTCTGAGTTCAAATACCAGTACCACCCGTGCACACACACCATGAAACACTGCAGTATTGTTTGTAATAGGAAAAGAAAAACAGCTTATATGTCCAACAAAAGGAAAAGTGTAGTTTCTGCACATACACAGCATAGTTTACTATGCAGCATTCAGATGAAGTAATCAGTGTGATAGATATAGCAACAAGGATATATTTCAAACACAGTAAAGAGACAGAAAATCAAGTTGCAGAATAATGTATGAAGTAAAGTATCATCTACAGAAAGATATAGCCATGTTAAAACCATGTTTATGACACATATACAAACATATGTATCAAAGATACACTGATTCATGATAGCTGTTAGAGATGGGAAAGAAGGACAGAAGTGAAGTTATCATGGTGTATACAGATTTCTGCCTTTGCTTACAATATTTATTCCTTTTTGAGAAATCTGAAGCAAGTATGGGTATAAAATATTAGCTTCCACCAGGCAGTGGTGGCACAGGCCCTTAATCCCAGCACTCAGGAAACAGAGGCAAGAGGATCTCTATAGTTCAAGCCTGGTCTACATAGTGAGTTTCAGGACAGCCAGAGCTGTTACACAAAGAAGCCCTGTCATGAAAAACAAACAAAAACAAAAAAAAAATAGCATCTATGTAGATGAATATGGGAGCAGGTGTCCATTCCATTTTCTCTTTATATGTTTGAATAGTTTTCCTAAGAGGAATGTTTGGGGAAAGCATAACCAACAGCTGAAGTATGGGATAAGTTAGTTGTTGCAAAAAACACTGTGAGTGAAAGCAATTTAGGAGGAAAGGGATTATTTATTTCACCTTACAGTTGTAGTCCTTTACTGAGGAAAGCTGGAGCAGGAGCTGGAGGCGGAGCTGATGCAGAAGCTTCAGGGAAAGCTGCTTCTAGGGTTGCTCCCCATGACTTGCTCAACCTGCTTTTCTATATCACCCAGAGCCACCTGCCTGGGGTAACACCACCCACAGTGAGATGGATGCTCTTACATCAAACATTAATCAAGCAAATGGAAGCTGGTCATGATGGTGTATTCATTCAGAGGCAGGCCAGCCTCATCTACAAAGCAAGTTCTAGGCTAGCCAAGACTACACAGTGAAACCCTGTCCAAATAAAATAAATAAATACGAAAACACAAAAGAAGAAGAAAGGAAGGGAGAGACAAATAGAAGAAAGAAAAGGGTCAGGCATGGTGGTTTATGCCTTTAATCCCAGCACTCAGGAAACTGAGGCAGTGGGATCTTTATGAGTTCAAGGCCAGCCTGGTCTACACAATTCTAGACAGCCAAGGCTACATAATGAGACCCTATTAAAAAATAAATAAATAAATAAATAAATAAACAAAATAATTCTTAAAAATAAAATTGTGTATAATCTATGCACATTCCCCCATATCTGTAAGGCATCTCTAATCACTTACAGCACCTAATGTAAGTTACCTAGACACATGTAACATGACACCAAATTGTAACACAAATCCTCTTTGGTCTTAATAATAAAAACTTGAAGTCATCTATCAAGGATTGAAAACTGAAGGATCAGAGAAGTAGAACAGCCAGCCACTGGAGTTCTTACCTCTACCAATGCTCAGACCAAAGGAGCAATCCTGTCCCTACGCATCATCAGACTGCATCTCAGACTGGATCCTTAGACTGTATCCATCTCTACAAATCTTCAGACTGACTGCTCAGACTGCATCCTCAGAATGAGCTCCTGTCTCCTCCCACCTTACATTCCTCTCTCTACCTAGCCATATCACTCCTGTCTCCACCTTCTTAGTGCTTGGCTCTATTTCTCTTTTAGACTGAATCAATTTTGCATAGCTGTGAGTTCAGGGTGGCCTTGAACTCACAGAGATCCATTAGCTTCTGTCTCCCAAGTGCTAGGATTAAAGGCTTGTGCCAGCACTGCCTGGCCTCTATAGCTAACTGGTGTGGCTAGTTCTGTGCTCTGACCTTCAGGCAAGCTTTATTAGATCAAAAACAAAATATCGCCATACCAAATACCTGACAGAAATGATTTAGCACGTTATCCATCAGTTGGCTGAAGTCTTCTCACTCTGCCTGGTAGGAGTCATGGGTAGTTGAAGAGAAAAAAACCTCTTCAAGTACTTTTGAAAGCTTCTGTGTCCCTTGGTATTTGACAGCTGCATTCAGACAGGAGCAGTGGTAGGCGCCCTCTGGGATTACAACTAGCACTCTAATGGCCTTGGAAATCGGGACCCTTAACTCTGGAGTAGATCTAGTATTCTAGTTTGCTTTTCAATTGGTGTAATAAAACACCTTGAATAAGGCAACTTATTCTGACTTATGGTTCTGCTGAGATGAAAGTCCATCATGGCAGAAAAGCATGGCAACAGGGAGAGTGCATGGACCAGGAGCAAAGACTAAGGGAATCAGACCTTCAAACACAAGCTTGAAATGGGGGATCAAACTTGGAGTAGTGGAGCATTTAAATCCCAGGACAAGCCTTCTACACCTCCCCCAGCTGGGAACCAAGTGTTCAAATACTTAAACCTATAGGGGACATTCTCATTCAAAACACAACACAGGAAGTTAGGATTCCTGAGGTCTTGGCAGCAGCCAGCATCACAGCTTCCCAGCAAGCCTATGCACTGGGATTCATCAGCACTTGACAGTAACCAGTGTTTTTTCCCAGGGATAGGGGTTTCTGAGATCCTTGGTAGGCTCTATGGCAGCATTCTGAAAGTGCAGGACCTGTTTACTTATAGCTTCTTTTAGCTGCAGTGCTTCATTTGCTCTCTTTCTGCCTAGCCCGCCCTCACTCCTGCCCTGCCTACTGTCTTGTCCTGGTTATGTGCCTCTCCCTCAGTTGCTAAGTAGCTAGATACAGTAGCTAGACGCCTCACGCTCTGCAGCTTGGCCTCTGGACCACTCAGCTCTGTCTCTCCTTCAGCTATCAAGCTAAAGGCTGCCTTGCCACTTCTGCAACTCAGCCTGGAAATTAACTTAGCTGCTGCCACTGCTGACTCTAGATCACAACTCTGCTGTTTCTGCTGCTGTTTGATGTTACCAGCCCAGTCCATACTGCTAAAAGTGGTCGAGGGCATCACCGGAGACAAGCTTTTGATTGGGTCTTCTGTTGCAGCATAGGACGATGTCTCCCAACCTTATATAACCACAGAATGTGTGCTTGGATCAATCAGAGCACAGTTCACACACAAGTGAAGGTTTGTGTTTCCACCGATCACAGTACATCTTGCACAGGAATGGAGGGAAATTAAGGTTTGGCTTTGTACAAATCATAGCCTTGTCTCTTTAGCACTAGTCACAACAGTTATTCTATTAGGCCACCAAGGGAAATGCCTTGATTTCTTCAACCTGTTTCCTGCCCATGTTCAGTTCCTAACATGTCACACAATAGACAGGCCAGAGGGGACAGCCTCTCTGAGTTCCACTTGCTGATTGCCAAAACTAATTCAAAGTGTTCCATTAAATGACATATTCAGGGGATGAAGAGATGGTTCAGCAGTTAAGAGTGCTTGCTGCTTTTGCAGAGGACCCAGGTTTGGTTTGAGAACCACACGGTAGCTCATAACCACGGCAACTCCAATCCCAGGAGATCTGGTGACCTTCTCTTTTGGCTTCTGTAGATACTAGGCACACACATGATACACAGATACACAGCACTCATAAACATTAGAATAAATTACCTAATCAAAATCATGCACCTAGCTGGGCATGGTGGTGCATGCCTTTAATCCCAGCACTCAGGAGGCAGAGGCAGGTGGATCTTTGTGAATTCGAGGCCAGCATGGTCTACAGAGCTAGTTCCAGGACAGCCTCCAAAGCAATATAGAGAAACCCTGTCTCGAAATACAAAAATCACACACCCATAAAGAAGATCACACTTAGATGTAGCCATTCTTGTCCCTCCAGGAGTACATTTTCCATTTACAAGATAGAAACAGTACCCTTTTGGAAGGTAACTACTGATGACACTGTAGTTAGTTGGCCCCTGAATATTTAGGAAAAGCTATTTATTTTTGTTCAAGTTATAGAGTGACAAGAGCATTGTGACTAGCAAAATAGTTCTCTACTAGTTGTATACCACATAAAGTTATAGAAAAACACCACAAGCTATTAAACTGGATGCGTTGTTTCTAGTTTCTGTTTTTTGTCTATTAATATTAATTGCATTTCCACTTATTTACTTTGCAGTCACTGAGCATGTACTAAAAGGCAGGCAATTGGGAGGCTATTTATTTATTTATTTATTTATTTATTTATTTATTTATTTATTTATTTATTTTCAAGACAGGGTTTCTCTGTGTAGCCTTGGCTGTCCTGGTACTCACTTTGTAGATCAGGCTGGCTTGGAACTCACAGAGATAGGCCTGCCTCTGTCTCTTGAGTGCTGGGATTAAAGGCGTGCACTTCCAGGGATGTGGTAATATTAAGGAAATTAATAAAGAACATTTTTGATACTCTGTTTCTTCTGATTTTTCTGTTGGGAAAAAAATCACAATTATTTAATCTTAGGCTAGGCACATACATTGTTTCTGCTCAGAGCTATCTATATGCATGTCTGACAAGGCTTTGACTAGCCAGATGGTAAAGACACAAACACAGGGAATAGGTTTTCAGAGTCATCATTAATAGAAATAAAGGCTTTAGCCATTCATATTCAGAGACTGTTTGGCTAAGATAGGAAATAATGACATGAATAATGTAACCTACATGTTCTATATTGCTACTGAGGAAAACATAACTAGAATAAATGAAGAAAATCAGGAATTTTAGAATATTAATTTTTTTATTCTTCTCTTATATATTACATCCTGACTGCAGTTTTCCCTCCCTCCCTCCACTCCTGCCAGTTTCCCCAACTCCTCCCTCCTCCCCCAGGTCCACTTCTCCCCCATTTCTTTTCGGAATATAAGATTAATTTAATTTTTAATTATGTGCATGTGCTTGTGTGTGGATTATGCACATAACTTGCAGAACATTTAATTAGGCAAAGATGTGTTGCTGTTTTACCTTGCCTGCCTAGGGCACCTGATTGGTCTAATAAAAAACTGAATGACCAATAGTGAGGGAGGAGGTATAGGTGGGACTTCTGAACAGGGAGAGTAAGGAGGAGGAGGAATTTAGGCTCAGGAGAAGGAAGAAAAGAGACACCAGGGAGATACCAGCAGCCGGCCAGCCAGACACAGAGGAAGCAGGAAAGCAGGGCAGGGCAAACAGAATGAACGAAAGATGAAAGCCCCAAGGCAAAATGTAGATGAAGAGAAACAGGTTAAAAGAGCCAGTGGGACAAGCCTAAGCCAAGGCTGAGTATTCATAATGAGTAAGTC
Organism: Cricetiscus sungorus; assembly: GCA_030556225.1. NCBI lineage: Eukaryota > Metazoa > Chordata > Mammalia > Rodentia > Cricetidae > Cricetiscus > Cricetiscus sungorus. The sequence continues at coordinate 115,894,346 of JANBXA010000734.1, read as the reverse complement.
TCTATGTCTGCACTTGGAAGCTGGTTGATGGCCCGAGGAAAATGCCAGTTATACCCATGGAAACCAAAGCCAGCGCCAGATTCCCTGAAGCTAGGGTTACAGGAAGCTGAGCTTCACTAGCATGGGTTCCAGGAACCAAACTCCGGTCCTATGTGAGAGCAATAGGTACTTGTTACATTGTCAGACTAGTGTTGGACTCTTGGATTCAGTGAGTACAGGAAACTCGGGTCCTATGTGAGAGCAATAGGTACTTGTTACATAACCACTGAGCCCCTTCTCCCACCCAAAACTTCCCTCTCACGCCCCCACAAGAAAAGTAAATGTTACGGAGTAATTGTACTATCTTGTTTGTGCTATAGTAATTGTGCTCTCTTGTTTGTACTCTAACAAATAAAGCTTGCCTGGAGATCAGAGGACAGAGCTAGCCACACTAGTTAACCACAGAGGTCTGGAGGTCTGTACAGAAACAGGAAGTTATATGGCAGGGTGGAAAGAGGAATATAAGGTGTGAGGAGTCAGTAGCCTGGCCTGTCTTTTTGGTCTGAGGGTTTTGTAGCGGTAAGAGCTCTCTAATGGTTAGCTGCTCTGCTTCTCATGTGTGGGTCACAGGACACCTTGGTGGAGTGCCCCTCAGAACAGCTGAAAGGAACACTGTCTCCAACAGAGGTTACCAGTGTTTGTCCCACAATACAAACACACCTGTGGTAGAAAGAGAAGTCCAGCTATGGGAAGCTGAATCGGGAACTCAGGCTGACGGCCTCTGCTTCCATACAGTTTCTGCAGGACGCTGTGGGTACTGAATCTGATGATCTTAACTCTCTCTCTCTGTGGCTGTTTTTCCTTTACTTGGAAGTCACCTTGCCCAGGACTCTCTACTGCCAACTCTGGCTGGCTGCCTCAATAGGGCTTCCTCCATTGTTTCTGGTGGATGCTATAAGTGACACATTTTTATGTAGGTTGCTGTCGGTCTGTCTGTCAGCTACTTGTTATTAATTCTTTTACCTTGGCTTGCTGTCTACTTAAAAAACACTCTTCAAAACTGAGAACATGGGTATCATAGATTATTTCCTGTACCATTCCCAATAGTACAGGCCTGCTCTGTTACGGCATGGCAGGACTGTGCACATATATCTAGCTACCCTGAAGTTAAGATGGGAGGAGCTCACTGAATCCAAGAGTCCAACACTAGTCTGACAATGTAACAAGGCTCACATTTCAAAACCAAAATGCTGGTTTGTTTCAAAGATCACATAAGTATGCCCCCTCTTCCTGCAGGCAGTCTAAGTATACTGTCTCCCAATTTGCCAAATAAGTAGACTTCATCTGCTAGCTGAACTCTGCTCTACAGGTTATGTGTTACTAGCTAAGCTGAAAATAAGATCTTTTAGTTCATGTGGTGTGGTATGTGTGTCTGTGTGTGTGTGTGTGTGTGTGTGTCTGTGTGTGTGTGTGTGTGTATGTGTCCACACACGTGAAGCATTACTGTATATATGTGTGTGTACACATCTGTGCATATGTGTATGGAAGTTGGAGGATAAGTATATTCCTCAATTGATACCCAACTTATTTGAGATAGAGCTAATTGGTTTGGCTACCCTGACTGGCCAGGAAGCCCAAGGGCACCCCCACCCCCCCACCCCACACCCCACCCCCATCTCTCTGCCTCCCCAGCACTGGGACTGTAGATGAGGGTTGTTTTGCCTTGCTTTTTACATGGGTACTGGGGATCTGAACTCAAGTCCTATGCTTACAGAGAACGTGTCTCACCGACTGGGCCATCTCCCCTGTCCGAACCTCTTGCTGTCTACCCCATTTCTTTCTTGTGTATAGTACCCTTAGGAGTCCTAAAGAGAAGAGAAAAGGTTGGCAAAGCAGAATTTGCAGCAGATTGGGCTATTGGTCACAATGTCTGACAGTTTTGCTGCTGTTGAGGGGAGGATTCTGCCTCTCTCTTTCACTGAAGTCAGACTTAGACAGGCACTCTTGTTCTAGTGAAGAGCAGTGGGCACATCTCACATGTACGGGTTCCGGGAGGAAGAGTCAATATGTGGTCTGACTGCTTTCTCCTTCCATAAGAGGCCAACGCTGCCCAGACAGTTTGTCTTTCCAGCATCTTCATTCCTCCTAAGACAACTCCAATGTTGCCCCAGTATTCATCCACCTCTTCTTCATGGCTGTGTGGATAGGGAGATGAGTCCGATTCCCAGACACAGGGGGAGAATTATCACTGAAGTTATGCACGATGGATCCTCTTTCTCCCCTACTGTGAAGCTGAAGTTCTTCCAGGAAGCCACTTCCCTGTTGAAAGTCCTGCAAGCTCTCGGACCTCAGCAGAGTAGATAGAACATCATGGTAGAACTCATAGAACAAAGTAGAACTCAGAAAAAGAATGTTGTATGTTGGGAGCCAAAATTTTCTTGGACTGCCTTAGGCCTGTCATGCACTTTGAACCTTTGCATCTGACTTAAAACCCTCCTGACTACTAGGTAAAGCATAGGGATATATTTTAAAGCAAACCAGTATCTAGCTTCCAGTAACTTAAAGCTAAGATGCCCTAACTGTTGAAAGCTATATAAAAATGCCCCCACTTTGCTGTAGCACGCCTATTAGCACTCTATTGATGCATTAAATGTGTTGGCTAAGGACCTTCCTTGATCTGTGCCATGGGGTAACTTGAGGCTGTATTCCCTGGCCAGGGTAAATAAACACTGTTCCTATATTCGTGAAAGTAGAGAAGTATTTTTTTATGTTGATATCTGTGACAGGTTTAGGTGTGGGAAACCTTCCTGAGGGCTTCTGAGAAAGGCTTTCCTGCTGATAAAAGGCTACATGGAAAGTATTGGTCTTGATTTGTGCTGGATGCTGTGGCTGTGACCCCTGGCATCATCCTCGGGGTGTCAAAAGTAGAAATATGGGGAAAGATCTGGGTCCCTGATCTTTCAGTGAAAGGTTAAATGAATGGACTGGAGAGGTCACTCATCACAGTTTTGTTTGTATGAGATAATACCTAGGCCTTATTGTTGAAGATGGTTGAACCTGGAAAGGAGGGGTTTAACCTGGCACGACAGAACAGCATCCTTTTATATCACACATTTTTAGGTTTTGCAGCTGTTGTCCAGGGTCAGACTTTATGACCTCCACTGGAAAAAAGAATTCTGGTTTCTATATCCCACCTTGAAGAAGAAAGGAAAATGGTAGTAATGAGGGCAGGAGGTCTGGAAAAGAATTTGTCTCTGCTTTCCATCCATTTCAAAGTTTTCTGAGCCTTAACAGTACTGATGGATGATTCTGGAGAAGCCCTATAGGGACAAGGCTGCACAAAATACATACCACAGGCTAGAAAAACCAAACCAAACAGGCATGGTAACCTGTGCCTGCAATCGCACTACTCAGGAGATGGAGGCCAGAAGATCAAAAGTTCTGAGTCATAAAGCAAGTTCTAGGCCAGTTTGATTTACATGATACCCTATCTTCAAAAACAGTTTTAAAAAATGCCAGGGAAGGGCATTGTATGACACACATGCCTTTAATTCCAGCACTGGGGAGACAGAAGCAGGCAGGTCTCTATGAATTTAAGGGTAGCCTGACCTACATAGTGAGACGCTGTGTATCTTCCACCCCATCTAACAAAACCTTGCAACCTCAAGGAAAGAGCAAAGGCAGGATAGAGCCTCTGGCTTCTGAGTAGAGCTGGGGTTAGCCCACTCTCTCTGAAAACACTAATCAATTACAAAGCACTGGGTCACAGGTCTGTCACTTTAAGAAAATACAGCCAGGGCCTAGAGAGGACATGTTTCAACTGTATTGCTGAAAAAGAAATTGTTTCCAATATCCTTTTATATAGAGTCATACCTTAGTGGACAGTCACAGTGGAACGGGCACCTTACCCATTTATAGATATCATTGTTGAGTTTGAGCCTGAAGCTATAAAACTCCTTTTGCAAATAATAATGATACAAAATAAAAAGAAGGAAAGAAAGAAAAGGGTGTTTTAGGGACAACAAGGTGGCTGAGCAGGTAAAAGTATTGTTGGACAAAGTTAGTGACTTGAATTCCATCTCAGAAGCCACCATGGAGAGAATCCATTCCCAAAAGCTGTTTTTGGTGGCATTCCTGTGCCCCTGCACTCAAACACATAAAATAAAAATGCATAAAAATAAATGCATAAAATAACTTTAAAAAGACGTTTCAATGAGCTGGAAACACAAATGGCTAAAGTCAATTCCATAGTTATTTAGAAGCATTATCTAGGACCTGGTGAGATGGCTCAGAGAGAAAAGGTTTGCTGCCAAGCCTGATGGCTTGACTTTGAACTCTGGAACCCACATGGTGGAAGGGGAGAACCAACTCCTGAAAGTTGTCCTCTGACCTCCAGTGCAAGCCCTGGTAGCATGCCACCGGCCCACTTTGTGCACAATAAATAAAAATACAATTAATTTATTTTCAAGAACTAAATACCAGGTTTCACACTATTGTTTGCAGGCAGAACTTGCAAACGGCTAGGACCAAGGAGAACATTTAAGATAACTGGATTGTAGGTGGGAGGAGAAGTGAACTAAGAAGGAGACCCCCCCCCACACACACACACACACAAACCAGTGGTCCTCCTAACTCAATGGGCTCTTAAACCCATTTTATGATAACCCAGAGCTGGTGCATACTGGGAGAGAATACCCAGTGTAAGAAAACGAGACCCCGAGAAAAGCATAAGCATCTTCGAATTATATGAACGAGACGCTGCTAAGACCCAATGGCCTCCATCTTCCAGCTCAGGCTGCAGGCCAAGATTAGGGCAGACGAATGGCTCTTTTAAGGGGGAAATCCAGCCGCGGAGCCCGGCCGTGTGACCTTGCCAGGCTGGGAGTCGTCTTTGCATGAGGATAGTGGAGCATTCCAGTCGCGCCCCTCTGGGGGAACAACGCGCCGCGCCGCGCCGCGCCCACCCCGCCTGCGTTCCTTGGGCTCTGGGTGGGAGGGGGTGCTAGTGGGTGGGGGTCGTAGCAGCCCCGCCCGGCCGCCGCAGGCTGCGCATCTCCGCAAGCTCCCGGCCTCGTCCTCTCCGGGCGCCGCGCCGCGCTGATTGGCTGGGCGGTGGCGGCGGCGGCGGCGGCGGCGCGAGGCGATCCGGCGCATTCGCCGGCCGGGGCTGCAGAGGCGCCTGGCGCACGGCGCGAGCGGAGCAGCGGTGCTCGCCCGGGACGCGCCAGGGGGTCGCGCGGGCGGGCGGCCGCCGCTTCGGTCGCCATGTGCGCGCAGGTCTGGCTGCTCACCGACCGACTCATCCGCGAGGACTACCCGCAGGTGCAGATCCTGCGCGCGCTCCGCCAGCGCTGCTCCGAGCAGGACGTGCGCTTCCGGGCTGTATTCCTGGACCAGATTGCCGTCACTGTCGTCGGCGGCCAACTAGGTGAGCGCGGCCCCGCAGGGACGGGAGGGGTGCAGGGGTCCCGTGAACCAGCGGCTTTCCGCATTGAGCCGCTCTCAGTGGTAGCCCCTCTTTGCAGCAAGCTGAGGCCAACCGTAGAGAAGATGCTTAATTCACTTAGGAGACGGGTTAGTGGGGTATTCACATTCACCTGAAGCTAAATTTAAACCTCAAATTGTAGACTCTCCGTGCACAGGTATCCTGGCAGGCTGGACTTGGGAATTTGAGGGATCAACCCAGAATTTACAAAATTGTTCTTAGGGCAGATGTTTGGGAAACTTTTCAAGCGGTGTGTATGCAACACTGATGAATGCCTCAAACTGGGAGCCTAATTATGGGAGGCAGCTGAGAAAGATTGGGATTGTCTCTGGAGTGTAAGAGGAAAGAGGAGATATTTGATGATTTTCATTAACTCGTCCACCTTCCTAAACATGTTAAATTCTGATTCCAAAATAGTAAAGTAAATGCCCTTCATACCTTACTCACCCTTTCAATGCCAGGTCCAGGAATTGGAGTAGTGGTGGTAAGGCATGGTTATTATCCCTGATTCCTCTCATTCTGTTTTCAGATATTATTATCCTCAATCCAAGTCTGCTTTGTTTAAGCAATCTATGACTTTGGAAACTCGTGTGCACTGGCTTCCAGTCTGTGTTCTCAGCAAGCTCTCCAAGGTATCCAGCTATATCATGGATTCAGGGCTGAAAAGGGTTTGACCCTCTTGGATACTTCTTGGAGTGCTATCCATATTTTATCTTTATCTAGTTGGGTAGAAGTCCCTTCAGCAAGGGAAGGGATTCCAAATTTTGAACAGACTACTTATAAGTGAGGTTTTGAGTACGTGTCTCTAAGTGAAATAGCTCAATTGAACATTGTCATCCATAAGTGTACTTAAACCTTCCATATGTTGTATCAGATTGCATATACTTTTGGAGAAGTGTGGCTAACTGTAAAAAGTACCATCTCTTAAACCTCTATTGCCAAAACCCTCCCAGCTGGTTAATGATGAACTGCATTCCTGAACAGATCTGAAGAACTGTCCTTACTGCTTTTCTGTTACCAAGTGTCTTGGCTTTACTCTGTGTAGACCACTTTGACTTTGAGGTTTTGTTTTGCTTTTTGCATTTAATTTTATGTGTATGGATATTTTGTCTTCGTGTGTGTGTGTGTGTGTGTGTGTGTGTGTGTGTGTGTGTGTGTATACACACCATGTACATTCAGTTCCCGCAGCAGCCAGAAGAGGGAGTCATATCCTCCAGGACAGTCGTAAGCCACCGTGTGGGTTCTGGAAATCCAATCTGGGTCTTCTGGAAGAGCAGCCAATGCTCTTAACCACAGAGCATTTTTCCAGCCCCCATCTCCTTGAATCTTGTGTCTCATATTCAAGTTGAGGTTCCCCAAATTTGAATTGCTTTCGGTTCCATATTTAAGTGGAATGACCCATTATATTTTGGTGATCTAAATTAACTCACTAAAATATACGTCTTTTCACTTCCACCATGAGTTTGCTTATTTATTGTACAGCTTGTAAAGATGTCACTTTTGAGATTGGAAATCATATTAGCATTTGTCTGACTTTATAGGCACATCAGCAATTCAGAAAATGCTCTCTGTGTAACTAAAACTCTATTTTAAAGAATCAATTGTAAGAAAAGTGAAAGTTAAATCATAGTGATTCAGAAAGCACTTAAACAATTAAGTGGAATTCATGTGTGAAAATATCTGCACTCACAAACCAGTTATTTTATAACTACAAGAAAATCTATATAGCTGCTTGCTTGCTGGATAGAGAAACTAAAGACAGGTTTTTGTTGTTTATTTTTGTCTTTTTGTTTATGTTTTTGATACAGGGTCTCACTAGGTAGCCTTGGCTGGCCTGGAACTTGCTATGTAGACTAGGCTGACCTCAACTCAGAGATCCACCTGCCTCTGCCTACCAAGTGCTGGGACTAAAGGTCTGTGCCACCACACCTGCCACTGTGATGGTTATTTTTATTTCAGTGATCTACCCTAACCAACCTAGATTTGGATGGGGGTGGGGAAGGGACTCAGAGAAAGAGCAGTGACCTTCACGTGACTAAAGCAGTCCTATAGAAAGCCTCCCTTTTAGATTCTGCTGGCTTAGCAGTATGGAAAGCATTATCCACTTTGCTTTTTTCCTCTGAGAAGCTGCAAATCCTTTAATCATTCAGGAAGTGTTTATTTTCCTAAACATAAATGGTGAACAAGACCAAAAGACACATAACTAATAATAATGACAGTAATAATATAGCCATAGTAGTAGGTACTCACACATAGACATGTGGTTTGTGCGTTTGTGCGAGGTCATAAACACGGTGAGGTCATTGTGCACCCAGCACCAGCTGGAAATTACAACTGGACATTGTGGATCTCCCTGGCTCTTCATGTGTTAGTCGACGCCGGCTTGGATGTTGTCTCGTGACTCTTGGGCTTCCACTAAAATATCAGTCTGGGGTCCCATCTGGTTCCTCCCAGATGGTACAATTCCATTCATCCCTCAAATCTAGCTCAAGTCACTGGAGTCTCCTGGAGTCTTTCCCAAGCTGGCTGCCCTATCCCCATGGCGACACTCTTCCACCTGCTACCAAGCAACATCAGAGTAGCACCATTGGGTTTTATTGTAATTTATCTGTGTACAAGGCTGACATCCCCCCATATGTAGGAGCCCTCAAATATTTGTTCCATAACTAATACACAGTAGGCCTCCGGGTAATGTTTGTTGTCTAATTTGAAGTATGAAGCTTGTACTGAAAGGGCACACGGCGTTTATGTGTCAGTGTTCAGGGGATCATGATCAGCTGTGTGTTTTCATATGAAGAGCTGTTATATGAAGACAGGTTTATGTATTGGACTTCCTTCCATTTACTCTGACCTACCTCAGGTCAGAAGCATTAGCGTAGTCAAAAAAAAAAGGATGGTTAGAAACTCATTATCCAAGCCGAATGTGAGTTTGACCAGGGAAAGGGGCCATGTTAGCGTTTGTCTCGTAGGAGCAGCATGATTCAGCATTCCTTCCGCTTTCAGAGCTCAACCTTTGGTGGCCATACCTGTTTATTTATTTATGTTTATGCAGCCCTGGGGATTGAAGTGAGGGTCTTGTGCATGCTGGGCAAGTGATCTCCCACTGGACATCCCGAGGGCTGTAAAGCACTTTCTAGGTCAGGTCTCTTTTATCTGTGGTACTAAAAATTGAACTCAAGGCTTTATTCACATGCTAGGCAAGCACCCTGCCACTGAGCTACATACCTCACCTTTTATTTCTTATTTTAAAACCAGAGTCTTGCTTTGTTTCCAATTTAGGCTGGCCTTGAATTCAAGCTCTTTCTTACCTGGACTATATGACCCCTGTCTCAAAAAAAAAAAAAAAAAAAAAAAAACAAGATTAAAGATCTGTGCCTTTAATCCTAGTGCTTGGGAGGCAGAGGCAGGTGAGTCAGTGTGAGTTTGGAGCCCAGCCTGGTCTGTATAATGAGTTCTAGACCAGCCAACCAGGGCTACAAATTGAGATCCTTTTTCCAAAAGAAGTAACTTAAGATTTCTCTGTCATCAAGTGATAATAATGCAGTTGCGCTGGGCTGAGTGTTGAATGGAAATGGTGAGGCTTTATTCTTGTACCTCTATTACTAAATCTTAATATATAAATTTCTCCAGGTTACACACTTCATTCAGCAGGTGTCTGCTGAGCAGTGTGCCAGGCGGTGTGCTGGAGATATAGAATGACAAATAAGACCACACGTGGCCTTCACCCTCACTAATTCATATGATTCTTTTAATGTCTGCTGACTGTATGTAAGGTATCTATTGTTCTAGGTTGTTCTAGGTGCTTGACTAACAGTACTGAAATCACTGCCTCTCCGGGATATTGCATTTTATATTGAGGTAGAAAACAGATGAGGTAAGTGAACTACACAGACTATTTCTGAAAAGGCTAAGGGCGAAGAAGCAGGGGGTGCAGAGAGGCTGCAGTATTAGCGTGACTGGGGTGGCCCTCCGCCACAGGTGTATTCTAGTCGAGAGCTGAAGGAGGTCAGGAAGTATACTGTTTGCTTTAAAGAAGCCTCTTGGGTGAGGGGCAAGGGCTACACTTATCTGTGGGGATATGGATAAGTGTTTAGAATACAGTTAGGAATTTGGTTTAGGGACATGGCAGTAGCGGGTGGGTTCTCTATCTAGAGTCTGTGACCCCTCTAACCATGGGTAGCTGGCTAAGTTTACTGTATCAGCCCCAAATACCCTTCTTGTGAGTAGGCCTTAAGTTCAATTAGACAGCTGTTGGTTACCCCCGAGATAAAAGTGCTGTTATTATACCCTTGGGGCAATCTTTCTGGCCTGGTCATTGTTGTGGTCACGGGCTTTACAGCTGGATAGCAGGACTGTTGGTGTTTTTCTCCCTTGGCAGCTTCTACAGTACCTTCTGATATTGTGAGAGCTAGTGCGTAGGGAAGAAAGATGCTTGCAAGTCAGTTCCAACCTCAGTTCCTTCAAGTCCTGTGTTTGATGTGAACGGACTCGTCAGCAATCAGGTCTTACCTTCAAGTTCTGGGTGGCAATCAAGGGCGGTGGTGATAGCCTAGATTGTTGTAGGAGTCTCCTGGAGTCCCCGACCAACAATTTGAAGGGAGTTTTTTTTCTGGCACTGGAGCTTTTGCTAGTAGTCTATGGCTCCTGGGGTGGGGAATATTATCACCCATGTGGCATAACTCCATTTGAACTATGTGTATTATATGTATTTTTTAGGAAAGCTTATAAGGCAATGTTCCTCTATGATTTTTCCAAACATCCTTAATGTTATTTAGCTCTCTGTCCCCCCTTCTGGATTATTCTGCCTCCTTCCTCCCACCCCAGGAAGTGTACTGTTTAGCTGTAGAGAGTAGAATTGTCCAGGAGGAAGGAGCATTGAGGCCAGTGTGGAAGAGCAGAGGGAGTGAGGGGCGGACATGAGGCGAGGCAGAGAGTTGGGGTAGAGGTGGGGCTGAGCAGCTGCACAAGGCCCTGTGGGTCAGTGATGGACATTTTATCACTCCGGGTGAGGGTCTGAAGGATGCTAACAGTGAGAGGATGAGGGATGGATGTATGGCAGATCCCAGTGAGATCCACAGTGTTGAAGACGTTCTGGTAAAGGGGAATGAAGAGAGTGCCTACACATGAGGGAGAAATTATGGTTCATTTATATGCTGGTGCCTGTGATCCAATGGAGAGGGAGAAACTGTGTCCCTGCACCAGGGAGCAACTATAGGTAGGAAAAACAAGAGTTCAAGGATGGGCTCTGGGGACATCGATCCTGGGCCACTCCGGTGGCCATGCTGAGAAAGACTGGTAGTGGTGTGGACAGAAGCAGTTTGGACGAGAGGTGACCATTGGATTGGAATGATTTCTGGGAAGAAGGAGGGAAATGATGGGTTTTAGATGACCTTGGAAGGTAGAGTTGGGATTGGTCTACTGGATCAGATATTAGGGTGCATGGAAAGCCAGTCAAGGAAGACTGCCTGAGCAGCTGGGGGGGGGGGGAAAGTGCCATTTACTCCCACAGAAATGATGAGTGAGGAGTGGGTTTGGGACAGTGTAAGTGTCTAAGAAGTCCAGGGTGGTGGGGTAGAGGTGGGGTGGGGGTCAAGTGAGCCATTTTTGCTAGAGACTGGAATTGAGAAGAAAGGCCTGACTTGGAGATATTAAAGTCAGTGCATATCAGTGCATGTGTCTACACCCGCCCATCATTGGCTGAGGTAGACAAGAGAAGACTCGAGGGAGAGAGAGCTCTGGAACACTCCAGAGGGGTGGGGGTAGTAAAAGGAAGAGACCCAGGAGAGGATTTTTTCCTGGGTTGTTCGAAATGGAAGCTGTGCTCCCATCAAATATTGCTCTAAATCAGGTTTTTGTTTTGTTTTTTTTTTTTTGTTTTTTTTTTTTTTTAAAAAAAAGGAAAGAAAATTGATTTAACTGTGGACTTTGCAAGAACCACTCTTAGGCACTTTCAGTGTGCAATGGACAATGGCAAAGTTGGAAGATTCCCTTATAAAGGACAAGTGGCAGTGTCGTGGAAGTTTCGAGAGTCTCCCATCAGGAGTGGTTTTATCCACCAATCCATCTCTCAAGCCCCAAAGGGGCTTTTCTTGAAGAAATGATGACAGTTGTGTGCTGTGTCAGAGGCTCAATAGAGAGGAGGGTTGGGTGGTGCCTTATTGGGTGAAGGGGGTGCCTTATTGGGTGAAGGGGGGTGCCTTATTCGGTGAAGGGGGTGCCTTATTGGGTGAAGTGGGGGGGGTAAGACTCCACTGCATGCATCCAGGGGTTATGCTAGGAATAAGAGTGGTTAAGCTATCTCAAAGAGGGAAGGTAACTGAATGTCACAAGACTCAGAGAAGGGACAGATGTGACTGTGGGAGCTTTTGGAGAGGCTGGTTAATATAATGATTGCCAGCCAGCATTAAAGATGATTTTGAGACTAGCAGGCTTGTGGTTTTTTGCTTTTGTTTTGTTTTTTCTAGGTATGTTCTATTGCAAAAGAGCACCCAAGAAGTAGGTAGAAATTCAGTCTGACCAGGTTAGTTATTTATCCAAGCAAGCATGGTTGCAGAGCATTTGCAAGAGAGTGGCTGAGTTTGATGAGGTTAAGAAGGGAAGTGATGGCAGGAAGGGGTGAGGAGCAGGGAAAAGATGGAGAGATTTCTGCATGATAGCTCCCACTGTGGTTGGGGTGTGGTTCAAGTTGAGGCCATAGAAGTAATTTGGAAAGCTAGAAGATGATGTTTCTAATTGTGAGACTTGCAAGGTGGCCATGGTGAGATGGCAGGCCACATCCTTGGAGGAAAAGAGCTCCAGAAACCAAAGTGCCTGGCCATTGGAAGGATCCTTCACAGGGACAATGAGAGCCCCAGTTTAACGTGGGAGTCAGGGAATGAGGTTTCAAGAATAGTTGGGAAGTGACCATGGAATGAGGTGTTGTGTAATCAGGATGGTTGTCCTGGCATGTGAGGAGGGGGAAAGGATATTCCAGAAGTTAAATGAAAATCAGGTAACATACTACCCCCATATCTAGGGCTAGTGATCTGAGGGGAGAGGGTGAGAAACAGCCTTGGCCTGGGAGGGAAAATGGGGAAATAGAGTCACTGGGAAATGAGAGCAATTCAGTTGGGCTCAGAAGAAAAATGCTTTCTTTTGTTGTGATAAAGACCATGACCAAAGGCAACTTGGGGAGGAAAGGGTTCATTTGGCTTCCATGCAGGAACCTGGAGGCGGGAACTAAAGCAGAAACCACGGAAGAGTGCTGCCACTCTTGCTCTCCATGGCTCATTCGGCTCGTGGTTGCCTTTTTAAAAACATATTTTTAAAGATTTGCTTGTATTGTTTTTAAGTGTGTGTGTGTGTGTGTGTGTGTGTGTGTGTGTGTGTGTGTGTGTGTGAGAGAGAGAGAGAGAGAGAGAGTGTGAGAGTGGGGCCCTTGCAGAGGCCAGAGGAGTTGGCTCACTCTGGAGAGGGAGTTACAGGCTGCTGCCAGCCACCTGCTGTGCCTACTAGAAATGGAACTCCATCCTCTGGAAGGACAGTATGTGCTTTTGACTGCTGAGTCATCTCTCAAGCTCCATCAGCTTGCTGTTCCTACAGCCGAGGACCACCTGCCCAGGGGAAGCCCTGCCCCGCAATGGACTGGGCTCTCCCACATCAATCGTTAATTAAGAGAATGCCTCTCAGACTTGCCTACAGGCCAGTCTGAAGGAGGCACTTTTCCAGTGAGGTTCCCTCTTCCCAGAAGACTCTAGCTGTGTCAAGCTGATAAAATATTAACTGGTACAGAAAGGAAGGCTCACCAAAAAAGGTTGACATCGGAGTTAGAACGCATTGATATGGTTCAAGAAGATCCAGCAAAGATGAGAAGGGTTAGATGGTATGACCAGAAGAGGTATTGTGAAGGCGGGGTGGGGAGTTGGGGGGGATGGAGGAGTGGGGGGGTAGGATGGGGAGGTGGGGGGGGTGGAGCTCAGTGGCAGAGTTCTTGCCCAGCATGTGGAGGGTGCACAGCTGGGGAGGGTGGGGAGTCTGGAGTCCAGAGTCCAGAGTCTGAGTCCAGGGAAATGATCTGCTTCAGAGGCTGGGGCCTCAAGTAGCTGAATGAAGGACTTTATCAGATTTGTTTCCTAGTTTCTAGAAAGACCACATTGATGAGGTGGTGGTGTTAATGATTTAAGAAGTGAGATGGAAGCTTTGCCAAGTTCTGGGTCTCTCCCATTTGACAGAAGAGGTGACAGATCCAGAGAGACCGTAAAGAGTTCAGCCAGGACTCCGGTATGGAGGCCAGGACCCTTCTGCCTCCATTGCAACACTTCCTGAAGAATCTTCCCAAGCCCTTCTTTTGGCATGGACCGTGGCATGGTTAATCTCCAGCCTTGTTGCAGTTCTGGGCAGACAGCATACACCATTAGCTTCACATCTTCCTTCTAAGTCCAGACACAACAACGGGAGTCTGAATGTCCCGTCTGAAACAGTCCTCCATCCCCACCCCCTCCTCTGCCACCGCACAGGCCCTCACAGGGCACCCAGGGCATTAATAACAACTACATGTTAGCTTACTTCTTACATTCCAAGGACATTGTCTCACAGCCCTCATTCTCTTGCCTTTAGAATAGCGCCCCATTATTCAGCTGTCTGGAGCTCTCCCTTTCCCTCGCCCTTTAACCATTTGACTGCTGGGTTTCACTTCTGCCACCAGTATCTGTATCTATCTGAGTGTCTGCCATGCTCCCAGGAGCCTGTCCTGCTAACACACACAGGGCCGGGAAAGGAAAGCGATAGCCTAAATTGCCAGCTCCCTCCCACTCAGGTGGGTGTGTTTATACTCAGTGCTGGGGCTTCCCTTGGGAGGATCAGTCTAAGCTTCCCACTTCCCTTCTCAGACTCCTCCTCCCTCAGCAGTTCTTAAAATACTGCCTGTTTGACTACATGAGCTTAAATTGTGTTCTCGGCGTGTCCTGGGCAAACCCGAACTGAAATTGGCCCAAAGATACTGCCAACTCAATAGCTGCAGAATGAATACAAAATAGTCAGACTTAAGCTTCCTCCATGAGGGGGCTGGAAGCTTCGGGAGGTAGAGACTGCCTGGCTCACCCTTTTGTCCTACTTAATAGATGTGTCTGCCTCAAAGCAACAGTTCAATAAAAGCTGTATTGAATTTAGTGACCTCAGAAAAGCAGTTAGTGGGGAAGGAAAAGCAGCCGCATACGTCGCTGTGGGTTTTAGCCAGGTGGAGGTGAGATTTCTTTGAGTGTCCTCTGTTACAGAACCTCAGAAGGGTATGCACAGTGGTGACCAGATCTACCTCAGAATCAAAATGACTTCCTCATGAGGTAGTAGGGTAGAGAGATGGAGAAAAACTGCAGTGACACAAGCCTGTTGTGCCCTGGTGACATGGCCTCTTCCAACACAGCAAACATCCAGATGGTGGCAGGGATGACCAAGGAGGTAACTGATTTTTTTACTGGCACCTTCAGTGCTGGCCACAGTTGCAGGATCCTGCTAAAAGACAGACCACAGTCCTAACAAGTGTCCTGAGTGAGGGCCCCTCTGCTCACCCTTCAGTGTCCTGCTGTTCCTGCTGCTTGCTTTGTATTTGAAAGGTGTGCTTTCTTGGTGTACTAGAATCCAGGTTAATGATGAAGTTTTCGTGAAGCCAGGGGTGTCTGTGTGTATGCACACAGTGGGTGACTTGCACGTGCAGGTTGGGAGAGCCGAAACCCCCAATGTCTCCACTCTGTAAATGCCAGGTCTTTGCAGTCAGATCTCCTCCATCCATGCTATAGGATGCCTCTAAATGACATAATAAATGTGGATGCTCTTAGGAGAGTACCCAGCACAGAGCAGATGAATGCTCAGTAAAGATGCCAGCCAGTCAGATCTGATGGACAGCACCTTTTATGGCCAGGCTTCCCGTCCTCTGTGGGTGATGGGTAGTGGGTCTTTGAGCTGTAAAGCTCTGCTTTGGAATTATGATTTGTTTATTGCACAGTAACACTATATCTCCATTGTAGAGCATATTTACATACTACTGCACACAAAATGCCAAATTTCACTTTTGTTTAATTTAATTCACCCTACAGGTTATGGAAGCAGATTTGTTTCTCTGGAGAAATTCTTCTACTTTTCTGTCCTGGGTTATTATTGTTGAGTCTTGTTTGTTTTGTTGTTGTTTTAAGACAAGGGCTCACCATGTAGCCCAGGCTGGCCCCAAAGCTATGATCCTCCTCCTGCAATGCTGGGATTACAAGTACACTAGTTAGTTTTGTTTTGTTTGTCTTTATTAATTTGACACAAGCTAGAGTTATGGGAAGAGGAACCCTCTGTGAGCAAAGGCCTCAATCACATGGCCTGTAGGCAAGTCTGTGGGGTGTTATCCTCACTAATGAATTATGTGGGAAGGGGCCAGCCTACTGCAGGTTGTTTCACCCCTGGGAAGGCATTCCTGGTGATCTTGGGAGGTGTAAGAGAGCAGGCTGAGCAAGCCATGGGGAGTAAGCCGATAGGCAGCATTCGTCCCTGGTCTCTCCATCACTTCCCACCTTGACTTCTTATCCTGACTTCCCTCAGGGAGGGACTTTTACCTGGAAGGACAAGACGAAACAAACCCTTTCTTCCCCAAGCTGCTTTTGGTCATGATGTCGATATCACAGCAACAAAACCCAAGCTGATACAACAGGTATTCATAGCATTTCTACTTTGTTTTAAGGCATTAAAATATTTCCAAACGGAAACAGAATTCAAGAGGAAGTTGGGATGTAGTTACCAGTGAGCGTAGAAGATGGAGAAAATAGTGTTTTGGTGTCACAAAGTTGACGAACCAACCACTTTGACTTCTAATCTCTCCCCCTCTGACTTAATTGACTTCTTTGAGGACAGAGAGGTCACATCTTGGTTTTTTGTTTGTTTGTTTTTTAAGTGGTTTGAGGCTAAACATAGTAAATAATAAGGCCAGCCAGATGTGTGCGATACTCAGTGATGTCAAGTCCCTGGTTATCTGAGGGTGAGGGCAGCTTTCCTCCTATTCACCACAGCCAAGCAGAGCCCACTCATCCAGTCCACACGGGTCCTCCATTTCCTTGGCTTGAGGCCTGGTGATCACAGTGAGCATTTTAAAGGTCCTGGGAAATGTGACATGTTCAGTAAGCTGTGTCCCTGCGATGGACTTAGAAGGTGCCTATTCCTATGACAGGCTTAGCAGGTACCTATCTGGGAGTCAATGCTAATAGTGGAAATTCCAACGTGGTTAAAGTCTCCTCAGACTTTGCAGATAGGTTTGCCAAGGAGCCAGCCCGAAATGCACATTGCTCTTGGGCACATGTGGTTGCTGCTCTTTCTGAGGCCAGAGGTCACAGTGCTGCAGTGTGATGATGGCCAAGGTGAGGACACTGAGCAAGGACCTATGTATGGAATGGCCCAGAGCAGGAGTGTCCAAAGTGTCAGAGGTCAAAGATGTATGCTTATCCCTTAGTATTTGCAGGTGATTGTCTAGACCCTTCCATACCATACCAAAATCCAAGGATGCTCTTGGCCCCTACATAACCTTTGCATGCCACCTGCACATACCCTTCTGTACTTCAGCCCACCTCCAGGTCACTGAGAACACACAATGCAGTATAAATACTTTGTAAATAATTGTGGATTCTTTGTAGGTTTTTTTAAAGGTGGGTGGGATTTGAACCCAGGGCCTTTTGTATAATTGGTGAGTTATCTACCACTGAACTATACCCCCAACCCTGGAAATAGATGCTATACAATATTCACATTGTTTAAGGAATAATGTAAAAAAAAAAAAAGTCTTAAATTTTCAGTGTGGATACGAATTAAATTTTTCTAGTGCTCTCTATTTGCAGTTGGCTGGATCCATTGGTATAACCCCAAACCCAGCAAGTCCCTCTGCACGGGGCTAGGCAGCAGCATAGGCAGGCATCAGACCTGTCTCCATGCCTGGCAGAGTCGTTTGGGTTCCATTTTAACCCATTGCGTTCTTCCTTTGTTAAAGGCTTCAGTGGGGATGAGCCAGGCCCAAAGATTTACCTTTGGAGAAGAGAGATGAAGTCCTGGTAAGACTTCCTAGGTGTCTGTGCTGCTGCTTATAGAGGCTGAGCGCTCTCTGTGCACTGTGGATGGTATTTCCAGAAATGGACTGAATTCTTTTCTTCCTATGTGGAAGTCTGTCTGTCCAGGGGCTCGGGCTGGGATTTAAAGCTGGTTGTTCCTCTTGCTTCTGGCTTCTCTAGGTTGCTTTTCTGTTGCCAAGCTGTTTTCTCACTAAGTGAAAAAAAAAAAAAAAAAAAAAAACAAGTTGTCTTACCTTGCTTATTGGAATGTCTGTCATGACAATGTCAGTGCCTTGTGTGTGTAGCATTCTGTTGGGTTCAGAGTATGTTTGGCCTCTGTCTCCTGTGTAATGGTGTGCTGTGCGTTCGTACTTTTCACCATTTTGATCAATGTGGATACCTTTCTTTTCCTTCCAGTTTTGCCTTGTCTCCACTTTCCAAGCACTTGTTCCGAGGGCTGAGGGGAGAGGGGATTTTTTAAAAGACAGGAAAGGCAGCTTTAAACAATCCGGTGCCCAAATGAAGCTAACCTAGCTTCTTTTTATAGACTCTTTATAGACAGTTCTAGCTGCTGGGCTCACCGCATTAGCGGGAGTGCTAAGAAAAATGTGACTTAAAAACTGCCCCTGTCCATCCACACCTTAAAGCGATCAGTGAACCCTCTCCTGGATTGGCCAGATTGTAAGTCCCTCCACTCAGACCTTTTTGTGATGGCTTGCTTTTTGTTTGCCTGGTTTTTGCTATAGATTCTTCTCCTTTCTCCGTGTAGAACTTCGATATTGGCATAGACACTTTTGTCATTGCCATGTAGCCCAAGCAGTCTTTGAACTCTTTATCCTCCTGCCTCAGCATCCTGAGGACTGAGATTGTGGCTATGTACCACCATGCCCAGTTAAGGAAATAGTACTGTCCCCTGGTGTGTGGCACTGCGAAGGCTTAGGACAGCTGTGAACTCAGGTCCTCAGACAAGGTAGCAAGCAACACCCCACACCTCAGCCCCTGATGGAGAAATTGTGACTTCCTTTGTACTTTGTGGGGTTTGGTGGAATATATAAAAAGTTGCTAAGTTAAGCCTGGAAGGTGGGCCCATAAATTGTAATTTAAAGGTTTTCTTTAGAGCATTTGGGAAATTCCTTTGAGGTTGGCTAGGATGGAGACAGACACAGGAAGTTCTGAAACTCAATTCTCATGGCCTCACACATTCCATATCCCGCCTCCCTCACTCTAGCCCAGGTGCTGGGTGTCTGCCTCCCTCCCTCCAGCCCAGGTGCTGGGTGTCTGCCTCCCTCCAGCCCAGGTGCTGCCTCCCTCCCTCCAGACCAGGTGCTGGGTGTCCCACCTCCCTCGCTCCAGTCCAGGTGCTGGGTGTCCCCCTCCCTCACTCCAGCCCAGGTGCTGGGTGTCTGCCTCCCTCATTCCAGCCCAGGTGCTGGGTGTCCTGCCCCCCTCACTCCAGCCCAGGTACTGTGTATCCTGCCTCCCCCCTCCAGCCCAGGTGCTGGGTGTCCTGCCCCCCTCACTCCAGCCCAGGTACTGTGTATCCTGCCTCCCCCCTCCAGCCCAGGTGCTGGGTGTCCTGCCCCCCTCACTCCAGCCCAGGTACTGTGTATCCTGCCTCCCCCCTCCAGCCCAGGTGCTGGGTGTCCTGCCCCCCTCACTCCAGCCCAGGTGCTGGGTGCACTCACTGTGCATGTTGGGTGCTTGCAGTCAAACAAACCCTGGTGTGTCAGGACTGAGAGTCACCAAGTATGGGTGCCTCTTCTTCATCCCCTATGTAGCACCTTTGAGTGCCACTTGATTCTAAAAGGGGTGGAAGAGTATCTGAACTTCGTGAAGCCTGAACCTGTCTTCCTGCCACTTCTGTTCAACAAATATCCACTCCTACTTAGCACCAGCTATTGTTCCAGGGACTGAAGTCAGCACAAAACACACAGACAAAAATCATTTCATGGCTAGCTCTACCCCTTGCTGCCACACAAGCCAGAGGGTTCTTCTGTGCAGAAGTCCTTCAGTAACCTGTAGGTGCTTAGTTCCTCGTGACTCTTCACATCAAGTCGAGCCCTTGATTAGTCCAGAGGCAGATATCCTATGCTTGTTACAGTATCTTTCAATAAATATTACTTAAGGAATATTGAGCTCAATATTTGTTAAGTATTCAATTAAATTTCTCATAGGCATTTTTAACTTTGGTTTTGTTATAAAGATACTATACACCTGGAAAAACATTCTGGAAGATTCGGGTAAAGAGAAAATACAAAAAGAGCTGGTCATAGGGGCTCATGTCTATCTATAATCCTGTCACTTGGGGCAAGGAGGCAGGAGCGTTGCTGTGAGGCTAAGTCACATGGGCTACATAGTGAGTGCCAGGCTACATAGCAAGACCCTGTCTCAAGAAAAAGAAAAAAGAAATTACTTGTAGCCCTATTCCTACCGTGAAAATGTGTACTTCTTTTCTTTTTCAACCCACATTTATTTACATAGCTGAGAACATAATGGATTAGTTATTTTGAATCTTCAGCCCTGGGGATGTTGAGGCAGGATAAAGAGAACATAAAGAATTAGTTATTTGCGGAGTTTTCCCCCTCTGTCAAATGGGTTTAGACTGAGCTAGGGGTTGAATCTAGGCCTTGCACATGTTAGCAGAGCACTTTATATAGCACAGCTAGG
Source organism: Cricetiscus sungorus (assembly GCA_030556225.1). Classification (NCBI taxonomy): domain Eukaryota; kingdom Metazoa; phylum Chordata; class Mammalia; order Rodentia; family Cricetidae; genus Cricetiscus; species Cricetiscus sungorus. Next base: position 115,874,171 of record JANBXA010000734.1, on the reverse strand, counting down.
GTTCTGTTTCTCCATCTAACATTGACATTGCGTATATGAAATATATCTGTATGTTGATAAGGATTATTTAGCCGAGTGTGGTAAGGCATGGGCCTGGAGTCTTAGCCCCTGAGGCAGAAGGATCTTGAGTTTGATCTAGTCTGGGCTACATCATAAGATCCTGATTTGCTTGTTTGCTTTTTAAAGATGGTATGGAAGTGTTGCGTAATGTTTCAGCCAGTAGACTTTCCTGAAGAGTAGGGTTTCCAGAAATGGGCAGCATTGGTGCCTTTGCTCAAAGCCATGAGCCTCCCAAGCCACTGGCCCTAGAGTAGTCTGACTACAGCTGTGCTGTGGACTTTTCTACCTTGCACCACTCTTAGTACATTGCATTCTCTCTCTCTCTCTCTCTCTCTCTCTCTCTCTCTCTCTCTCTGTCTCTCTCCTCTCTCTCTCTCTCTGTCTCTCTCCTCTCTCTGTCTCTCTCTCTCTCCCACCCCTCTCTCTCTCCCCCCTCTCTCTCCTCTCTCTCTCTCTCTCTCTCTCTCTCTCTCTCCCCCCCCTCTCTCCCCCCCTCTCTCTCCCCCCCCCCGTCTCTCTCTCTCTCTCCCTCTCTCTCGGTTCATTCCTTGTATCACGAGCACGCTCTGCCCATTTGTCGGAGGATGGTGCTGTCTTCTGCCTTCTCACTGCATACACCAGCCTACATCAGGGTGCCCATGCTGCTGCTTTGAGGCTCTCTTCTGGCCAGATGAACCCTGGAAGCGCCTCTTCCAGTTGAAGGCGCTGGCAAGTGTTGAGCTCACTCTAGCCTTTGCTTGCAGGCCTGCAGCTGAGCCAGAAACCCCTGACCACCTTCCCTGATGTGGTGGTTGTACGGCTATCCACTCCCTCCGTCCAGTCAGACAGTGAAATCACTCTCCTCAGGCACCTGGAGAAGCTGGGCTGCCGCTTGGTCAACCGTCCTCAAAGCATCTTAAACTGTATCAACAAGTTCTGGACATTCCAAGAGCTGGCTGGACATGGGGTCCCCATGCCAGACACCTTCTCCTATGGTGAGTCTCCCCAAAATACATTTATAACTCCTTTCCAAAATATTGGTGTGTCTCTTTTCTCCCTCAGAAGCCTCCCTGTGTCTCTGGCTGCTGTTTCCTATGAATCTGTTTGCCTTTGGGGAATTAATATACTGACTACTGGCCAGTCCTTCTGTGTAAACAGCCTTGGCCATTTTCTGTTTCTAGTCATTTGGTAAATGTGCACCAGCCACTCTAAGAAGCTGGCTTGCTTAGTCAGCCTTCTATCCCTGTGAAGAGACACCATGACCAAGGCAACTCTTAAAACAGAAAACATTTAACTGGGGCTTGTTTACAGTGTCAGAGATTTAGTTCTTATCATCATGGGGAGTACCATGGTGGCAGGCAGGCAGGTTTGGTGCCTGAGAATTAGTTGAGAGCTACATCCTGATCTGCAGGCAGAGAAAGTGACTGGGCATGGTGTGGGCTTTTGAAACTTCAAAGCCCAACCCCCAGTGACACAGTTCCTCCAACAAGGCCACACCTCCTAATCCTTTAAATCCTATCAAAGGTGGTGGTGGTGGTGGTGGTGGTGGTGGTGGTGGTGGTGGTGGTGGTGGTGGTGGCGGTGGTGGTGGTGGTGGCGGTGGCGGCGGCACACACATCTTTGATCACAGCACTCAGGAAGCAGAGGCAGGCAGATTTCTGTGAGTTTGAGGCCAGAGGCCAGAGGTCTACAGAGCTAGTTCCAGGACAGGCTCCAAAGCAATACAGAGAAACCCTGTATCAAAACCCACCCCCCCCCAAAAAAAAAACAAAAAAAAAATCCTATCAGAGAATTCCTCCCACCTGCTATTGACTCACCATTCAAATATGTGGATTTATGGGGGACATTCCTACTGAAACCACTGCAGAAGCTCTGGGCTAGCACATCACTGTCCCCTGGGCATTTCCATGGCACCAGAAACAAAAGGCCACAAATATACAGGCAATTTCCATGCAGTAAGGTCAGTGTTTACGTGGGAGAATCACTGCCCTTGGGTGGTACATGAGCTTGTGGGAGAGCTCTGACCACAGTGATCAGGCATCAAGGACCATTGCCTTAACGCAGTAACATTAACTAAGCTAAAAATAGCCTGTGAAAGGCAGGGCCAGGAGCAGAGAGCAGAAAAAGAGCCAGAGGTAGAGAGAACGTGATTAGCTGTATCCCCAGTAGCTGCAGATGGTTAAGGATGCTTGAGAAAGAATTGAGGCCCAACACTGGAAAGATACAAGGCTGCTGCACGCATCGTGCCCAGGAGATAGTGGTATCCCAAGACTACCAGGAGGCTTCTGATCAAGAAGTGCCTAATCAGAGCTACCCTGCAGATCACTTTGGCCACACAGAGAGTGAATTACACAAAGTAGAGACGGGGAAGGCGTGGTAAGCTTCAGAGTGAGGAATGGAGATTTTGTGAGCAGATTGAGAGAGCAGAAGACTAATAGAGCGGAATGACTGATAGTGTGGGGGAGGGGGGAGTGCGGGGAGGAAGCAAGGTGACCAGGTTCTGGCTTGGGTCACCAGATGCCAACATAATCATGGACTGAACTGGAAATAGGAGGACGAAGCACACTGGTTGCCAGGCCGAGTAGCTGGCAGGGGAGATGATTTCAGTGGAGACTTGGTCTGTTTGAGACATTTGTAGTCTGTGCCAGAGAAGATACTTGGGAGCCAGTGAGCTGTGGGCTCTGAAAGGCTGGGGATGGGGATTTGGAAGCCCCCCCGCTCTTATGCTGACTGAAGTGATAGGCATAGGGGGTTACTCGTGTGTGAGCATGAGGGACGAAAGAACAGAAGGCTAAAGGGCCCACTTAAGGGATTCACCTGAGGGGTAGGTGCCTGGCACGCCATCTGGAATTCTGCTCCCATAGACATCATGAAGGAGCTGGCTGTAAGAGTGCCATGGGGGTTATAATAGCTGGTGTGACATTTCCATGCCTTACACATCACAGGTGGGCCTTTCGTGTCTGCTGGGTTTGGGTGGGTTTGGTTGGATTTCATCAGAGCATTCTGGCAGGGGGGAGTGCTGGCCATCCATCCTTTGCCCCATCGCCAGTATTTATTGATTCTCACTTTTTCTTGGCAGGTGGGCATGAAGACTTCTCTAAAATGATTGATGAAGCAGAGCCCCTGGGCTACCCAGTGGTGGTGAAGAGCACACGGGGACACCGGGGTCAGTGGTGCTGCCAGGAAGCCAGGCTGTGTAACTGCAGTTCTGGGCACAGGACTGCTATGCACACTCAGTGTGTCCTGCTGGTCCGTCAGGCCCTCTGCCCTTTTGTCAGACCCCGGTCTCTCCTTGAACTTCCCTGAGCAGATTTAGAGTCTTAAGTCCACAGCCAGCATGCCTGCTCTTTCTTTGGAGTAGATTCTCAGAAACAGATCTGTCCTCCCTTGCCGAACACCCTTCCCCTCCCCACACCACCTCATAAGTCCATGTTTGTCACTGTGGCGCCAAGGCCTATGCGGAAGGCCTCCCCCATTCCACAACGTCCTCACTCACCAGAGACACTGTGTGTTCTGCCCCATAGCAATCTGCTCTTGACTTCACTAGAAAGCTGTCTGTGCTCATCTTTTAAGGCCAGCTCCTGACATCATTTTTTCTCTCAGCACACCCCTGTAATGTCAGCCTTCTGGGAAGCTAGGACCAGAGGACGGGAGTTTAAATTTAGGGCAGCATGGATCACACAAACACAATGGGTACAGGGAGAGAGATGATGGTGAGGTTAAAATCTGAAGAAGGTAAGATTTAGTGCTGTTTGATTAAGAAGAGTCTCAGAGAAATAGGAGGGGCCAGTACCCAGAAAGTTCCGGAAAGTTGGCACCTGCTTGGGCAGGGAGGCAGGCTGGAAACCACAAAGAGAGGCTTGCGGCTTCTCCAGCTCTCCCTCTTGTCTTTCTTCTCGAAGGAAAAGCTGTTTTTCTGGCTAGAGACAAGCATCACCTCTCTGACATCTGCCACCTGGTCCGCCATGACGTGCCCTACCTGTTCCAGAAGTATGTGAAGGAGTCACACGGGAAGGACATCCGGGTGGTGGTGGTGGGCGGCCAGGTGATCGGCTCCATGCTGCGCTGCTCCAAAGATGGCCGGATGCAAAGCAACTGCTTCCTAGGTGAGATGGGGAAGGCTAGGGGGGCTGAGGGACGGGGACCTCATGGGGCTGTTTGGCCTGCTCAGTGAACATGTACTAATCCCTATTTCTGTCAGACCTTCTGCTAACGGTGGATGTCACAGAAAATGAGAGAGGAACCTTTCCTGTGGCCACAAGCAGTCCAGGGGAGGACCAGGAAGTCCAGGGCTGGGCCAGAACACACAGTCCTGGGTGTCAACACACAGAAGTGTGACACCTTGTGTGTAGATGTTAGGACTCAACATCAGGGGTTGACAAGGGAGTGAATGAGGACCAGTGTTTGGGGAAACGTCCATTTGAGTAAAGGGAGGAGGTGAAGAGACTGCAGCCACTCAGACAGATTACCAGTGGCTTTACAGGAGTGTCCACCCTGTGATCCCACAGCCCCAGAAGCTGTGAATGCAGCCCAGTACAAAGGCACAAAGTTTTTTTTTTTTTTTCTTGCAATTTTTTTGGTGTGTGTGTGTGTGTGTGTGTGTGTGTGTGACTTGATTGCAGTTCTCAAGTGTGAACTTTGTAGATGGCAAGGTTATGTTGCAGTGTAAAGGGTCCACCATGCCCAGGCCCAGAATAAAGGCAGTGGCCAGGAGGAATGTTGTATTAGCTCACTCAGAAAGTTTGTTCTGTATCATGGGAAACAAAGACCTTGCAGGAGAGACGTAGGTCCTTGTCCCCATTATAAAAAACTGGAGTCAACCTTGGTGACTGAATTTGTGATGGTAATCTGGAAAGAGAAAGTAGAAGAAGGAAAGCCCTACAGTTAATTCCTGACTCGGCAGATGCCTGCTCCAAGGCCATTGACTATCGAGGCTCATTTGCTGACTGGGTCCTGTTTTGCTAAAAGTCCTCAAGTAGCATCTGCAGTGGAGTCTGGATGACATAGTCAGTTCTTGCCCTGGGCTAGCATATGGCCCAGAAGCTGTACAGGCAAGACACTTGTGAGATACCCTGGCCACACAGCAAACTCTGGGTTAAGTCTGACCTGCTCAGCCCTTCAGTGATTCTTCATTTACACAGTAACCAAGTGAAGGGCCGAGTGTGGGACCATGTGTTTTTGGGCACATGTGGTGTGTGGAGGCCCCAGGTTGATAGTATATTATTATTGGTTGATAGTATATTATTATTATTACTATTATTATTATTATCATCATCATCATCATCATCATCATCATCATCATCTTTCATTTTCTGGTACTGGGGGTGAACCCAGAGCCTTGCCCATGCTGACACCGATGCTCAGCCCAGCATTATTAATGATTATAAAGTATGTTGTTCCTATCTGTTATATGATAGGTTAGAATTTTTCATTTTCCTAACAACCATTGAATACACACTGTGTATCAGACACTGTGGTTTTCTAATATTTACCTTTAATTTTTTATGCATGGGTATATGGCATAAGTGTGTGGGTGCCCATGGGGACCAAAAGAGGACATTGGAGCCCCTGGAATTACAGGTAGTTGTGAGCCACCTGAAATGGAGGCTGGGAACCAAAGTCGAGACCTCTGGAAGCTCAGTCAGTGCTCTTGACCACTGAGCTCTGGCCCCAACTTGCTGAAAGTTTAAGTAACACTGTGAATAACAGTACTTGTCTCACTGGCCCTTTGTCATCAGTCTCCTCCCTCTCATCATCAAGTGACATCTGTCACCTTCACCTTGCTGTGCTTTCTCCGTAGGTGGTGTGGGCGTCAAGTGCCCACTGACAGAGCAAGGCAAGCAGCTGGCTATCCAGGTATCCAACATCCTGGGCATGGATTTCTGTGGTATTGACCTCCTCATTATGGATGATGGCTCCTTTGTGGTGTGTGAGGCAAACGCCAATGTCGGCTTCCTAGCCTTCGATCAGGCATGCAACTTAGATGTGGGGGCAATCATTGCAGACTATGCCATGTCCTTGCTGCCCAACAGGCAGATGGGGAAGATGGCCATCCTCCCGGGACTATCAAGTCCCAGGGAAAAGAATGAGCCGAATGGTTCTGCTTCAGCTCAGGGAGTTGAGAGTGTCTATGCCATCAACAATGGGTCTACCTCTAGTGAGAGCGAGCCTGAACTGGGAGAGGTCCGGGATGCCTCAGCAAAAATGATGGTGGGGGTCCCACCTCCCCATGTTTCCCGAACCTGGTTACAACATTAACAGGATTGCTGCTGAACTCCAGTGAATTCCTGCTTTTTTGGCAGCATTTAAACCAAATCCTACTGCTTCCCTGAGTAGTGTCCAGTGAATAAGATCTGGACTAATGTGATTTCATTTGCACAGAAACTAGAAAATCCCATCCAGGCACTCAGCATTCTTTCTAAAACAGTTTGAACAAATAGCCTAGCTTTGTGGTTTTTATGACAACTCATATAAAAAACACCAAGAACAGCACCCCCAAATGGCCAGTTTAAGGCCAACATCTACTGCGCACACTTGGATGGAATGATAGGCTTTAAGGTTCTGACCCTGTGCTGCTCTCCCTGGCTGTTAGCAGCAAACATGAGCTTGGCTCCTGGAAACACTGTTCTCAAATGCAACCAGGAGATGGAGGCATGTGCAGGAAGTCGGGGATGCTCAGATAGCTATTAGAGGATGCCCCACCCCACCCCACTCTCCCAGTCACCATCATCTCACACTTTTCCAACACTCAGGAGCTCTTTCACTGGCCATCTCACTGAAGCTCATTGTAGAAAGTGGACCGTTCTTTGACCTCACCACCTGGCATGTGTCCTGCTTTGTAACAGGGCATTTCTACAGATTGCTTTGTCACTCAGAATTCATACCTCTGCTTCACCTAATGCCAGCTCGAGCAGCTTCACACACCTTTGCTGCCTTTGGCCTCAACTGGAAATGCATCTGGATGAGCTATGGCCACATACTTTGTTTCCTGTGTACTAGAACCCAGCACCATGGACTTTTCTATTCAGTGGACTCTGCTCATTTGTCATCTGGAAACCAGTGGGATATTACCACACAAAGTTACTGGACGATGACTGTTCTTTCCCCCTTCTTCTGGATCTTCTACTCCTACCCAGGCTCCAGGAACCTGCCCTTACCCATTTTTCGAAATGTGGGAGACCCCGGTATTTGTGGAGGGGTGAGCCGGGCTGTTGTAGACATGATACCAAGTGCTTTCCGCTTGAACTCTTCAAGCAGTAGATGAGATCTTTCCCTTGGGAGAAATTGTAGAGATGGAGTTTTGTGTTTCTGCTTATAGGAAGTCTAATAGAAAACAAGCATTGACCAAATACACCTGAACAAATGCGTCCTGGGAGTTACCTCACTGCAGGTACCTGGGAAGCCATCCTCTTGAGCTATCTTATCGCAGGTGTCAAGAACATTGAGGGTTCCTCTTTGGGATTACCTCAGAAGCCATCAAACGAAAGAGGCCCCATAACTTTATCAACAGGTCTTGTTAGTTTCTTTACCCTCCCCCAACTCCTGCTACTTGCTAAGGCAGTGCTAAGTTCTACAACCCATTGTATTTGTCAGAGAAAAAAAAAAAAACGTTCTTTGGCTATTAAAAAGTATAGACCTAGCTATAAGGACAAAGATTTGCCCACTCCAAAGAAGCATATAAGTTGACAGTTTCCAAAGACAGTTCCAGAAATATGAGTTGGGTCTGCTACACTGCAATAACATACACTCTCCTTAAGGCATCTACTTTAAAGGCAACACCACCCAAGAGTGAGTGCATGCACACAACTCCTGTACTTACTCTACAATTAGTGTAAAGTGTGTATAAAGTCGAAAAACTGTAACTTTTTTCACAACACATTTAAATAGAAATTGGCCTTTAACATAGTGGAGTTAAAACCAGATTTCACCAACCAACAGTTGTACAACTGAAAAATAGAGATGTCACACCTCACAGCTGTAATTTCTGTGCAATCTCACCCTGGGTCCATGCCACTGAACTAAAACCGGAGTAATGTATCTGTATAGTTGAAAAAGGATAACACTTTGCTCTTGTAGACTAAGACCAACATCTCCTCCTTACCTCTCAAGGTGGCTTTAGAAGAAGGCTAGTTAGTTCTCTTCCTGCTGGAAGTGGTCAGATGCGAGCCAAGTGTTGGTCTCTGGGAAGCTACACTCACACATGTCCACTGTTTAGTGTGAGCCTCTTCTCATTGATCTGAGTCCACTGAGGCCCAGGCGGAGCAGCTCAGAGTATTCCCAGATTCCTTTGCCGAAGGAGGCCGGATTCCCAGCTGGCAGCGATGTCAATCATTGGTGTTATTATCCAAAGCTAGCCCTGCCTGGAGGCAAAGAGAGCTGACTCTCATCTGGATCCTAGCCCTGCTCTGGGATTCCCATCCCACAGCTGGCCATGAGCAATTCCTTGAGTCTTAGCTCCGGGGCCCAGCCATACTTGCCACAGCTGCCTGCACTTGCTGGAAGGATGACGGGAATGCAGAGCCAGAGGCTGGTTCTGGCTCTCCCAACACAGCTGACCCCCTGAGTCCCCGGTCTCCATTTTTCCTTTCTGTAGACAGGGAAAATGGCCTACTTCATTTATCTCTTGGTGCACGCTGAGGTTGAGAAGTGAGTTAGTGAGCACAGCTGTGCATTTGTGGGAGGTGGTGACAGACACCTCCCACATGTAGTTTCATGTTTCCCATCACTCCTCATTGAGAAAGTTAAAAAAGAAGAGACTGTGAATTCTGGGCAGTAGCAAGCTCAGCAGTACTAGGGGCCCAGAAGAAAAGAATGCAGCTTCGTAGAGGCCTCCTTCTAACCAGAGATACTTCACAACACGAGAGGAGTAAGGCTACGGGAGTAGCAATGAACCTTTCAGATGCATCCTGTATAACCAGAAACCCTTGACTCATGTATACCAACACCAAGTCTTCCTCTGTAATACAGATTCAGGTGTGTATGTATGTGGTCTTCTCACTCACTGTCTGGTATCAACATCTTGAAACTGGTCAAAACTTGAATGTCGATAGCTCAGTCACTCAGAATATATATGATTCTGCACTTGGGAGAAGTATCTCTAGGTGTCTTGTCTGATTGATTGTGTATGGGACTGGTGAAAGTGGGTTGGAAACTTTGGGCCTTTAGTGTGTGAGAAACAGCACAAGTGGATCATGGGCCATGGCTGTTGCTGACTCAGCACTCCCACCTGTGCAGTCTCATGTCAAACAGGCCAGGGTGGGGAAGTGATGGGGGAAATGCCTGGGATAGCTTTGTGGCAGAGAGGTGTAATCAGGGTCACTTGGAACTCTATGGAGAAAAGGAAAGGAAATGGCTTAAATAATGGTAAGGACACCCTGCAAATATAGGAAAGATGGAAGCAGCTAATTTGAGGGTTAAAGTCCCAGAATATAGTGTACAAAGCTTGAAGTGGGGAGTGAGTTCATCACCAGGCACAGCTGGTCACTGTCCTTGTACTCACAGGTATGGCCTCTGCTTAGTGGTAGTCTGGGCAGATGTTTTAAGAAGGACACTAGCAACAGCTATTAGTCACTGCTCTCAAAGTTCATGTTCTTTGATCCTGACAGAATCCTAGTGGTGTGGCTGGAGAGATAGCTTGGCAGCTAAGAGCACTGGCTCTTCCAGAGGACCCAGGTTCATTTCTCAGCACACATGTGGTACTTTCAATTATACTCTAATTCCAGGGGATCCAACACCCCCTTCTGGCCTCTGCAGGCACTAGGCATGCATGTGGTGTGGGCAAAATACCCATACACATTTAAAAAAAAAAAAAAAGTTGAAACAAAAAATAAAAAGTATCGTTGAAAAAAAAAAAAACCCTGACATTGTTGTTGATTTAGGAACTCAAGGTTCATATAGATAATTGCTTTAAGAAATGCCTTAAGCCAGGTATTAGTAGTGCACTCCTTTAATCCCAGCACTCAGGAGGCAGAGGCGGGTGGACTCTGTAAGTTCGAGACCAGCCTAATCTACAGAGCTAGTTCCAGGACAGCCTCCAAAGCTACACAGAGAAACCCTGTCTTGAAAAACCAAAAAAAAAAAAAAAAAAAAAAAAAAAAAGAAAGAAAGAAAGAAAAGAAAAACAAGAAAAGCCTTAATTTTATGCTGTTGGGATAAAACATTATGACCAAAGCCACTTACAGAAAGCAGTTTATTTGGGGCTTGTGGTCTAGGAGGAAAATCACAGCAGGGCACTGTGGCAGCAAGCACCATCATGGTAGCAGGAACAGAAGAGAAATCACAGAAAGAGGAGAGATTATACTCAAAATGAAACCTCAAGACACTCCCAGTGTCACGCCCCCTCCAAGTCCACACTGGCAAGCATCCCCACCAACAGGGGACCAAGTGTTCTAATGCCTGAGACTTCTGGAGGGACATCTCATTCAAAACATCACAAAGTTTTTCCCTACAGAACCATCCTTGAAGACAAACAGTCCTAACCCTTTCCTCCAACAAGGCCAGTTAATGTTCCAAATCTACGAATCCTGGCACCTCTCCAGCCAGCTCCCAAATAACCACATAGAGACTTATCATTAATTATAAATGCTCAGCCAGTAGTTAGGCTTGTTACTAACAAGCTCTTACAACTTAAATCAACCCATATTTCTTATCTACACTCTACCACGTAGATAGGGTACCGACCTTTCTTCAGCATGGCGTGTTCATCTGAGCCTCCTCGAGACTCCGCCCTTCTTCACCTTACTCTCTTCGTGTGCACAAGGCCGCCTAACCTCTTCCTGCCTAGCTACTGGCCATTTAGTCCTTTATTAAACCGACGAGAGCAACACATAGTCACAGTGTACAAAAAGACTTCCATAGCACTCTCCTGAGGCTCAGAAGCTCAGTCTGAACTAACTTCCTTCAAAGATGCAGTTCCTATGCTGCCGCCAACACATAGAACCACCACAAAACTAGCTTTCCAACCCCATTTGGTAACCTCCACAAACTCTGAGACTCCAATGTAACATTCCTGAGAGACGTAATAAGCCATGCAGGTAGAATTGGGAGGACACACTCCAGACAAGAAAAAGGCCAATTTAAAGGTTTCACGGTAGCAGTGGACCTGCTGCCAGCTCTACAGCAGAGAAAGGGATGGAGGGGTCACCCCAGAGAGCCAGGTTGGAGGTGAGTGTATTCCCCATCTTCAGAAAGTGAATCTGAGTTCCAGAAACCAGGGACACTGTGCCAATCACCAGCAAGGCTGGACCTAGCATACTGCTGGAGGTAACTCTGTTCCTCCACACAGCTAGCACTGTCTGTAATTTTACCCTCTACCCTTTCCATTCTAAAGCCAAGTACTTTGATGTCAGTGAGCCAGCTATCTGGGCCTGAGCACTATGTGGATGTAGGACTTGAGTTCTGGCAGCACCTGCTGGTCCCAAGTTCCTGCTACCTCATTCTAAGCAATAATGTTGTGCTGTCCCCACACTGTATCCATTAAGACAAAGTTTCACTCCTGTCTCCATTTCTACACACTGCAACATTTGAGAGAGAGAGAGAGAGAGAGAGAGAGAGAGAGAGAGAGAGAGAGAGAGAGAGAGAGAGAGAGAATATGTGTGTGTGGGGGGGACATCAGAGACTGCAGCAATGCAACACACAGAGCATTGTCCTCACAGACCACAGGGGATCTGCATTCCCTTTCTTCCCTGTGGTATGTCTCCACTCCCTGGAACCAGTCAAACCCGTGTGTGCTCCTGTGTGCAGCCATTCTTTCTCTTACCTTGATTCCTGTCAACATTTCACCTTAAACTATGGTGGCTTTCAAAGGGATTGTCTGCAACACTTAGCTCCCTCTCACAGGGGAACCTGAGTGCCATCTCTGAAGGTGACACGCTTCTTTCTCCCTACACTAACACCACAGCAACCATTTGCACTTTTAGCTCTTGGGTACACCTGTGGAAGATGACGTGGACTGAGGTGAATGGTGCCAATTTGAGTCAGATCTGGTTCAAACCAGATAACCTTATGTGACACTAGACACAGCCACCACATCTTACTAAAGCTGTCAGCTATAAATGTGACCAATAAACACAGCCTTGGATGTGAAACTCTTTGGTGCAGGCCTGGCTTTCTTTGGGTACCTTGCTCTCTTTTCCCTCACTGAGAGCAATCAGAAGCAGTGCCTTCCCAGGATCGTGGCTGAGTGCCAAGGGATAAAAGCTGGCAGCCTGCAGCTTACAGCTGGGAGAAAGAGATGCAGGGGTGGGGAGGTAGGGGGCAGGGCCGACAACTTCTGGAACAGACTGGTTCAGGCTTAATGTCTGGAAGGCTCCATCCATCTTTGAGATTGTGTGGTACAACAGTGTGAGCCATGGGGAATGTATACGGCTTAGAAAAATCCTTGTGGGAAGGCTGCCTGGCACGCAGGGAGGCTGGAGGCTGCCGGGAAGCCTGACCTTGCATGATTTAGCACCTGGTTTTCTTGGCTCTTCTGTCTTAGATTTGCTGGCTTTGCATCACATGGACAGAGGAGGTGCCAGGGAGTTGCATTAAACCTGTCAACCAGAGGGTGAGGAGAGTGTGGAAGGGGGGAGGGGAGCTTGCAGAGAAAGCTGATGGTACAATAGCACCATCTGGACTTGGCAGGGATGACAGCCCTGAGGGCGGATGGAACCAACCAACAGAGCAAGCTAAAATGCTGCTGTCTTGGGCTGGTCCTCAGTGGCACCCCCAGACTCTCGTATATAGAAGGAGTGCTGATATCGCTGATATCTCATAAAGGGAGAATGAGGGACCCTGGGTGACTGGAGAACTGAAAAGGGTTTTTGTTGTTTGTGTGTGTGTGTGTGTGTGTGTGTGTGTGTGTGTGTGTGTTTGTGTGTTTGTGTGTGAAGAAGGCAAGATTAGGCAGGTGCCTAGTTTAGTCTTACCTGGAGGGCCCCAGAGAGCAGTGATATGCCAGAGCTGGCTAGTTCTGGCCCACAGGGATGGATTGCTTATTATTCAAGAGTCTTTGGAGATGTTATTAAGCACGGTCACCAATTATGATCAAATTGTGTAAATTTATTATTAAGAAATGTTGCAAACAGAGGCTTTTGTGATTGTGTTGATAAAGTGTCTACGCAGCATACATGAAGCCCTGAGTTCAATCCCCAGTACTGCATAAAACCAGACAGCCCACATCTGTAATCCTAGCATCAGGAAGTGGAAGCAAGAGGATCAGAAGTTCCAGGTTATCCTGGGCTACATTCAAGGCTAGGCTACATGAAGATGCTGCCTCAAAAAAAAAAAAAAAAAAATTCTAGTAAATAAATGCTCAAAGTCAAAAACTTAATCCCAGCATGGGCAGAGGCTGATGGCTCTGTGAGTTCATGGCTACCTTGGCTACATAGCAAGTGCCAGAACATGCAGAAGGACACAGTGAGACCCTGTATCAAAGCAAACAGAACAAAACAAAACCCCCAAACCTCACAATTGTTTCACTGGTATAGAACAAAACAAAACCCCAAACCTCACAATTGTTTCACTGGTATTTGTATCCTCGCTGTTATTTGTATCCTTGCTGTTACTTGTATTCATTGCAATGGACATATAACTCAATGAAATGCAATTCAGTATTTTTTCCCACCCCACTGTGGCCCCATCACATTGGCGGCCTGGAATACAGTGTGATGGAGGCATCTACAACACAGAGATGGGCAAATACCACAGATCAAGTTTGTCTCTGCCGAGGGCTGGCACACCAGTGCCTATGGGTGACACAGGAATGTCTCAGTTCCAGGGTGGGTAGGGTGTGTGAAGGTTTTCCTGGCAGCCAGTGACCTGCTGAAACCTGAGTGTCTGTCATGAAGCCGAGTGGACTACTGGCCAACACTGCTTTCTGCCGATTCTGTCTACCTTCCGTATTCTTCACCTGTGGGGACAACAATCTGTCTCCTTTGCCTGGGAAGTGTTGGAATGATTCATGAGATGCAGTCTCCCCTGTGGGAAACACTTAGCTAAGCTCCCTTGGGGAGAGTCTGCTGCCGGTTTCCCTTGCATAACTGGCAAACTGAAAGTGTGCTCTAAGGAAGGAACAGATGTTGACTGGGACGCTGAAAAGCTCATTTGCAAATGGGTTTTACAGCAACAACAAAGTTAACTCTCCCAATGGAAGAGAAATCAGTCTGGAATGACTTGCTCTTGTTTGCTTTGTTATTAAGATTATTACTGCAGACCAGGACGTTTCATGTGCCTTTGTGCTCTGCGGCTTTTGGACGTCCTTTTAAGTAAGAGTCACATGCTGAGACTTCATTTTATTATTTTCATATCATAAAATGAGGGAGGATGCTTCATCCTATCCACTCACACACCAGCTGCATTCTGAAAAACCGTAATTTTCCTTTCAAGCGCAGAGTGTTGTCTGAATTATAACAGCTCCCTGCCGTCAGGATGATGGGGGGGGTGGGGTGGAGGGAGACACTGTTGCAGGTGGTGTGTGCCTGTCAGGGCTGCTCGCCATGCTCGCCGGCACTGACAGTGAATTACAATTCAAGCCACATGGAAGACGTAAAAGCTGTTTAAAATGGCAGTGTGGTGCAGCCAGGCGGCCTGGGGGATTGAGAGTCAGTATGCTCACCCAGAGAACTGTGACAGGTCAGTGGGGCCATCATGACTGCTCTTGCCTAACATTTCAATGGGAGGAGCTGTGATAGGATGTTGAGAGCTCAAGAAGAGGTGAGAGGCGGGGCCAGCATCAGCTGCAGCAGCAAAATCTTTTTAAGAAAAGATTTATTATTTTCATTTGTGTGTATGTATGTATTTGGGCCACTGAATGTCATGTGCCCACAGAAGCCAGAAGAGGAATCCCCTGGAATTACAAGTGGTTGTGATGCCAATTCACTTTGGGTTGTGGTTTTGGTACGGCTGTGCTGAGCTGAGCAGTGTGGATCTGTTCCCTCCTTGATGCTAGCTCTGTTTTTGTAATTCCACAGGGAGGAAGGTGGAGGTAGCCCTTGCTGTGGCCTCCACTAAGCCTTCCCCAACATCCCTCACCTCCTTGCTCTCTGACTATGAAGGCTTAGCGACCACTGGACTAGCCAGGTCCCTGGCTTTACCACAACTCTTCCATTGGGTGTTCCCTGGTGTCTGGGGGGGGGGGAGAGAAGTGATATCAGGCATACCTACCAAGATCTGCTTCAAAGTCTTCTGCTCTTGGATCCAGTTGTCAACTGTCCAGCTGTTCCTGAAGCATTGGCCTTGCCGGAGACCCTCGTTGAGATAGAACCCAATCCAATTCCCAGCAGCTGCTGCTGTTTTCCCCTGGAGATGCTGCCTGGTTTGCCAAGTTTCTTTACTACAATTTTGTTTTGCAGGGACAGAGGCTGTGTCTACTGTCCTCAGTTATCTTTCACCTGGACTCATCAATGCTGTTCAAGCAAGCTTAGCTTAGTTTTGCTCAGTGACTCACAGCTCCTTACTGTCCCGAGGACATTATATCTTCATTTATCACCCTACCTTAGCTGAAGTCCTCAAAGCAAGAGAATATTTGATTAGCAATACCCTGTCAGTCCTCAAGTCCCTGACCTGAGAAATATAGCAGTTGGGTGTTTCTTGCTATCAAGGACATGGTTAGGATAATAAGACTGGAAAAATGTGAATATGGTCTGTGTTGTATTGCGTAGTATCGGATATATGTCAACTTCCTGATGAGACTAAGAAAATGCACTTGGTTTGTTTTTTCTTATATAAGATATGTATTGGGGGCTAAGATGGCATCATAACTGCAACTTACTTCCAAGGTCCAGAGAACAACAGATATGTGGTAGAATGAACACACGGAGTCGGGAGGTAGGATCTGGGTGGAAGCAAGGCATCATGGGAGTTCTGAGACCATGTGTCAGCTTCCAGGGTTCCACTTCCTCAAGTCCATCACCTGTTGAGTTTCCTGGCTTGGGCTCTCTTCTCTTCCTTGTCTAGATATCATCCCTAAGTGTTAGTTTGTTCCCACGGTATTCATAACCATGCATGTGACAATCTCAAATTTCTCTCTTGAACTCTGGATCCTTCTCGTAATGTCAGATTGAATATCCAGTTACCTCTCAGCAACTCACTGTCTCATAAGTATCTCCAAGCCACAATATGCCAAACAGCATCCATTTTCTGTCCCCTCTCCCTGGGGCTTTTCACCTGGATGCACAATGCCAGCCACTTGCTCAGACCAGAAAAAAAAAAGTTCTACTGGTTATTTTTGGCTTATCTTTCCCTACTCCCTCCTTATTTATATACAACTTTGTTTCTTGTAGTGGAACTTAATTTTCAAACTACAAGTTTTTTTGCTCTCTTTCCCTTTTCCCAACCCTGCTTATTAAAATCTTTGGGGATATCCACAATCCTGACACAAATTTGCCAGCAACTAACAGTGGTTATACTATATAATCATGGCTCAATTAGTAACCTTGTTCTTACGATTTTAAAAGCTGGCTGCTGCTTATTTATGTATTTATTCGCTTTCTTAAAGCTTTTAAGTTGCATTTATTTATGTACCCAGTGTGTGTGTGTGTGTGTGTGTGTGTGTGTGTGTGTGTGTACAAATGTGAGTTGTGTATGTAGAGGTGTGGTGGTCAGAGGAACTGGTTCTCTCCTTCCACTGTGTGGGTCCTGGGAACAGGACTCCAGTGGTCAGGTTTGCAGGTAAATGCCTTTGCTCATGCACTATCCCACAGCCCCATCTCATTAGCTGTTGCAACTGTGTTTGCATATGAACAAACATGAAATAAAATATAAATCTCCACCACATTGCCACTGACCTGATGGCTATTAGGAGAGACATGTCACATGAAGTGGTGGCATATGCTGTCACTCAAATAATGCTTCTCCATCATTTCTGAAACTTCTTTGCCAAATGTTTGTTTCACGTGAGCTCTTATCTCTCACAGTCACTATGAACTGTGTCACTCCATCTGTGCCTGGAGCTGAAGTGGACATGGCAAGCCTCTGGGTGGGAGCCATGTGGGTAGGACTGTGGTCCTCTGAGGCCCTGAGGCACAGCACAGGTCCATGATGCAAAATTAAAGTGTTAGATTGTAAGAATGCAGGTCAACTCCTCAGAATGAACTTGCTAAGCACAGGTCCCCAGACATGATATAGTTTGTAACAGCACATGTGTGCTCACAACAGAAAAAGAATTCGACAGCTTCATCCCCTTTCAGGGGTAATCCCTCAGCTCTGACCTTGAAAACTTTTTTTTCTGCTGAAGATTTTAATACAAAGGAAAGATATGCTATTCTGGTAGGAAACTGAGCTACTCAGCCAGAGCCCCAGTATCACCAGACTGCCTGCTCTTTTCAACCTGGTTATAATCTTTAGGATCACCACATTTGACAAAGCTGTTTGGAGTTGGAATTATTCTCTGTATTGGCTTATCACATATGAAAATAAAATACATTTTCATTGAGGAGCCAAAAGATGATGGCAAAAGATTTTCAGATTAATAAAGGAAAGAAAACCTAAGAACTCGCCATCAGCAAATCTCATTATTGAAAACACTAAATGATTCATCAGCAATGTGAGCCTAGATGGAAAGTATGAAAAGTAGGAACACGAGGACTTTATAAAATAATAATAAGGATATGGGTTTAAGATTTATTTGAAATAGACATCAGTATAGAAACTTTGAGGAGGTAAATGTGGCTAAGATGTTATGAAGACTTTGTATGTTGTAGGAGAGATTATTCCTGAATAAGTTTAAATTTTGTTCTGTTTGTTTTTTAAGCTCCATTTTAGGGTCCAGTGTGCTGGTGCCTGCCTTTAGTCCCAGTACACAGGAGACAGACATTTGTGAGCTTGAGGCCAACCTGGTTTCCATACAGAGTTGCACAGCAGCCAGGACTGCATAGTGAGACCTTGTCTCATAACTTAGGGAAAAATCATTTTGGTTTTATTTTATTTATTCTATGTGTCTGTCTGTGTAGTGTACACCACATGCATGCCCCACCTGAAGAACCCAGAAGAGGGTGTTGGATCCCCTGTAGCTGGATTTAGATAGAGGCCGTTGTGAGAAGTCCTATGTGGGTTCTGGGAACTGAACCCTGTTCCTCCGGAAGAGCAGCGAGTGTTCCTAATCACTGAACCATCTCTTCAGACCAGAATTTAATTTAATTTAATCTAATTTTTTTGGAGACAGAATGTGATCTAGCTCATGTTGGCATTAGACTTACTCTGTAGCCAACTACAACTAGCTCTTGTAGACCAGGCGGGTCTTGAACTCACAGAGACCCGCCTGCCTCTGCCTCCCGACTGCTGGGACTAAAAGTGTGCGCCACCACCGCCTGGCGATTTTTTCTTATTTTATAGTGAATATTTTTATCCAGGAAAACAAACAAACAAAACCAAAAACAACACAAAGATGTTTGTATCACTTGCAATATCATTCAGCTTTCATTTTAGCTCTCCTGTCCAGAAGTGTCTCATGCAAAAATCCATCTTTCCAAGCCTTTTTAAGAAGCTTACTATCTTCACTATCTTCTTTGCTTATTTTGAGTTTGTGGTCTTGGAAGCTCTGACATTTCTTCACATTGTTCACATTGCTTCACGTTTCCTTTGTCTTCTGGAATCTTCACATTGTTCACACTCACATTGTTCACACTGCTTCACGTTTCCTTTGTCTGGGACACCATCTTTTTTCTTGGTTTCTCTTTCAGCATAGGATCTAGTCTTTATCATTTCTTCTGCTGTTTTATTCTTTGCCTCATATCACCTGCTTCATAACATCTAATAAAGCAGCTATTTAAGGTCAGTAAAGACATTTTCTCATCTAGAAACACTGGTTCCCACTGTTCTCTTACCCCAATTGCATCTGAATGCCCAACAACAAATCCATCTGAATTTATGCCAAGATAATTTCCCATTTCAATGGCAGTGATCCCTGAAATCTCCCCAAAGTTGGATACAGTCCACCAGAGCCCCACAATATCATGTTGGGTTACCTTATCTTCTTGTTTTCTTATCTTTGCTCTTTTCCATTTTACTCCCCTCCTTGGTGCCTTAAGCACCAGTTTGGTGGACTTTACATAGGAGTAATCAGCCTCAGTTCAGCACTCAGAGGTAGCAGCCTCGGGCAGAGTTCCTATAGGCTGGGAGGAGGAAGTAAAGAACAGAGAGCAGCTCTAACCTCCAGAGCAGAACAGAGTTTAGATTTTGATAGGACTTAAAGATCAATGCTTAAGTTTCTTGGGGTAATCACTACAAACACAGAACCACAACAAACTAAGAGAGAGAGGAATAAAATACAATGAAACTTTTTAATGCAATGAGGAAAACAACAAACAAAATAAAACCAGATTATCAATCCAAAAGAAAGGGAAAAATAGAATCTATCAGACAAAATGAACCATAAAATAAGGTCATAAATTTAAACCAGTAGATTCTTGTTTTTTTGTTTTTTTTGTTTTTTTGGTTTTTTTTTTTGTTTTTTGTTTTTTTTTTTGTTTGTTTGTTTTTTGTTTATTTGTTTTGAGACAGCCCTGGCTGTTCTAGAACTCTATTCAGACCAGGCTGGCCTTGAACTCACAGAAATCCACCAGATTCTGCCTCCTGAGTGCTGGGATTAAAGGTGAGTGCCACTATGCCAGGCAAGTGTAGAGTCTAACAACCTAGGGAAGTCAATCAGAATGGGCTATGTGTCTAAAGTCCTCAAGTTACGTGTGTGTGTGTGTGTGTGTGTGTGTGTGTGTGTGTGTGTGTGTGTGTGTTCAACTCAGAAAGCCATTACTAGAGACCTGATTTTTATTTATTTATTTATTTATTTATTTATTTTGGAGGAAGTGGTCTCTAGACAGTACAGATGGCTTGTGCTTGCTGGGACTCCCTTACATCTATGTTTTGTCTTTGTTTCCTGTTTCACATCCTGGGTCCTTCTGTAAGTATATTATTTTAATTAATTGGTTAATTCTTAACTATTCTAAATTATTTTTGATTGCTCTAGGGATTATAGTGGATTATTTTTTCCTCACAGTCCGCCTCCAGTTAATGCTAACTAAATTCTGGGGTCAGAGAAACTCTGCTCCAGCATCCCTCATCCCCTAGTTGGTGAAGGACTAGGAAGCACACATCATGAAGGAGGGGAGAGGCTTGCAGGGAACATGTTTAATTACAACATCATCTTAGCAATGTAACTATACATTACCCAGAGACATACAAAGTCACAATAAGCCAATGGTAAGGTCATGATAAACAACAGCTTTATCAACTACTGTGCCCAAAACTCTATACATCACATGCTAATAGGATCACAGTCCCTCAGGAAGTCCCAGGGAGGACCTCTGAGCAGCACACACCAGCACTGGGCTCTAGGCAACGGGTTTCTCTTCCTCGGTTGAGATGATGCTCAGTAGCTCTTGAATAACCCTCTGCTCCTCTACACTAAGATGTTCTTCAGCCAGACTGAGGGCTCTTTTGGCATACTCCTTTGCCTGAAATAGAATTTCAGTGGTATGTGGAAGGGATCCAGGAAAGAAGAACATTAAGAAACTAAATTTGTGTTTAGCCCAGAAACCAGGAAGGGAACTGATCGCCTTCTCTCACTAGCCACTGAGCTCCACGGAAAGCAGAGTGAGAGCTGGGGAGGGTCTCCAACCAAGGACCAGCCAGGGACCAGCCAGGGACCAGCCAGGGACCAGCCAGGGATCAGCCAGGGACCAGCCAGGGCGAGAGGCTATTGGGGTCACAAATACACTATCCTAGAGACCCTGGGTACAGGCTCCATGGGATCTCTATTTCAGAGCAGTCTCTGGTTCCTATTTTCTCCATCCTTTCTTCTAAACATTGTTTTTTGAGTAGCTGCTATCTGCCAGGACCAATATACACAGAAATATGTGTCCTTGTGAAACCTACACAGAACAGGAAGGACAATAGCACACTGAATAGTAAAACATGATGATACTGTTTTTATTATTTATTTATTTTTGAGACAGGCTTTTTTATAGCCCAGGCTGGTCTCAAAGTTACTATGTAGCTGAGGATGCGCTTGAACTTCTGATCCTGCTGTCTCTTCCTCCTGAGTGCTGAGATTACATCCATATTTATGCCAGAATCTTAAGCAGTAATGCATGCCAAAGAACCAAAGAAAGCAGAAAAGAGGTACTGGAAATATTGGTGGTGGTGAGGACATAACCTTCTCCTGGGAAGGGAGAAACTCATTTGAACAATTGCCACGACCAGACTGACTTGTGGCCATGTCTATGAGAGGCTGTCTTGATGGGTGATTGATGTGGTGCCCAGCCCACTGTGGGTAGCACCATCTCTGAGCGGGTGGGCCTGGGTTGTATATGAGTGTGAAATTGTAAGCAGCATCCCTCCATGGCTTCTGCCTCAGTTCTTACCCTGACTTCCCTCAGTGATGGGCTTGACCTAGAAGTGTAGGTGGAAATAAACCCTCTCCTCCTGGAAGGTTGCCTTTGGTCATGGTGTTTATACCACAAGAAGAATCAAGTGAGGAAGGTAGGACTTGGCAGTCTTAGACAGGGAAGAAAGACATGAAGGAAATGAATTGTTAAATCTCGACATATAGACAGGTCCTTTTTGTCTAAGCATCTTCAGGAGACCTAACATCCTTATCATGCTTTCGACTAATGACTTCCCCCTAAAGTGGACCCCAACCTGTACAAAGGAGGTTTTAGGCGATGTTAACTTGGAAATACTTTCCTGTTCTCTACTATTTCTCGAAGGATTCCAGGACTAGCACTTCTCCTGTGTTCTCACTGCCCTTCACTGTCACACTGTCTGTGACCACCCTGAGCTCCTCAGACCCTTTCCACTGCCCACACACACTTCTGTTCTAGTTTCTCTGTAGCACTTTTTACTGTCTGAGATGATATTATATGTTCTGATTATGGCAGCTTCCCTTTCTCCAGAAGTCCCAAATTCTACAGAGAAGTAACTTGTTTGCTAATGTCTGCTCCATTCTTAGCAGAAAGCCTTTTAAGTGACAGATGCTTGACAAATACTTGAGTGGATGCATCCATCAATAGCCTGAAATAGACCATGACTGGTCTATAAGACACTGGGAAAATAATCAAGCCTTTCTGTGCCTCCATTTCCTTATTTGTAAAGAAGGGGTGAGAATTAAATATGACAGGCATGTAATGGGCTCCTCCCAGTGCCTGACATCCTTTTTAACAGTTGCATGGCAGTTCCTGTCTACCTAAATCCCACAGCAATAGGGAGCCAGGACACAGTGCTCACTTCAGTCTCCACCAGCATCTTCAGAACCTTCCTGGACACAGCAGGTTTCCTGGCACTGTCCCCACCCCACCTTCAGTCCCTCCACGCAGCCCTGGGAAATGCGCGCACGCACACACACACACACACACACACACACACACACACACACACACACCAGAGAAGAAATCCAGAATCCATTACACAACTGGATTGGCAATGTTACAGAGTGAAAGCTTGCCCTGGGGTTAGCAGGCAATACATCTTTGAACTGAACTGCTCAATGCTTTGCTCTTTCTGTTTAGACAGCTCCCCCCTCCCCCCTCCCCCCTCCCCACCTCCATCCCTAGGGAAGCTTACCTTTGAACACTCCAACATCAGAAAGTAAAGCATGCTCAGGGTCTTCAGAACGAAGACGATCTTTTGGGGTGCTTTGCTGGAAGCAGATTCCCGAATGCTCAGGATTGAAGTTAGGATCCGAATGGCCTCTGCTTCCTGAGCTTCATCTGTATTGCAAGAGGAGGCAAGGAACACAGACCTTGGAGGCTGGTGGCAGTTGGGGGTGGAAGGGGGCTCGGTGACTTAGAGGCTTAAGAATTGTAGTGGGTACGGAAGCTTGCTATGTGAGCACAAGGACCTGAGTTCAGACACCTGGCAGTCCTTTGAAAAATCATGCTGGAGCTGGCGCATGGGACACGCTGCATTTGTGTACACACACACACACACACACACACACACACACACACACACACACACCTGCCCTTGTCCTACACAATCAGCTGTGGCCTGCTGTGGCCTCCTCACAGGGGTTCCAGTGAAAGCAGGGAGCAGCACAAGGAGACTGCCAGGAGTCAGGGAAGTAGGACAGCTTGCTACAGCTCTCCAGTTCACCTAGCAGGTCTGTATCAGAGAGACTACAGCTCCCAAAACTGCTCAGGTATCTGTCTCACAGGCTGTCTCCTGTGTTCCTAATACAGGGAATGTGTCAAGCCAGATTCCTTGGGACCCATTCAGCCACCACAACTGTTGCAGCAGTCTGGCTCCTCCCACAAAGGTCAAAGACAGCTGACCAGCAACAGTCTGTCTGGTTCCCACTGAGCATGTTTGTTTCCCCCCAGAGATGTTTTTCTTTGTTTTGTTTTATTGAAATATAGTGTTAGACTTACCATGTAGCCCAGGCTGGCCTTGAACATCTATTCCCCCTGCCTCCACCTCTAAGTGCTGGGGTTATGGATGAGTTCTTCCCAGAGGTTTTTGTTCCTATGTTGGTCACCATTTATTGTATAGTTATTATGGGCCTGCACTTAAGAGCATATATTTAAGTGATAAGCTTAAAGAAAAAGGCAAAAAGTATATACCCATGATGCTAAGCATGGCTACCCATGTATGGCTATATTTCTACTACAATATGAACCACTTTCCTGATGAGAAAGCTGAATAAAGTTAATACATTTCAGCCCGGCGTTGGTGGAATATACCTTTAATTCCAGCACTTGGGAGGCAGAGGCAGGTGGATCTCTGTGAGTTCGAGACCAGCCTGGTCTACAAGAGCAAGTTCCAGGACAGTCTCCAAAAAACACAGAGAAACTCTGTCTCAAAAAGAAAAAAAAAAAAAAAAAAAATTCTAAGCCTTATCTTAAAATCTTGCTGTCAAAGTCACTCTTTCAGTGCCCCCCCCCACCTATCTTTACTCCTCATTGTGGAATGTTCTTTTGCTGCTGCACACAGGCTCTGTATCATCTGCACTGGGGGTGACTTTGGAGTGAAAATTTAGATCTCCCATCTCTTTACCATCTCAGAGGGCATGGCCCCATACAGTGCTACCCAATATGCAGCCCCGTGCAAGCCCAAGGATGGAGATGGGTCAAGTCTGGCCCTGCTACTAAGGACCTTACCACTGTATAACAGAGGAGGACAGGTGTCAGGAGCTTCTGCATGGACTGCCCCTGGGCTTATGGGCACAACAAGTAAGAAACAGATGCTAGGTAGAAACCGCCAGGGCCTAATGGGTCCCCCTTTTCTCTAAGTCTGCCCTTATCCTGAGGACTGTGTGCGATGGCAGGGATCTGAAATTTTCCTGACATTGGTACAAGCTCCTCGAGCCCATTGTCGCCAATGGGTTCTGTGAGAACACACAGAGGCAAGACCTAAGTGTTGGGGAGGAAAAGCCATTGTCACATTTGCTAGGAGACCTGACACTTACCCAGGCCAGTGTCATTCACAAATTGTTTGCCCAGTAAGTCTGTTTGTTGGGAACGAGCCTGTAAGAGGGCTTGATAGTGATCATTCAAATATGTATACCAGATCTCCGAGACCTGTTGAGAAAGCAGGATGATCAGACCAGCAGGTTGGGGCCAGGCAAGGGCCAGCCAGTTGGGAACCTGCAGTTCAAGGCCTGGTTTCCTGAGTCTACAAACCCGTCACTCTCACTGTGCAGTGGAGCAGAGGGAATCCTGAGAGTCCAGACAGGACTGGTGCAAGTGCCTAAGGCAAGGGCTGGACAGGCTCATGGGGCAGCCCTGCCAGGGTCTCAGGTCAATGGCAGCCATTATGAAGCATGTAAATACTACTCCCATTTACATGTGAATGCACTCAGGCTTAGAAAAGTTACCAGCACACACTTAACTTTCAGAAAGAGCTGACAAATGCCATAGCCTGGCTCCACACCCAGGTCTCACTGACTCCAAAGTTCACTGGTGTTCAGCTACACCAAAAACACCATTTTTTTTTTCCAAGACACGGTTTCTCTGTGTGAACCTGGCTATCCTGGAACTTGCTCTGTAGACCAGGCTGGCTTTAAACTCAGATATCCGACAGCCTCCTGAGTGCTGGGACTAAAGGTATGCATTGCCACTGCCTGGCACAAACACCTTTTTCTAAGAAATGGTTCTAAAATAGAAGTTCACAGTCACAGCATGATAGCCTCTATCACAGTTGCTACCTAAGAGAGGAATTACTGAATGAGTGACTGGCATTTTCCTTTATTGGAAAGTTTTTAACACAAAAAAAGAATTGGGAGGTGGAGAGAAAGCTGTGTGGACAAAGTGCTTCCTTTGCAAGCACGAGGACCTGAGTTCAAATTCCAACACCCACTGAAAATAGGAAGTACACCAGGTGGTAGTGCAGCATGCCCTGGTGCCACAACACACGTGGGGGGCAGAGGAGGTGGTCCTGTCCTTCCACCATGTGGGTCCTAGAACAAGGGTCAGGATAGTTGGCCTCATCCTTACCCACTGAGTTATTCTACTGCCCCACACAAAGAATTTTAAAACATTTTCTTATTCTTTGATCCTTTGAGAGCACATTGCAGCAATAAGTTTCCCTTAAAAAGTTCTTCTAGAGCAGAAGAGATGGCTCAGCTGTTTAGCACACTGGCTGTTCTTCCAGAGGTCCTGAGTTCATTTCCCAGCAACCACATGACAGCTCACAACTGTCTATAATTCAGTTCCTGGGGCTCTGACACCCTCATGTAGGCATAGATGCAGGCAAAACACCAGTGCACATAAAATAAAAATAAATAATTTTAAAAAGTTCTTTCTTCAGCCAGGCAATGGTGGTGCAGGCCTTTAATCCCAGCACTTGGGAGGAAGAGGCAGGCGGATCTCTGTGAGTTCAAGGGCAGCCTGGTCTGCAGAGTGAGTTCTGAAACAGCCAGAGAGATATATATGGAGACCCTGTCTTGAAAAAAATAAAATAAAAAATAAAAATAGAATAAAGTTCTTCCTTCTCTGTTGTATACCTACAAATGAGTACCTTGTTAGCTTCATGGCAAGGGTTTGACAGAGCCGTCATAAGCTCTGGTTCTCCGTGAATCGCTCTACAGATGCTAAGGATCAGCCCATTTTAGCACTAGAGAAAGAGGGAGGTAAAGTGCTCTGAGGATTAGGCTGTGTAAGATGGCTGGTACAAGCCAGTCTGTCTCTGAGCACCCCCTGTGGTTGGTTTCTCAGCAAAGACTAAGTGTCGGTGCTAAGTTCCCACATTCCCCAGCTCACCTTTGTGTACAGTGTGTCTGCCAACACCATTTTGTTAAGACCATGGAAGACATTGGCCAGGTGGAAGTAACCTCCTGAGGTCCTGATGTCTTCTGTTCCAAATGCACAACTTGCAAAATAAATCTATTGCAGGAGGAAGAAAATGAGTGCTGAAAACCAAGTGAATGATGAATGAATGATGTGTGTTCTGGACATACTATGTGAAAATGGAGTAGGGACCTGAAGACACACGGATGGTTAATAAACGTGTGACAAACTCTAAACACTGACAGTCATTCAAGAAATTCAAAATGGAATCACAATGATCTTATCTCACTTCATAGCCACCCACTATTCCCCACTGCACCCACCACCCTCCTCTCCTCTACTGTGCTTCCCACTTCAATCCCTAGCAAAGTCAGACAGCAATGACATCCAGGATGACCACAGATGTCAGCCTCCCAGGGCAGAGAGTTGCACAGAAGATAGCCTTGAGGTCGGGAAAATCTAAGACCTTGAGGTTGGGATAGTCTAAGGCACAGAAAGACCTGTGAAGGTTGCAGATGACCCAACCTAACCTGGAATTCAGGTGCAGGAACTCTAATAATATTTTCCTACCCAAAAATTCTACGAGGAACTCCCTAACTTGAGAAGAACATCACTCTTCCTATCTAACAGTTATACAGTTTTATAGATTCTAAGTGCTTTCTTATAGATCTAGCTCATTTAAATTTAATAGCCACACTCTGATGAAAGCGATGTTAATATTATTTTAACAAACAACCACAAAGTCTGATGCATATGGTCTTCTATTATTAATCTTTGCAATGCACCAATGTGGCTGGGACCATTTCATGAGTTGTCTTACATGTGAAAGAAAAGGTTACATAATTTGTTACAGAACCAGCAGAGCTGGGAACAGAAGCACCGCCCTTCTCCAGCCAGTGTGCAGCTCTCTTCCCGGATTACTGAGACCTGGGGAAGGTGGGGCCCAGCCACATTTGCATACCTAGGAAGTCGAAAGGTCTGAACTGGGCTCATTAGAACTGAGTTCTTGCTACTGCTCCTGAAAGGTCAGCATGGGCGGTAGGTGTTAGGGAAACACTAAACAGAACTGTCCTGGGAAGTACCCAGGGTTTTAAATGAGCTCACTCACATCATTAGCCAGATGGTAACGGGCTTCCTCATGGTTCTCCTTGGCTATATAGAGAAGGCCCAGGTTCCGATGCAGTAAAGAATGAGTAGCATTACTACAGGCAGTTGATTTGAGGGCTGTCCACCGGGCTTGGGACAGGTATTCTTCAGCCTGCACTATCCGGCCCAGACCTGCCAAAAATCATTTATAAAAGATGTTCCAAGCCAGGCAGGGTGGTGCACGCCTTTAATTCCAGCACTCGGGAAGCAGAGGCAGGAGGATCTCCATGAGCTTGAAGCCAGCCTGGTCTACATAGAAATATCCTATCTCAAAAAACCCTAAATAAGTAAATAGGTTATAATTCAATTTTAAATACCAGGACAGCCAGGCCTACAAAGAGAAACCCTGTCTCAGAAAAAAACAAAATAAAACCAAACAACAACAAGAGAAAAACAAACAAACAAACAAACAAACAAAATAACCTGGCTAGAAACAAGCCAAGCTAAAGGCAGACATTCATAAGAGTAAGTTTCCACGTGATTCTTTGGGAGTTGGTAGAGGGCCCCCAAAGAGCCAGAGAGAGAACAAAACAAAACAAAACTACAGAAAGGTTCCAGACCCGAGAATAGAAACCTTGACCTGAGACCCTAAGAACAACAAGGAATTAGTTAGGTGGAGGAAATAGAGACTTTTAGGAGAAAGAGTGCCCCCTAGGACTGGAGAAAATCTCTGTAAGAAGAGAGAAAAGAACAGGAGAGAGCCAATCATTCAGGGCCCCAGACTGCTGGAGGACTATGTCTTCTTGGATGTGCAATGGGATCACATTGTTTGGTGAAGGTGAGACTGAAGAAAGGTCGAGGAGGACCTGGAGAGAGCTGCGGGTAAGCAGATAGGAGAGGGGGTCTTCGGCATGAATGGCTTCCTCAAAGCCCCATAGTCAGGCTCAGAGTACACAGGCTCTGGGCTCTATTTCCTGGCATGGTGCTCTTTCTGCTGTCTAGAATGGGGTGTCAGCCCTGAGCAGGGTGAGGTGGGCATTCCTGCAGGTACAAGGCCTGGTGCAGGGAGCCTGAGCCCAAATGACCAAAGGCATGCATGCACGAGAGTCTGCCCCCAGCCTACTCAGGCAGGGAGGGCACCTTTGTGTGTGGGAAGCTTGGACTGGAGGAAAAGGATTTGTTAGGTACTATGAGCCCATTATGTAAACAAACACATTAATGACTGTGGATGCCAGTATAGACACACACAACACAGTATTGTGTTTATACACACATTCCTAATTCTGTACACTGATTAGTCCTGGCATAGGCAACACCCCAATAGCAATGAGTAAATCTAGTGAACAACTTTGGTGTCCAGATTCATTTTCTGTGGAAAAAAATGAAAGGTCTAGGAGATGTGTCAGAAAGCAGAGACTCAAGAAAAAAAAAATGGAAATGATTCAAAGAGCAAGGAGATGCAAAGCCAGCTTGAGTGGGAGCAGCCAAATCAGGGGCAGTTTACACATGAAGAATAGTAATAACTGTGGTATGTTAAAATCCAGTAAATAAAACAGGGAACTAGGAGACACGATAAATGGCTATAAATGAATGAATATATGGTGATATTTTGTTTATCCTATAACAAATTAAGCTTGCCTGAAGATCTGAGTACAGAGCTAAGCCACTAGTTAGCCATAGAGGCCAGGCAGTGATGGCCACACCTTTAATTCCAGCGTTCAGTCAACAGAAGCAGATGGGTCTCTGTGGGTTCAAGGCCACCCTGGGCCACACAAGACTGAATCTGTCTAAAAGAGAAACAGAGCTCACACAAAGGTGGTCCCAACACTTGGCATCACACACCTTTAATTTCAGCACTAGGGAGGCGGAGATAGGAGTGATATGGCTGGGAAAAGAGAGGAACTCAAAACAGTCTGAGATGAAGCCTGAGGATTCACAGGGACAGGATTGCCTCTTTGGTCTGAGCATTGGTGGAGGTAAGAACTCTAGTGGTTGGCTGCTCTGCTTCTCTGACCCTTCAGCTTTCACCTCTGGTAGTTGACTCTAAGTTTTTATTATTAAGACCAACTAGAATTCATGCAACATGAATACATTAAGTGTATGGTAAAGAATGAGATGTTTCTATGGCTCTGAAGCCACTTCATAAACCAAAACTATAATTACAGTGATTCATGACAGAGAAGCCTGATCATCACCACTGTAGTAAATGCATGATGCTTTTGGGAACACATGTCCTACTTGGTGGAAGGAGGTACTGCCTGGTTCTAGAAGTCCAAATAAACTCAAGTAAGATCTTTAGGCAGAGGTGGGCTGCATGGCATCCAGACACTGATAGCTGAGGGTGGCCTTGAAATCCTACCTTCCTGCCTCCACTCTAGACTTTACTTCTGGATCTACCATCTAATATCTTCTGATCACTGTTGCCTATGGGTAAGAATAGGAAACAATGGAAAAATTGTGTCTGTTTATCTGATGGGTTGAGAACACACTATCACTTTTGTGATATTCCTGTCCCAAATCCATAACCTCAATCCAGCCACAAGAAAACAACAGACAAACACAACTGTCGGATGCTTTATATAATAATTGGCAAGGCTGAAGAGCCGGCTCAACAGTTAAGAACACATACTGTTCTTCTGGAGGACCTAGGTTCAATTCCCAGCACCTACATGGCAGCTCCCGGCTGTCTGTAACTCTAATTCCTAGGGATCTGGTGCCCTCTCTGGCTTTCTCAGGTGTCAGGAACAGATGTGGTGCACAAATATGCACGCAGGTGAAACACCCATATACATAAAATAATACATTTTTTTAAATCGGCCAATAATCTCTGATGTCGTGGGATAACCTTTTTGTATACTGTAAAAAATGTGTCTCTGCCTAAGGTTCCTTCTGATTGGCTTAGTAAAGAGCTGAATGGCCAATAACTATGCAGAAGAAAATAGGCAGGACTTCTGGGGAGAGAGGCAGAGATGCCAGTGAGACACTGAAGAAGTCGGATATATGGTACAGAGGAGAGGTAGACTAATAAAAATAGTTCAACTTATAAGATCTAGCTGGGGAAAGGCTAAGCCAAGGCCAAGCTTTCATAATTAACAATAAATGTCCCTGTTGTTATTTGCAGGCTGGTGGTCCCAATGTGAAAGTGATACTCCACTCTGAAAATATCAAGGCCAAAAAATTGAGGAATAGCTAAGAAGTTATTTCAGAGTGAAGATTTAACATAAGGCAACAAAAGAGAAAATGTGTCTCTGAATCGTGACTCCATAGGCTGTAAACGTATTGTTGGAGAAGCCTGAATGGGGCCTTCTTAGTGGATGAGGTTGTACTGTGCTTGAGAAAAGGTACTTTATGGGAAATGCACACCAGAGAGCACAGGGACCCTCTGTAGTACAGTCAGCAGCAGCATGGTCAGACCCAGTGTAGTACAGGCAGTCAGCAGCATGGTCAGATCCTCTGTAGTACAGTCAGCAGCAGCATGGTCAGACCCAGTGTAGTACAGTCAGCAGCATGGTCAGACCCTCTGTAGTACAGTCAGCAGCATGGTCAGATCCTCTGTAGTACAGTCAGCAGCAGCATGGTCAGACCCTCTGTAGTACAGTCAGCAGCATGGTCAGACCCTCTGTAGTACAGTCAGCAGCAGCATGGTCAGACCCTCTGTAGTACAGTCAGCAGCACAGTCAGACCCTCTGTAGTACAGTCAGCAGCACAGTCAGACCCTCTGTAGTACAGTGAGTCAGCAGCATAGTCAGACCCTCTGTAGTACAGTCAGCAGCACAGTCAGACCCTCTATAGTACAGTCAGTCAGCAGCATGGTCAGACCCTCTGTAGTACAGTCAGCAGCAGCATGGTCAGACCCTCTGTAGTACAGGCAGTCAGCATGGTCAGACCCTCTGTAGTACAGTCAGCAGCAGCATGGTCAGACCCTCTGTAGTACAGTCAGCAGCATGGTCAGATCCTCTGTAGTACAGTCAGCAGCAGCATGGTCAGACCCTCTGTAGTACAGTCAGCAGCAGCACGGTCAGACCCTCTGTAGTACAGTCAGCAGCAGCATGGTCAGACCCTCTGTAGTACAGTCAGCAGCACAGTCAGACCCTCTGTAGTACAGTCAGCAGCACAGTCAGACCCTCTGTAGTACAGTGAGTCAGCAGCATAGTCAGACCCTCTGTAGTACAGTCAGCAGCACAGTCAGACCCTCTATAGTACAGTCAGTCAGCAGCATGGTCAGACCCTCTGTAGTACAGTCAGCAGCATGGTCAGACCTCTGTAGTACAGTCAGCAGCAGCATGGTCAGACCCTCTGTAGTACAGTCAGCAGCATGGTCAGACCCTCTGTAGTACAGTCAGCAGCATGGTCAGACCCTCTGTAGTACAGTCAGCAGCAGCATAGTCAGACCCTCTGTAGTACAGTCAGCAGCATGGTCAGACCCTCTGTAGTACAGTCAGCAGCAGCACGGTCAGACCCTCTGTAGTACAGGCAGTCAGCATGGTCAGACCCTCTGTAGTACAGTCAGCAGCAGCATGGTCAGACCCTCTGTAGTACAGTCAGCAGCACAGTCAGACCCTCTGTAGTACAGTGAGTCAGCAGCATAGTCAGACCCTCTGTAGTACAGTCAGTCAGCAGCATGGTCAGACCCTCTGTAGTACAGTCAGCAGCATGGTCAGACCCTCTGTAGTACAGTCAGCAGCAGCATGGTCAGACCCTCTGTAGTACAGTCAGCAGCACAGTCAGACCCTCTGTAGTACAGTCAGCAGCAGCATAGTCAGACCCTCTGTAGTACAGTCAGCAGCATGGTCAGACCCTCTGTAGTACAGGCAGTCAGCATGGTCAGACCCTCTGTAGTACAGTCAGTCAGCAGCATGGTCAGACCCTCTGTAGTACAGTCAGCAGCATGGTCAGACCCTCTGTAGTACAGTCAGCAGCATGGTCAGACCCTCTGTAGTACAGTCAGCAGCAGCATGGTCAGACCCTCTGTAGTACAGTCAGCAGCATGGTCAGACCCTCTGTAGTACAGTCAGTCAGCAGCATGGTCAGACCCTCTGTAGTACAGTCAGCAGCATGGTCAGATCCTCTGTAGTACAGTCAGTCAGCAGCATGGTCAGACCCTCTGTAGTACAGTCAGCAGCATGGTCAGACCTCTGTAGTACAGTCAGCAGCAGCATGGTCAGACCCTCTGTAGTACAGTCAGCAGCATGGTTAGACCCTCTGTAGTACAGTCAGCAGCAGCACGGTCAGACCCTCTGTAGTACAGTCAGCAGCATGGTCAGACCCTCTGTAGTACAGTCAGCAGCATGGTCAGACCCTCTGTAGTACAGTCAGCAGCAGCATAGTCAGACCCTCTGTAGTACAGTCAGCAGCATGGTCAGACCCTCTGTAGTACAGTCAGCAGCAGCACGGTCAGACCCTCTGTAGTACAGGCAGTCAGCATGGTCAGACCCTCTGTAGTACAGTCAGCAGCACAGTCAGACCCTCTGTAGTACAGTGAGTCAGCAGCATGGTCAGACCCTCTGTAGTACAGTCAGCAGCATGGTCAGACCCTCTGTAGTACAGTCAGCAGCAGCATAGTCAGACCCTCTGTAGTACAGTCAGCAGCATGGTCAGACCCTCTGTAGTACAGGCAGTCAGCATGGTCAGACCCTCTGTAGTACAGTCAGTCAGCAGCATGGTCAGACCCTCTGTAGTACAGTCAGCAGCATGGTCAGACCCTCTGTAGTATAGTCAGCAGCATGGTCAGACCCTCTGTAGTACAGTCAGCAGCAGCATGGTCAGACCCTCTGTAGTACAGTCAGCAGCACAGTCAGACCCTCTGTAGTACAGTCAGCAGCACAGTCAGACCCTCTGTAGTACAGTGAGTCAGCAGCATAGTCAGACCCTCTGTAGTACAGTCAGTCAAGCAGCATGGTCAGACCCTATGTAGTACAGTCAGTCAGCATGGTCAGACCCTCTGTAGTACAGTCAGCAGCACAGTCAGACCCTCTATAGTACAGTCAGTCAGCAGCATGGTCAGACCCTCTGTAGTACAGTCAGCAGCATGGTCAGACCTCTGTAGTACAGTCAGCAGCAGCATGGTCAGACCCTCTGTAGTACAGTCAGCAGCATGGTCAGACCCTCTGTAGTACAGTCAGCAGCAGCACGGTCAGACCCTCTGTAGTACAGGCAGTCAGCATGGTCAGACCCTCTGTAGTACAGTCAGCAGCAGCATGGTCAGACCCTCTGTAGTACAGTCAGCAGCACAGTCAGACCCTCTATAGTACAGTCAGTCAGCAGCATGGTCAGACCCTCTGTAGTACAGTCAGCAGCAGCATGGTCAGACCCTCTGTAGTACAGGCAGTCAGCATGGTCAGACCCTCTGTAGTACAGTCAGCAGCAGCATGGTCAGACCCTCTGTAGTACAGTCAGCAGCATGGTCAGACCTCTGTAGTACAGTCAGTCAGCAGCATGGTCAGACCCTCTGTAGTACAGTCAGCAGCATGGTCAGATCCTCTGTAGTACAGTCAGCAGCATGGTCAGACCCTCTGTAGTACAGTCAGCAGCATGGTCAGATCCTCTGTAGTACAGTCAGCAGCAGCATGGTCAGACCCTCTGTAGTACAGTCAGCAGCATGGTCAGACCCTCTGTAGTACAGTCAGCAGCAGCATGGTCAGACCCTCTGTAGTACAGTCAGCAGCACAGTCAGACCCTCTGTAGTACAGTCAGCAGCACAGTCAGACCCTCTGTAGTACAGTGAGTCAGCAGCATAGTCAGACCCTCTGTAGTACAGTCAGCAGCACAGTCAGACCCTCTATAGTACAGTCAGTCAGCAGCATGGTCAGACCCTCTGTAGTACAGTCAGCAGCATGGTCAGACCTCTGTAGTACAGTCAGCAGCAGCATGGTCAGACCCTCTGTAGTACAGTCAGCAGCATGGTCAGACCCTCTGTAGTACAGTCAGCAGCATGGTCAGACCTCTGTAGTACAGTCAGCAGCAGCATAGTCAGACCCTCTGTAGTACAGTCAGCAGCATGGTCAGACCCTCTGTAGTACAGTCAGCAGCAGCACGGTCAGACCCTCTGTAGTACAGGCAGTCAGCATGGTCAGACCCTCTGTAGTACAGTCAGCAGCACAGTCAGACCCTCTGTAGTACAGTGAGTCAGCAGCATGGTCAGACCCTCTGTAGTACAGTCAGCAGCATGGTCAGACCCTCTGTAGTACAGTCAGCAGCAGCATAGTCAGACCCTCTGTAGTACAGTCAGCAGCAGCATGGTCAGACCCTCTGTAGTACAGTCAGCAGCATGGTCAGACCCTCTGTAGTACAGTCAGCAGCAGCATGGTCAGACCCTCTGTAGTACAGTCAGCAGCACAGTCAGACCCTCTGTAGTACAGTCAGCAGCACAGTCAGACCCTCTGTAGTACAGTGAGTCAGCAGCATAGTCAGACCCTCTGTAGTACAGTCAGCAGCACAGTCAGACCCTCTATAGTACAGTCAGTCAGCAGCATGGTCAGACCCTCTGTAGTACAGTCAGCAGCATGGTCAGACCTCTGTAGTACAGTCAGCAGCAGCATGGTCAGACCCTCTGTAGTACAGTCAGCAGCATGGTCAGACCCTCTGTAGTACAGTCAGCAGCATGGTCAGACCCTCTGTAGTACAGTCAGCAGCAGCATAGTCAGACCCTCTGTAGTACAGTCAGCAGCATGGTCAGACCCTCTGTAGTACAGTCAGCAGCAGCACGGTCAGACCCTCTGTAGTACAGGCAGTCAGCATGGTCAGACCCTCTGTAGTACAGTCAGCAGCAGCATGGTCAGACCCTCTGTAGTACAGTCAGCAGCACAGTCAGACCCTCTATAGTACAGTCAGTCAGCAGCATGGTCAGACCCTCTGTAGTACAGTCAGTCAGCAGCATGGTCAGACCCTCTGTAGTACAGTCAGCAGCAGCATGGTCAGACCCTCTGTAGTACAGTCAGCAGCACAGTCAGACCCTCTGTAGTACAGTCAGCAGCAGCATAGTCAGACCCTCTGTAGTACAGTCAGCAGCATGGTCAGACCCTCTGTAGTACAGGCAGTCAGCATGGTCAGACCCTCTGTAGTACAGTCAGTCAGCAGCATGGTCAGACCCTCTGTAGTACAGTCAGCAGCATGGTCAGACCCTCTGTAGTACAGTCAGCAGCATGGTCAGACCCTCTGTAGTACAGTCAGCAGCAGCATGGTCAGACCCTCTGTAGTACAGTCAGCAGCATGGTCAGACCCTCTGTAGTACAGTCAGTCAGCAGCATGGTCAGACCCTCTGTAGTACAGTCAGCAGCATGGTCAGATCCTCTGTAGTACAGTCAGTCAGCAGCATGGTCAGACCCTCTGTAGTACAGTCAGCAGCATGGTCAGACCTCTGTAGTACAGTCAGCAGCAGCATGGTCAGACCCTCTGTAGTACAGTCAGCAGCATGGTTAGACCCTCTGTAGTACAGTCAGCAGCAGCACGGTCAGACCCTCTGTAGTACAGTCAGCAGCATGGTCAGACCCTCTGTAGTACAGTCAGCAGCATGGTCAGACCCTCTGTAGTACAGTCAGCAGCAGCATAGTCAGACCCTCTGTAGTACAGTCAGCAGCATGGTCAGACCCTCTGTAGTACAGTCAGCAGCAGCACGGTCAGACCCTCTGTAGTACAGGCAGTCAGCATGGTCAGACCCTCTGTAGTACAGTCAGCAGCACAGTCAGACCCTCTGTAGTACAGTGAGTCAGCAGCATGGTCAGACCCTCTGTAGTACAGTCAGCAGCATGGTCAGACCCTCTGTAGTACAGTCAGCAGCAGCATAGTCAGACCCTCTGTAGTACAGTCAGCAGCATGGTCAGACCCTCTGTAGTACAGGCAGTCAGCATGGTCAGACCCTCTGTAGTACAGTCAGTCAGCAGCATGGTCAGACCCTCTGTAGTACAGTCAGCAGCATGGTCAGACCCTCTGTAGTATAGTCAGCAGCATGGTCAGACCCTCTGTAGTACAGTCAGCAGCAGCATGGTCAGACCCTCTGTAGTACAGTCAGCAGCACAGTCAGACCCTCTGTAGTACAGTCAGCAGCACAGTCAGACCCTCTGTAGTACAGTGAGTCAGCAGCATAGTCAGACCCTCTGTAGTACAGTCAGTCAAGCAGCATGGTCAGACCCTATGTAGTACAGTCAGTCAGCATGGTCAGACCCTCTGTAGTACAGTCAGCAGCACAGTCAGACCCTCTATAGTACAGTCAGTCAGCAGCATGGTCAGACCCTCTGTAGTACAGTCAGCAGCATGGTCAGACCTCTGTAGTACAGTCAGCAGCAGCATGGTCAGACCCTCTGTAGTACAGTCAGCAGCATGGTCAGACCCTCTGTAGTACAGTCAGCAGCAGCACGGTCAGACCCTCTGTAGTACAGGCAGTCAGCATGGTCAGACCCTCTGTAGTACAGTCAGCAGCAGCATGGTCAGACCCTCTGTAGTACAGTCAGCAGCACAGTCAGACCCTCTATAGTACAGTCAGTCAGCAGCATGGTCAGACCCTCTGTAGTACAGTCAGCAGCAGCATGGTCAGACCCTCTGTAGTACAGGCAGTCAGCATGGTCAGACCCTCTGTAGTACAGTCAGCAGCAGCATGGTCAGACCCTCTGTAGTACAGTCAGCAGCATGGTCAGACCTCTGTAGTACAGTCAGTCAGCAGCATGGTCAGACCCTCTGTAGTACAGTCAGCAGCATGGTCAGATCCTCTGTAGTACAGTCAGCAGCATGGTCAGACCCTCTGTAGTACAGTCAGCAGCATGGTCAGATCCTCTGTAGTACAGTCAGCAGCAGCATGGTCAGACCCTCTGTAGTACAGTCAGCAGCATGGTCAGACCCTCTGTAGTACAGTCAGCAGCAGCATGGTCAGACCCTCTGTAGTACAGTCAGCAGCACAGTCAGACCCTCTGTAGTACAGTCAGCAGCACAGTCAGACCCTCTGTAGTACAGTGAGTCAGCAGCATAGTCAGACCCTCTGTAGTACAGTCAGCAGCACAGTCAGACCCTCTATAGTACAGTCAGTCAGCAGCATGGTCAGACCCTCTGTAGTACAGTCAGCAGCATGGTCAGACCTCTGTAGTACAGTCAGCAGCAGCATGGTCAGACCCTCTGTAGTACAGTCAGCAGCATGGTCAGACCCTCTGTAGTACAGTCAGCAGCATGGTCAGACCTCTGTAGTACAGTCAGCAGCAGCATAGTCAGACCCTCTGTAGTACAGTCAGCAGCAGCATGGTCAGACCCTCTGTAGTACAGGCAGTCAGCATGGTCAGACCCTCTGTAGTACAGTCAGCAGCAGCATGGTCAGACCCTCTGTAGTACAGTCAGCAGCACAGTCAGACCCTCTGTAGTACAGTCAGCAGCACAGTCAGACCCTCTGTAGTACAGTCAGTCAGCAGCATAGTCAGACCCTCTGTAGTACAGTCAGTCAGCAGCATGGTCAGACCCTCTGTAGTACAGTCAGCAGCATGGTCAGACCCTCTGTAGTACAGTCAGCAGCATGGTCAGACCCTCTGTAGTACAGTCAGCAGCACAGTCAGACCCTCTGTAGTACAGTCAGCAGCATGGTCAGACCCTCTGTAGTACAGTCAGCAGCATGGTCAGACCCTCTGTAGTACAGTCAGCAGCAGCATAGTCAGACCCTCTGTAGTACAGTCAGCAGCATGGTCAGACCCTCTGTAGTACAGGCAGTCAGCATGGTCAGACCCTCTGTAGTACAGTCAGCAGCAGCATAGTCAGACTCTCTGTAGTACAGTCAGCAGCATGGTCAGACTGTAGTATTGTCAGCAGCATGATCAGATGGCTTGTGTGGGCTCTTATATTACACCAACGAGTTAGATATGTGCTTTACAGTTGACTATGGTATTGGTCTGAAAAATGTTAGTCAAAATGATGGCTATTAAGATGTATATGGTACCGGGCATTGGTGGTGCATGCCTTTAATCCACCTGCCTCTGCCTCCTGAGTACCAGGATTAAAAGTATGCATCACAACCACTGGCTGTTTTTTGTTTGTTTTTGCTTTTTGGTTTATTTATTTATTTGAGACAGTCTCTCTACATAGTCCTAGCTGTCCTGGAACTTGCTATGTAGAACAGGGCGGTCTCCTGCCTCTGCATTCCCAGTGCTGAGATTAAAGCCCAATGCCACCAGGCACAGCTTGAGTGGATTTTTGTCAGCTGTGGCCATTGCTTTCCCCATTAATGCCAGACTTCATACCAAATAAGGTGTCTGAAAACAGACTCTTCCACCAAGGGTGTCTTACCCTATCAAAAATCAACAGAGTACTTCAACAGGGTCCAGGGGTCTAAAGTGAGTCCCACTCACCAAGGCTGGCCTCAGCCAGGAGCAGGTAAGCAGGCACAAGCTCTACCGAGCTCATGCCATACACATTCATGCGGAATCGAAGGGAGTGTAGAGCCGCAGGGACAGCATCTTCATGTCTTCCTTCAAAAAGGTATTTCTGGGCGACGGTATAGCAGAATTCTATCAAGTGCTTCTGTGGAAGGTGGGAATAGACGCTGTGAAAGGCACAGGTGGAAACACCCACAGGGAAAGCCAACACCAGGCTGAAGGCACTTGCTGAGCCTGCCTGTACTAGGCGACATGAGACTCAGGGCTGGGATAGATAAAAATGCAAACTTGGGGCCATACGTCCACAGTCCAGGGAAAGGTATCTTTCCTTTCAGTTCAGAACTTGGCAGACAGGAGTGCTGGACAAGGGCTCTAGTATTCCTGTAGTTCTTTTTCTTAGCATCCTTTCCATTGTTGTTTATTCATTTATCTATTTATTTATTTTGGTTTTTCAAGACAGGGTTTCCCTGTGTAGCTTTGGAACCTGTCCTAGAACTCGCTCTGTAGACCAGGCTGGTCTTGAACTCACAGAGATCTGCCTGCCTCTGCCTTCCAAGTGCTGGGATTAAAGACGTGCACCACCACCACCTGGCCTATTTATTTTTTAAGGACAGAATTTTATGTAGTCCAGGACAGCCTCAAACTCACTATGCAGATGAACATGTGCCACTATCCACCTTTATGTGGTACCAAAGCTTGAACTAGGGTTGGGTGCCTGCTAGCCAAGCCCCTGCCAACTATGTATATCACCGGCCTTATTCTTAGACTTCTAATAAAACTTTAATTTAGCAAAGCTGTAGATGACACAGAGAACCTAAAACTCTCTGTCTATAGAAAGACTATAAGTACCAGAGGACTGGGACTACTGCTTCAAAACAGTGTCTTCTAGACGTGACAGGGACGCTGCATCCATGAACTCTCAACAAGGGCTGGGGAGAGAGTATCAGTTTTCTTCAGGGATGAGCCACCTAAAGGCTTCCCAACCATAAGGGGTCAGTCTTAAACACACACACACACACACACACACACACACACACACACACACACACACACACACACGCACACGCACACCATTAACTACAGAAGAAGTCATGAATTTGAGAGGGGAGGGAGAACACACAAGTTGGAGGGGAACAGGGAGAGATAGAGATAGTGTAAAGTGTACCCATGTATGAAATTCTGAAGAAATTAAAAATTTAAATTCAAAAAATAAAACTTTCTGTCTTTATATTTGAGTTAATTTCAAGTAAAACATCTCTTATTTCCTTCTACATGATGAATACCCACTGCACTAAATTAACTACAGTACTAGCCTGAAAAAATATTATTCAAAATTGCTATTAAGATGTATATGATGCCTAAAACTTTGTAGATACTCAAGAATGTGATTCCTCTCAGAATGCTGCCCTCCCATAGCAGCCCACAGGCAGGTGTCTAAAATTGATGAGTCTGGTTGTTCATAGATTTGTGGCTTTCAGGGAGCTAATTTTGGGGTACTGGGGAGATGGCTCAGTGGGTAAAATGCCTGTTGTGCAACATGAGGACCTGAGTTCAGATCCCTAGCACGTACATGAAAACATGATGGTATTCACCTATAACCACAGACTGGCAGAGGCATCCCAGGATCTCACTATCCAGCCAGCCTAGCCAAAAGGGCAAGCTCCAGGCTCAGCGAGAGACCTTGTCTCAGAAAACAAGGTGGGGAGCAGCAGAGAAGACACTCCAAGCCAACCTCTGGCCTCCACACACACAAGCATACCTGCATATACATGTGTGCACATGCATCCAAAGGGGATAAATTCTCAAAACAATAATTGATATTCTTAGTTGGGTGGTGGTTGCCATGCCTTTAATCTCAGAACTCAGGAGGTAGAGGCAGGTGGATCTCTGGGTTTGAGGCCAGCTTGGTCTACAGAGCTAGTTCTAAGATAGCCAGTGCCACAGAGAGAACAAAACCCTGTCTCAAGGAACCAAAAAAACTAAAATAATGATAATTATATCCTTTAATGCCATAATATAGTTTTTCTAATTTCCTTTATACCCTGATATATTCTTAGCACCATTTTATTTCCTATTACACTACATTAGGAAAGTAGTTCCCAATTTTCCTAATGCTGCAACCCTTTAATACAGTTCCTCATGTTGTGACCCCCAACCATAAAATTATTTTCATTGTGACTTTATAACTGTAATTTTGCTACTGTTAGGAATCATAACAAATATTATTGAAGATATTATTGAAGATATTTAACAAAAGGTTGAGACTCAAGTTGAGAAACGTGTTATACACAAAAGTTCTTATCACACTACTTGGCAGACAGATTCTGTGACTGACCCATGGCCCCCCAAAAGGCATGTGCTGAAGGTCTAAATCCTAGTCCCTCGGGATATGATGGTATTTGGGTTGAATGCTATCCAAAGATGTGGTTAAATTAAAATGGATCCACTCACACAGACTCTAACCTATTGGGCATCTGAATTACATTTTGTGTATGAGGGCGAATGTCCATGTGTAGGTTCATGTTCAATGCAGGTGGAGAGGTCAGAGAACAATCTCTGGGATCAGGTCTTGTCTGTCACCGTATGGGTTCTGGGCATCAAACTCATTGTCAGGCTCAGTAGCAAGTGACCTTCCCCACTGAGCCACCTCACCAGCACTGCCTGGTGTCTTTATAAGAAGAGAAATTGGACAAACAAAGAAACATCAGAGATGTGTGCACACAGAGAACCAGATGGAGACTCAGCAAGAAGACAGCCACTCATTGCCCAGGAAGAGAGATCTTAGGAGGCACCAAATCTGGGGCTCAGGAGATGGCTCAGTCAGTAAAGTGATTCTCAGAAGCATGAGGACCTGAGTTCAATACCCAGAGAAACCAAGCTTAAAAAGCTAGGCATAGACTCCAGCACTAAGGATGCACCCATAGGAAGAGCCCTGGATTCATTGGCCAGCTAAGCTAACCAAGTTGGTGAAACCCAATCTGGTGAGAGACCCTGTCTCAAATGACCAAAACCAAAAACCAAGAAGGACACCTAAAAGCTGGGCAATGGTGGTGCACACCTTTAGTCCCAGCACTCAGGAGGCAGAGACAGGCAGATCTCTGTGAGTTCAAGACCAGCCTGGTCTACAAGAGCTAGTTCCAGGACAGCCTCCAAAGCCACAGAGAAAGCCTGACTCGGGGGGTTGAGGGGTGGGGAGGACACGTAAGGTCTATCTTTGACATCCACATGAAACTCAAACATACATACATGTGCACCCAAAGATACACGGGGGTGGGGGGAGAAGACTGAGAAGGTTGGGGGAAGACAAGGGAGGATGGTGCAGGGAGGAAAAGGGGAGGAATAGGAAGGGGGATGGTGGGGAGGTTCAAACCCCCACAAACCCTGACTTGGACTTTCACCCTGCAGCAGTGTTGAGAAATGATTGCCTATTGTTTGTACCACCCTATCGTGGTATCTTGTTATGGCCACCCAAGCAAAGCAGGGCAATGGGTATTCAGTACAAATGTGAGAAATAACCCAATGATCAGGATTGTGACTGGAATACAAAGGCCAAGGCCCTGCCCTCACTATCACTGGTTATAGGACTTGCCTGTCGCTTCTGCAGCTGCTGCAGGCCATGCTGCCTTTCTTCCTCTGTGTTGTAGAAGGGCATGGTGGTACGCAGAGGAATTAGCAGCTGGCATATCTTCTCATGGATGCTGCCCCAATCAGCCTTCTGATGCACAGGCCCGCTGACAACAAAAACAGTTATCTTGATATCTGTCTGCTCCCAGCCTAGGTTTAAATTCCAGAAAAGACAACTCAACCAAACTGGGCAGGAGCCTGAGCTCTTCCTGAGATGGAAATCTAGCTTCTCTCATGTCTTTATTTGTATAAAAACTGCACTGGGATCCCTGACCACCAGAAAAAATGCAGATTAAAACTACCTCGAGATCCCAGTCAAAATGGTTATCAAGAAAACAATGTTCTGGGTGGTCAGGAGACAGAATTAGGCAGATCTCTGTGAGTTTGAGACCTGGTCTACATAGTGAGACGCTGTCTTTAAAAAAGAAAAAGAAAGAAGCAACACAAAACAAAAAGTACAAGTGGCAACAAAGGTTGGAAATATGTAGGGAAAGATGAATCTGGTGGGAAAGACTGTTGGTAGGAATGCCAACTAGTGCAGCCAGTATGAGATGTCTCAAATAAATAAATAAATAAATAGATAAATAAATAAATAAATAAATAAATAAATAAATAAATAAATAAATACTGGAGAGATGGTTCAGGGGTCAAGAGTACTTGCTCTTACAGAGGACCTGGGTTTGATGCTCTGCACCCATGTGGTGACTCAGCAATTCCTAAGTATGGTTCCAAGTGATTCAGCCGCTTCTGACCTCCAAGGGCACCAGGCACATATTGGTGCATAGACATGCATGCAGGCAAAATAGTCTTACATGTAAACTGAATCAATAAATCTAAAAAAGGGTTATCTAAAAGTTTAATCTAAAAGTAGTTATACCATATGGTCAAGCTATGCCAGCACTCCTTAAGTACAGCCGAAGGCCTATAAGTCCTTCACCACAGAGATTCCTGTCCATCCATGTTTGCTGCTGCACCATCTACAACAGCCAGAGATGGAACCAGTCTGCATGGTCATTAATAGACAAATGAATAAAGAAGATGTATGTCTACATAGTGGAATTTTATTTAACTGTAAAGAAAACAAAATTACAACAGTCTAAGCAAAATGGATGGAAATGGAGACCATTATATTAAGCTAAATAAGCCAGAGCTGGGAAAACAAACATTGCATGTTTTCTCATACATGTAATGCAGATTTAAATTCACACACATACATACAGACACACGCACACAATATTAAAGTAGAACAGGAGTAAGAAAGGAGAGGAGGAGGTCTACAGGGAAGGAGGAACAACAGAGAGTGATAGAAATACATATCATGAAGCAGAAGGAACTATTTGGGGTAGGAAAAGAGAGTCAGACAGAAGAGGGCAATGTGAAAAAAAATAGTGTGTGTGTGTGTGTGTGTGTGTGTGAAAAATGTCACAGTAAAGTGTGTGTTAACCAAATATTGTTTAA
This sequence comes from Cricetiscus sungorus, assembly GCA_030556225.1. NCBI lineage: Eukaryota > Metazoa > Chordata > Mammalia > Rodentia > Cricetidae > Cricetiscus > Cricetiscus sungorus. The sequence goes on along the minus strand of JANBXA010000734.1, from coordinate 115,830,424 downwards.
AATAAATAAAAAAACTGTTGGGTTTGTTGAGGGGACATGTGAAGGAATCTTTTCTGAATACACCTGTTTACATGAAGGTCACATGTGTATACTGTGGCTCTTATGTTGAGAACAACAAACACAGCCAGGCATGGTGGCCCATGCTTTTACATTTTTAATCCTTGGCAGAGATAGGAGGCTTTAATCCTAGCAATCAGAAGGCAGAGGCAGGCAGATCTCTGTAAGTTCAAGGCCAGCCTGGCCTCCATAGTGATTTTCAGGGCAGCCAAGGGTTATATTGTGAGGCCCTGTCTGATTGATAAATAAATAAATAAATAAATAAATAAATAAATAAATAAATAAATAAATAAATATTTTCTGGAAGAAATTAAAAGGAAAAAGAAAAGAAAAGAAAAGCAGGAGGAGGAGGAGGAAGAGAAGAAGGAAGAGGAGGATAGGAGAAAACCCTGGCAAATCATACAACTGACAAGTGTCTTGTATCCAGGATATATTAAGAAGTACAGATTTAAATAAACCTTCTTCCCAAAGAAGATATAAAGATGGCTAATTAGCACAGGAAAAGATGCACATTAGTCACTGGAGAAACACAATGCAAAAGCACAGTGAGAAACCCTGTCAAATCCATAGAACAGCTACAAAAACAGACGGAAATAAACAAGATTCAGCAGGGCAGGATGTGGAAGTTAGATTCTCATACCATGGAGGCTGAGGCGGGAGGATTGCCATGAGTTGAAAGCTAACCTGAAGTACACAGTGAGCTCCAGGCCTGTCTGGGCTACAGAGTAAGACCTTGTCAAACAAATGACAAAAAACACACATACAACAATCTCTGTAAACCAGTCCTGTCACTATCCTTTCTAGAGCACTAAAGACATTGGGTTTGGGGCATAGCTGTAAAGTACCTTCTCACTTTCTCCTACCTTCTTAACTTTAACATGATCATAACAGAGTTATGATTTCCAAAGAGTCAAATAATTACATTCAAGATCTTCTTCCACATCCCAGCAACAAGAGGGCATTTCAAGTGCACTCTCAATGCCTGCTCCCATCCCAGCAAGCTTGAAAACAACGCTAGTGGTACTATTGGTGACACTGAGTATAGAAAAACATATTTATAAAGTCTTTCTTAGACTCCTATCACAAATAAATTCCTTTCCCTTTCCCAGAAAAAGCTCTTCAGATCCATCAACTTCAGTGTTCAGCTATCCCCCAACAAGCCTAAAACAATGCAAAGTTGTGTTTGTTGTTCTTTTTTTGTTTTGTTTTTCTCGACAGGTGAGCTTGGCCACAGGCTTGAGATGATTGTGTCAACTGGAGGAACCCTGAATTCAGGACCATAATGACTTCATCTCAGTGTGTAAGTCATGTACTTCCTTGACTATGTTTTTCTTTAATATCTCATGCTGTTTTGAATAAGGTAATATTCATAATTTCACTTTCAGATTATCCATTACTAGTGTATAGGAATGGAACTACTTTTGCATGTCCTACAATCTTGCTGTTTTCAGCAAGTTTTAATGTAATTTTAATTTTAACCTATTTAATGTAAGTTTTGCTTAGTTTTAATATAGCTTTGTAAACTCTTTATGGTTTCTATATTTCAAGCCTGTTAGGATCCTCCAGGACAAACCAATATTTACTATAGGAATAGTTTCATGTGATACTGAGCTTAAAGAATCACACAGTGGGTGCCAGACAGATGGCTCAGCAGTTAAAGACACTTACTGCTGGCTCGGGTTTGAGTTCCAGCACCCACATCGGGTGGATCACAGCCCCCTGTAACTCCGGCTGTAGATTCCTGAGCCTTCTGTGGACACCATCCCAGCACACACTCGAGACAGCAAATTACCCATATCATATTGCTAGCTAGCAGGCCATCAGTGGAATGGACAGTACCCACTCACTTTGGTGAGGGTGATCTTGACCAAATGCTACTCTTTCACACAAACACACCCAGAAACAAGAGATTACCAACTACTTGAGATTCTTTACTTCAGTCAGCCAAATATATACAATAAGCCATCATGAGGTCAAATCATCTGTAAATGAGGTGATTTTACTTGCTCCAAGCTTGGATGCCTTTTACTTCATTGTCTTCCCTAATTGTGTTCTGACTAGAACCCCTGTACAATATTGAACAGAGGTGAAAGCAGCATCGTTGTCTCATTTGTGTCATCCATGGGGATGCTCTCAGTCTTCAGCAATAAGTGAATATAATGGTAGTTCTATGCTATCCTGGGTTTTTATCATTTCCTTTTTTTTTCTAGTTTAACTAATTGTCATGATTTTGCTTAATGGTTTTCGGCATCTACTGAGACAATGTATGTGTTTTTTATTGTTAGTATTGTGTTTTATATTGATGGATATTTGAAAGTCCAACCTATTCTGAATTCCTAGAATAAATCCCAACTGTCCATGATATTAATCCTTCACATTTGCTGCTAGGTTTGGTTTGTAGATTTTTGTTGAGAACTTTTGCATCTATATTCCTTAGGGATATTGGTCTGTAATTTTCTTGTGACACTTTTATTTGTTTTATTAGCAGGACAATTTTGGTCTTATAGAATGAGTTATGAATTATGTATCCCTCTGTTTCAAAAATAAATCAAGAATCTGTGTTCATTTTCCTTTGAATGTTTGAAAGAATACATCAGTCTGGAGTCATCTGGTTTGGGCTTTTCATCACTTGTTTTACATCTAGCCAGACATTGTTTCTTCTTAAATCAGTGTGGCTTCTTTTTAGGAATTTGTCTGTTTCATCACACTTACAGGTTTTTAGAGTGTTCTCCCTCAGTTTCCTTTATTTCCAAGGTTGGCAATAATGGTACCAACTTCATTTCTGATTTTAGAGTCTTTTTTTCCCCCCTGGCCACTCTAGCTAAAGATTTGTCAGCTTTGTGTGATGTTTATTTGTCCTTTCTACAGTTTTTCCTAGTCTCCATTTCATTCCCCTGCACTCTAATTTTTAATAGTACCCTCTCTTCCTAACACAGAGCCATGCAGGAACAAGCTGAATGAATTTTTCGCTTGTTCTTCCTAGGTTAAGATGGAATATTAAGTTATGTGTATATTAAAAACTGTAAATTCACAGGGACCACTAACTAATTCAATGGTTCCCTATAATAAAGGGTTTTGCCTGTATCCCATAATTTTTAGTATGTTGTGGTTTCTTTTTCATTTACCTCAAAACGTTTTCACTTAATGGTCAATTTACCATTTTTGCTGGGCTGTAGCACACCTTTAGTCCCAGCACTCAGGAGGCAGAGACAGGTGGATCTCTGTGAGTTCGAGGCCAGTCTGGTCTACAAGAGCTAGGTCCAGGAGAACTCCCTAAGCCATAAAGAAACCCTGTCTCAAAAAACCAAAACAAAACCTAAATTTCTTTCTGTCACTGGTCATTGATTTCATCACACCATAACTGAACCTACCTTCCTTGATTTTATTCTTTCTACTTTTACAGAGATTTGGTTTATGACCTAACATATGGTCTACCCTCAAGAGCTTTTTCTACATGGTGGAGAGGATGCATATCCTGTTATTAGGGTAGTCTACAGCTGTAGGTAGAGTCTAGTGTTGCTCAAGTCTTACATTCCCTCAAGGATCTTCTGTCTAGTTGGTTTGTTCACTAAGAAAAGAGGGATAGTAAAGCTCCTAACTATGGCCACTGAATTGTCTATTGCTCCCTCCGGTTCTGTCAGCCTCAGCTCTATGTATTTTGAGACTCTGCTGCAAAATATATATGGCTATGGGTTTTTGCATTTCCACTGCTGATGACACGTTTTCACTTAAGTATGAGACATTTAACATTTGGATTCTAGTATACATCATACATATTTTAAAACAGGTAACTATAATCTAGGGGAAAGGCTGCCAGTGTGTTTCTTATTTTACTTCCAGACAGCAACTATTTGTAGGTTTGGGGCGATGCAAGTTCTCAGTTGCAACAACTCAAGCCACGATGTAGCACAAAAGCAGACATGGAAAATATGTCTGCATCCAAGCACGCTCTCTCCTTCCTTTCTCTTCAAATATCAGAAATACAATCAAGTATTGTCTTTATAAACTATACTACTGCCATAGAAACAATGCAAAACATTTGAGGGTTTGGTGGGGGGGGAGGTTAGAGAATTACCTGCAAACAGATCAATAAAAAACACTCAACTGGATTCAGAAACACTATATTCCAGGGACAGGCTGGCAGAGTAACTGTGAACGATAGAAATGTTAGGGATCCAACTGCCTGGCCTTTTGTTCTACCAACATAGCTTGCCTTTCTAAATAAACTGAACTTCGGTCATACATTTCTGAGTGCCCTCATTATTCTGCTCTCCCATCCAAACATTCACCACGGGTTAGGATGTAAGGAGGAGCTAGGATCACAATTAAGTGGTTTATGATGCAGATGTGTTTTATTCAAGTATTATCAAGCTTTATGAGCCTGCATCTGGATGTCTTTGGGTAAAGCAATCATTCTACCATTCACTGAAGCTTCTTTCCTTTCTCTTTCTTTCTCCCTCTCCTTTCCTTTATGAGATAGCCAGGGTATCTCAGAGTTTACAGTGATGCTCAGCCTCCCAAGTTCTGGAATTACAGGCATGAACTACCACATCCAGATTCCTATCACTTTTTTTTTGTTTTGTTTTGTTTTGTTTTTTTTTTTTGTTTTGTTTTTTTGTTTTTTGTTTTTCTGTTTTGTTTTGAGACAGAGTTTCTCTAGCTACTATGAACTCAGAGATCCTTTGTCTGTGCTGGGATTAAAGGTGTATGCCACCACCACCGGGCCCTATAGCTTCTTATCCACTTGATGACGGATGGCAGTGCCATGGGCCTTTAGTCCCAGCACTTGGGAGTCAGAGGCCATTGGATCTCTGTGAGTTCAAGGCTAGCCTGGTCTACAGAGCTAGTACTAAGGCAGCCAGAGCTGTTATACAGAGAAATCCCGACTTGAAAAACAAAAACAAAACAAAATACCACTTGACATTTTCTCTGTTAACCAGTGAAGGTATTTAAATTTGTATCACATACATTCAATTAAAGGAAAAATATTCCAAATTACTGTTACCTATATGCTATGATCTGAGGCATCTGATCTACAATCTACTATTAATGTTTCTAGTGTATTTTTATAAAATTATCCTTCTTAAAAATGTTCCATTCCAGGCCAGCAAGGTGGCTTCCCACCAAGCCTTTATGACTTGGGCTTGAACTCACATGTTGAAATGGAGAACTAATCCCTGAAAGTTGTCTTCTGATCTGCATATACACACACCAACACAAATAAATAAATAAATAAATAAATAAATAAATAAATAAATAAATAAATAAATAAATAAGTGTACTGTTTCTTAATGTTCTATCACCAGGGAACATAGTCACAATTCATGGTATAGAACATAAATGTATTTAGAAGAAAATAAGAGGAAT
>JANBXA010000734.1:114000000-114020000 GCA_030556225.1 Cricetiscus sungorus | reverse complement strand
GGCTGTTGGATAAAAAGGTAGACATATTCAAAATGCTATACTTGTTGCCAGGATAACTTTCTTTATGTTCTCAGCAGCACATTTTGATAAATCTTTTCATTTAGTCAATTTAACAGTCACATTGTTTAATCTGCATTTCTTCGGTTAGGAGTACAGTTAAACTTCATTCAGTGTTTATTAGGGTTAGGTTTTCTTTTCAGAATTGTCTGTCCTTATCTATGGGGTACCTATCGTTTCCTTATTTGTTTCTTCTGATGGGATCTCACTCTGTAGCCTAGGCTGACCTCAACTTTGTGGCAACCCTCCTCCCACCTCAGTCTCTGATATACTAGGATTACAATGTGAGCCACAATATCTCAGTTCTCTTATTGTTTGTGTGTTATGTTTAGGGGTTCTCTTATTGTTTGTTTTGTATAGCCCTGGCTAGCCTGACACTTGGTATGTAGAACAAGCTGGCCTCAGACTTTCAGAGCTCCACCTGCCTCTGCCTCCTGAGTGCTGGCATTAAAGGCCTGAGCCACTGCCCCTAGCCTCTTATTGATTTTCAGAGTTCTTTTTATAAGGACATCATCCTTTTGTATGTTACACCTGGTGAACAGCCGACAGTTGGAGGACTGCTGTCAGAAGGCCATCAGTAGACTCACAAGTACCAGAATATCTGCTTCCATTCATCCCCTACGTAGAGTCAGCTATGATGGCCACTTCTTAGACAGATCATTGAAAAGGGAATCCTGATCTGGGGTATAAGAGGACGTCATTGCCCTAGGGAGATCCCATTCTGTTTGATAGTGGAGTTGTTTTAGGCCATGCCTGTACCAGCCCTAAGAAGTCTTAAGCTTTAAGCTTTTAATTTGCTGTTCCTACAGGCACTTCTCTGAGCCAGTGAAAATCATACCTGGCAGAATATATATTTTTTTCTAAGGTGAATAAATGACTTCATATTTTCTGAGGCTGGCATGAACGAATAAATGATAGAGTGGGGAGATAAGATGAATGAGGACATAGGACAGGGACAAGAAAGGATACGTCTGTAGTTTTCTTTCCATGCCTATGACAAAATACTTGAGACAATTTAAGAAGAGGAAAAATTTCAGTCCATAGTTGCTCTGCCCTATTACTTTTGGGCCAGTGGCAAGGCATCATTGGAGAAGGGTGTAGCAGAGGAAACTGCTCACCCCATGATAGTTTGGAGTGAAAGAGAAAGGCAGGGCCAGAGTCCTAAGACCCTCTTCAAAGGGATACCCTAATGCTCCCTTCCAAATGACACCACAGGCAGGTGAGCAGGCAGCCTTTAACGGATGGCCTTCAGGGGACATTTAAGATCTAAACCAAAATGATACACATCTGAGAAGTAAACAAAATACAGTCAAGTTATTAGAAGGGTTACCTTGAAGATGGCAGTGGTTCTCAGAGAGCTGGCAGAAGCTTAGTTGAGCAGTTTAAGACATTGATATGAGGGGGATTTGTGGATTTTGTATTATTCATGTTTAATTTCATGTGTTCATCATTAAGTCTGAGAAATATATTCAGGGTATTGCATGTAGCTAGAGTTGCTTTATTTTTCTTGTTATGTATGCACTGATTCATAGACTCACCCTAACGTACGTGTGTGTGTGTGTGTGTGTGTGTGTGTGTGTGTGTGTGTGTGTGTGTGTGTGTGTTTGGGACAGGGTCTCACTATGTAGCCCTGGCTGATCTAAAACTCATTATGTAGCTCAGGCTTTCCTTGAACTCACAGAGTCCTCCTGCCTTTGCCTCCCAAGTGCTGGGAGTAAAGGCATGTGCAACCATGCCTAACATATTTAGTATTTGCAGATTCTGGTTCCTATGGAAAACGCTGGTGTTAACATTTTTTAAGTCTATCCTGATGTATAAAACAAGTTTCTTTAGGCCAGATCAAGGACTAGGGTTTCTTCAACTTTACTGAGCAATGTCCAGTTGCATTAGAAAGAACTCCTATCAATTTTTCCTTTTATTTCTTTTAACTTTATGTAACAGTTAATACTTGATGGAGAATGCAGATTTCCAACATTGTTTGTTGCTTTTTCTCTAATACCTAACCCCCTTTCGTGGTATTAGAATATAGTACTTGTGCAAAATCATGGATTTCTTCATGACATTTTCATATGAGTATATGATGTAGTGTGGCCATATTCATACCCCTTTATACCTCACTTCTTCTCAAGCAGTCCTCCTCCTCCTCCTCCTCCTCCTCCTCTTCCTCTTCCTCTTCCTCTTCCTCTCCTCCTCCTCCTCCTCCTCTTCCTCTTCTTCTTCTTCTTCCTCTTCCTCTTCCTCCTCCTCCTCCTCCTCCTCCTCCTCCTCCTCCTCCTCCTCCTCCTCCTCCTCCTCCTCCTCCTCCTCCTCCTCCTCCTCCTCCTCCTCCTCTTCTTCTTCTTCTTCTTCTTCTTCTTCTTCTTCTTCTTCCTCTTCTTCTTCTTCTTCTTCTTCTTGGGGGGTTTTTCGAGACAGGGTTTCCCTGTATTGCTTTGGAGCCTGTCCTGGAACTAGTGCTGTAGACCAGGCTGGCCTCAAACTCACAGAGATTTGCTTGCCTCTGCCTTCTAGGTGCTGGGATTAAAGGCATGAGCCATCAACGCCCGGCTAGTGGTTCTCTTCTTATCTGTCTCTCCTAAAATTCTAGATTCTGTACACGAGACAAGACATTCATCTTTCTAGGAACAGCTTATTGTACTTAACATGATGATCTCTAGCTCCATTCATTTTCTTGCAAATGTGTTGTTCTTCTACATGACTGAATAAAGCTCCCCCGTGAACTAGCAAATTTTCTTTATCATTTGTTGATGGCACCTAGGTTGATTCCATAACTTGGCTGCTAGGCTGTGGTTGGTGTTAGGATTTTTTTTCTAGCCTTGTGACTATAGAATGCCTCAGTACAGTTTATATTATTGGCTATTTGAATTTTCTCTTTTGTGAAGGACCCATTCGGGACTCAGCTTGGTTTCCCATTAGGTTTTCTCTTTCCTCATGTTTTCATGTATTCTTAGCTATTGTGCCTAATAAATACACCATAAATAATATATCTCACATATTCTATCTTGATTCCATCTCTCTCATCTTTTTTTTTGTTTTTGTTTTTGTTTTTGTTTTTGTTTTTTGAGACAGGATCTCTCTGTGTAGCTTTGGAGCCTGTCCTGACCAGGCTGGCCTCGAACTCACAGAGCTCCACCTGCCTCTGCCTTCCAAGCGCTGGAACTAAAGGCAGGCACCACCAACACCCCGCTTCATTTCTCTCATCTTAAGCCCTTTAATTGTTCTTTACATAGCTCCCTGAGTCTACTTCTTAGGCAAGCCCTATTCTTGTAGACCCGGATCTAAACTCTTCCGATTACTCCCCATTGCCTCCCAAACAACATGGAGTGCAAAGCCATCTATCACTGGCTTTCTGCCCAATGTTCCTTGATTCTCACTGGGCATCCCTACCCTTTCCCCTACCCTCCCATCTTGCCTCACTCCTATTTCCCCCTTTGTTCTCATAGTTTCACTTCTATTTTTATCACACACACACACACACACACACACACACACACACACACACAGAGAGAGAGAGAGAGAGAGAGAGAGAGAGCAGAGAGAGAGAGAGAGAGAGAGAGAGAGAGAGAGAGAGAGAGAGAGAGAGAGAGAGAGAGAATCGTATTAGGTGAACAAAGTCAGTCTCAGACGAATACATTGTTCACCTAATGTGATTGTCTCCGGTTGCATCTATTTTCCCCGGAAATGACACAATCTCATTTTTTATGACCAAAATGAAATTCCATTGTCTCAAAACCACATTTCCTTCATCTGCACCTATGTTTTTGTACACCTAGGCAGGTTCCATAACTAAGGTAATGTGAATAATGCTGCAACATTGATTCAAGTATCTCTGTGTAATGTTGGCTTAGAGTTCTCCAGGTGCATACTCAGAAAAGGTGAGGCTAGGCCATGTGAGGCTAGGCCATGCCGTAGGTCTCTTTAGTTTGCTGAGGGTCGCTATACTGACTTCCATGCTGGCTGGACTGTTCATTCCCACCAGCACTGTGTAGAGATTCCTTTCTATTCCAATGCTGGCCAGCCTTTGTTGTTACTTGTTTTCTCAATGACTGCCATTCTGGCTTGGGTGAGGCAGACTCTTAATGTCATCTGAATTTGCCCTTCTCTGGTAACTAGTGAGGTTGGACATGTTTCCATAGGGTTTTTTTGTTTGTTTGTTTTGTTTTGTACTTCATCTTTTGAGATTTCATTAGCCTATTTATCAAAGGAATTCTTTGATTTCTTGTTTGGGTCTTTTTTGAGTTCTTTATATATTCTACATATCAGTCCTCTGCCAGATAAATAGATGACAAAAATTTCCTTCAGCCAGGCCATGGCGGTGTACACCTTTAATCTCAGCACTCTGGAGGTGGAGGTAGGCAGATCTTTGTTCTTTGTGAGTTCGAAGATAGCCAGGACAGCCAGGGTTATTACACAGAGAAACCCTATCTCCAAAAAAAAAAAAAAAAAAAAAAAAAAATTCTCCTCCTATTCTGTAGTCTGCCTCTTTACTTCATCAATTGTTTCCTTTGCTGTACAGAAGCTTTGTAATTTCACTAGCTCCTATTTGTTAATTGTTGGCATTATTCCTTGCACAATGAAGTCCTGTTCAGAAAACTTTTGTCTTATGCCTGTATCTTCAAGTGTTTCTCCTACTTTTTCCTTTGACAGTTTCTAAATTTCAGGTCTAAAATTAAATTTTTAGATCTGTTCTTGGTTGATTTTTGTGAAAGGTGAGAGCTGGGGAATCTAGTTCCATTTTTCCACATATGGATACCCAGTTTTCCCAGCAAGGCTGTCTTTTCTCGTGTGTGTGTGTGTGTGTGTGTGTGTGTGTGTGTGTGTGTGTGTGTGTGTGTGTGTGTTTCATCTCTGTCTCTTTTCTATTTCTCTGATGTGTGGTCTGGTTTTGTGTGTTGCCATGCTGCTTTTGTTACTATGTCTCTATAGTGTAACCTGAAATCAGGGGTTGTTTTGGCTATCCCGACTCTTTTGTGCTTCCATTTGGAGCCTGTCCTGGCACTGGCTCTGTAGACCAGGCTGGCCTCAAACTCACAGAAATCCACCTGCCTCTGCCTCCCAAGTGCTGGGATTAAAGGCATGTACCACCACTGCCTGTCAAGTGTTTTTTCTATTTCCGTGAAGAATAGCAGATTTTGGCAGGGCTTGTATTGAATCAGTTGACAGCTGTTGGTAATAAGTTTCTGTTTCCAGAGTGGCATGCACCTCCATATCCATATTAAATTTGAAGAGAAATAAAGATGACATTTTTATGAGGGTGAAACTGTACAATCAAACCATTTCAAAGCAAAAGTTTAAAAGAACAGATGTAGGGGTCGAGAGAAGGCTCAATGGTTAAAAATGCACTTACTGCTCTTGCAGAGGACACCAGTTCAGTTCCCAGTACCCACACAGCAGCTCACAATCACTTGTAAGCCTAATTCCAATATTGTCTTCTGGCCTCCTCCTCACTCCACACAGGATGCACAGACTTACATCCACAAAACACACACATAAAGCAAAAGGTTAAAAAAAAAAAAAAAAAAAAAGAAGGCATCACTTAGAAAGAAAAGAACAAATGTAAAGTTTTCTGTTTGTGTTGAGCAGTAAGATGTAAAGGCAAAGGCAGGGAGGCCTAACAAGTCAGTTTATATAGGAGAGAAGGCCAAGTTTGTCATATGACACCATTCTTTATCTAAATACGTTTTTGTAGGGGATTGTTTGTATGTGATCGTGGATAGGAAAATGGAAATCTAAAGAAAATGTTGCCAGCCCCCACCCCATGCTTGCCAGGTTTGTCATTCACACCTCAACCCTCAGAGTCTCTGCTCATTGGAGTAGCCACTCTTAAGCTGTTTCAACAGGACTCCCTAGGTGAAGCTCATGAGTGCAGGGAGTGGGGTGGTTCACACCACGATCCCAGCATTTGAGGCTGAGGTGGGAAGACTGATACAAATTCAAAGCCATTCTGGGCTACCCAAATAAAAGAGTGTACAAGCTTGACATACTCTCCCAGACCAACCTACAGTGATGTGGGACCTCTGAACTGTACCTCTGCCGTTCTCTCCCCGTTAGAACAAGGTATCGTCAGAGATGTGGGAGACAGTGGTGGTGCCCATTGGAGCGATAGTTCCTGAGAGCAAATTATCTCTCTAAACTGCAATGCTTTATTAGTGGTAATAAATTACTGTGAGCCTCACAGCTGACATCTTGGTTGAGAACTGAGACAGGCACCACAGTAGATGTTTGCAGAAAGAAGTTAGCTTTGGAGTCACACTGACAATGACTCACATTACAACTTGGTCATTGTCCCACCATCCTGATCTGTTTGCTTAATGTGTGACTTTCAACTGAAAGAGGGTTATCTTCTTTACCAGTTGCCATTGGTGTGCTGGGGATGCAATTCAGTGGTCTATCCTTGCCTAGCATGTCCAAGACCTTGGATCTGATCCCCATAACTGCACACATGCACGCACGCACGCACACACACTCACTCACTCATACACATATACTTACATATACACATGCACGCACTCATGCACGCACACACACACACACACACACACACACACACACACACACACACACACACTAGAGAGTTGGAAATTAGAAATAGGTCTGAAAATACTTAGTTTATTACATTCCTCCTAAATAGCCTTCAGTTCAGCGTAAATTCAGTCCTATTTCCTTGCTACAGCTGGAGCTTTAAGGGCCTAGCATCTATGTTCTGGATCATTCAGCAGCCCTTCTAATTGGTTTTTCGACTTTAGCCTTTTTGCTGTATTGTTAAGAGCAAGGGATAGTCTCAAAGGCCATCTTGAGCCCTTAACAGGTGTGTCCCTGCTATGGAGATGGATTTGTAGCTGCCATTTACCCAGTGGCTCATATGACAGGGACTGGCTTAGCAGTTTTTATGTTTTCTTGTCTAGTCCTCATAGTAAGCCTGTGAGGTATCACTGTCTTATGATTTAGTAGTTCTATTAATAGTTTGGCTGTTTTGGTTGTTGTTTTGTTTTAGATAGGATCTCGTCATGTAGCCCAGGCTTGCCTCAAATTTTATATGTAACAACATGACCTTGAGTGCCTGCTTCTCTTGCTTCTCCATATTTCAAGGGTTAAGATTACAAATGAGCACAGACACATCTGGCTTTTATGCTGTGCTGGGATCAAACCCAGGGCATCTTGAATGCTAGGTGAGTACTCTACCAAACAGCTATATTCCCCAGTCCCATTCCAGAAACATCAAGTAGCTTGCCAATAGTGACTCTGCAAGAACTGAAGGGCTGTGTGGTTCTGGTTCGGAAGCCTCAGCTCTGCTCCCACCTCATGCTGTCTGTGCACTCAATCTCCAGAGCCTCGTGCTGCTCAGCATTCTAAGCCTCCAGCCCACTGGCTGGGTGCTGATGCTGGGCTTGCCACACAGCCTCCTTCACATCCCTTAGCTGTGCAATGAGAATGGGAATGGATTTGAGTATCTGATCTGCCTTTGTGTGTATCAGTAGACTACACTCTAACTGCATACTTCTGTTCTTATAATGGTGTGAGCACAGTATATCCTCCCTGAGCTCAGGTCTGATTGGATTGAGTTTCTGGACCATCAAGGCTGGGGTCCAACTCAGGGAAATGCCACTTGGAATGAACTTTTGACCATCAGTCTCTGTTGTACCCAATCACAACTTTCTGATACCAGCAATCAGTCATGATGACATCGATGAAAACTGTCATTTGATGTGACACCTGGCTATTTTCATAAACTTTTAAGTCCTAACAAAAATGGAGACTTGTTTTCTTGTGGCTGTTTGTTTCTTGTTTTTCTTTTTCTTTTTTGCACATTCAAATCAGCAAACACATTCTGAGCCATCCAACAAGAGGAATAGAAAACAGTTTAGTGTTTTGGCCTTGCTTTAAAGATGCTTACAATGGGCCAGGTAAGCATTTTTAAAGCAAGGTCAAAACAGTGCAACACTTTTAATCCCAGCACTAGGGAGGCAGAGGCAGGCAGATCTCTGTGAGTTTGAGGCCAGTATGGTCTATAGAGTGAGTTCCAGGACAGCCAGGGCTACCTAGTAAGACTCTGTCTCAAAAAAACAGAAAACAAAGCAAAAGATACTAACAGTATGATTGGGAATTTAGATATTTTTAAAAGAGCAACAGTTAGAAATACTAACTCAATACTTCACATAAAGCACCCTCTGAATCTCACTCAGGAAGTGAATATTTGATAATAACATGTGTCTGGCTTTCATGTGTGATCTTGATAAATATTTCATGGCTGACCTTAGTCACTTTTCTATTGCTGTGATAAAACACGATGACCAAGGGAACTTACAGAAGGAAGAATTTACTGGGGAGTTGCTTAAAGTTTCAGAGAATTAGAATCTGTGACCATCATGGAAGGGAGCATGACAACAGGAAGGCAGGCATGGTGCTGGAGTAGTAGCTGAGGGTTTACATCTGGTTCACAAGCATGAGAGAGAGGCAGAGATAGATAGAGTGACAGAGACAGAGACAAAATACTAACTTGGGATGGTGGTGTGTGCTCTTTAAAACACAAAGACCATTCCCAGTGACACACCTCCTCTGGCCACACCTCTGAATCCTTCCCAAACAGTTCCACCAGTTGGGACCAAACATTTAAATAGATGAGCTGTGGGGGTTATTCTCATTCAAACCACCGTATCTGAGCACCACAGGTTGGCCTTCCAGATACCTCACTCTCATCCAGGTCCAGCTCAGACTATTCTCAGAAATCATACTCATGACATCCCGTCACCCACTGGAAAGCCCCACCCCAATGACTCTCATGAGAACATTAAACTCCAAGTGCATCCTATGAGCTCTCCCAGTTTAGAAAAGACATATGACCTCAAAGTTAGAGCAGAGGGTTGTGCTTAGTTGACCTGAGTTCAGATTCCACAACCCAGGCAGATACTGGGTAGGCATGGTGGCCTACAGTAGCCTGGCTGTCATTCTAGCCTTGGAAAGGGAAGCAAAGCTAGCTAGCAAAACTAGCCATATCAAAGAGCTCTGGGTTCAAGTGAGAGCCTATCTCACAGAATAAAATGAAGAACCATCAAAGAAGAATCCCCATGTCAGCCTTGGGTTTCTATATGCACACATGTGTTCATACGTATGTTCATATATACACACATGTAAACACAAATGCATATGCATGCTTACGTACATGTGTACACGCACACATACTCACACACACACACACACACACACACACACACACACACACACACACACACACACGTGAAAAGAAGGGGGAAAGCAGTAGAGGGTTGGGATGAAGGTGTGGCAGAGCTTCAGCTGAACAACCTGGATGCAGTCTCTTCCTCCTCTTTCTCTGTGTGAGGGAATTTAAACTTGTTTTCGGGCTAGATGAAATCATGAGTTCAAAACATTCAATTCACTCCCCGCACAGAGGAATCATTAAGCATTAGCTAGTATCTGAAATTTCCCCCTAAATGCTCTTTTGTTTATTTGGCAACAAAGCTACTGTCTGCTTCAGTCCTCTCCACCACATTTCATTACTTTACCAGAAGCTGTCTATTGTTCTTCATTATGCATAAGTACAATTCATTGTCCGTCTGCTCAAGCAGCATCTACTAAATGCCATGCCTTTGTGGCAAGCACTGTACCAACTGAGTCATCTCTCTGGACCTTTACTATTTGTTTTTTTCTTTTAAAGATTTACTCACTTTATTTTATGTGTATGAATATTTAGCTTGCACATATGTCTGTGCCCCAAGTGTGTGCCTGGTGCCAGAGGAGGTCAAAAGAGGGTGTTGAATCCCCTGAGCCTAGCATTATGAATGATTGTAAGCCACTATGTGGGGGCTATGAATTGACCCTGGGTCCTCTGGAAGAGCAGCCAGCGCTATTAACCACTAAGCCATCTCTCCAGCCCACTTCTGCTATTTTTTGTAGCCTTGTCTTTGTGTGTTTACTACTGATTGTTTCCATGTGTTTATCAATCAGTTCTTCTTAAATGATTGTTATTATTATCGGTCTATGTTTCTAGCAGAGTGTCTTTTGATATGAAAGTCTTCACTGTTATAATATCAATTTTGTGTGGGGTTTTTTTTTTGTTTTTGTTTTTCTGTGTTTATTTTGGAGGCAGGGTTTCTCTGTGTAACAGTCCTGGCTGTCCTGGAACTCAATTTGTAGGCTAGGCTGGTCTTGAACTCACTGAAATCCACCTGCCTCTGCCTCCCAAGTGCTTGGATTAAAGGCATTCACCACCATGCCTGGTTCAATATTAATTCTTTATCTATTATATAAGCTAAAATTTCCCCCAGTTAGTACCTTGTCCTTATTTACATAGTCACATTGTCAGAAGGTTTCAATTCATATATAACAAACTTATTTTTGAGACAAAGTTTCACTAAGTAGCTCTAGCTGGCTTGGAACTCACTATGTAGACCAAGCTAGTGTTGAACTCACAGAGATCCACCTGCCTTTGCCTCCCAAGTGCAAGGCTGTCTCTTCCTTTTTAAAAAATGTGAAGTTATTTGGTTTTGTGTGTGTGCATATACAAAGGCACTCATGAGGAGGCCAAGAACAGCTCCAGGTGGTGGGTTCTCGCCTTCAACTATGTGGGTTCTGGGCATCAAACCTGGGTCATCAGGGTTATTATAGACAGGCACCTTTAGCCTCTGAGCCATTTTTGCTGGCCCTGAAATGATCTTCCTTTTTTGTTACCCTGCTGTTTTTACAATAATTTTTAACTGCTTTTTTTTATATTCCCAATGGACTTTAGAATTTTCTTAGTTCCATAAAATAGCCTGTAAGTATTTTTGTTTATAATTTCATCTAATTTGGCTTAATTTGAGTCTCATCCAGGAATATGATGACTCAACCTTCATTTAGTTTTGCCTTCTTTTAATGTCTCTCAGTCAGAGTCACAGTTTCTTGATGTAGCTCTTGGGCACACTGCTGGGTTTTGCCACATGCATTTTGCTTACTGTCTTTATTCAGATATTTTCCATTATGGTGGGAAAATTGTCTACAGATGAATAAGAGTAAAAGGAGTAATTTTTGTTGTTGATCTTTTATGAAGCCTTTTAATTTTTTACTTACTAACTTTGTTACTTGTGTAAGTTGAAAATTAAATTACTTGTTGGGAATGGTGGTTCCCTTTAGTCCCAGCACATGGGTGGCAGAGACAGGAACATTTCTGTGAGTTTGAGGCCATCAAGGTGTACAGAGTGAGTTCCAAGAAAGCCAGGACTGCATAGAAAGATCCTGTCTCAAAATAACAAAACAACCCAAATAAAAAGAAAGAAAGAAATTAAATGGCTTATAAATAGTAATGGTTGAATGCCTTTTGTTTTTTCCTCCCTCCTCCCTTCCCTTCCTCCCTCCTTCCCTCCCTCCTTCCTTCCCTTCTTCGCTCCTTCTTTCCTTCCTTTCTTTTTGTTCATGTGTAAGTTTCTGCTGTATGGTACAGGTGGAGGAAGAGGGCATCAGATCCCCTGGAGCTAGAGTTACAGGTGGTTGTGAACCTCCATGTGGGTACTAGGAACAGAACTCAGGCCCTCTGCAAGAGCATCAGTTGCCCTTAACTGTTGACCCATCACTCTAGCCCAGTGTCTTCTTTTGTAATGGGTCTACTCCCCCCCCCCACCATACTGCAATAGCTGAGGCATTTAGTATCCTGCTTAGTTAATGCTATGATAGCAAATAAAAATTTGCATTTTTTCTTTTTCTGATTTTACTAGGGATAGTTACAGCTTCTCCTGAAGTTAAAGTGGTTTTTTTTTTTTTTCCTGGTTTGCTAAAATATTTAAAAATTTTGTCTGGGTTCTTTAAATTTGTGTGCTTGCATACTAGGAATAGATATTGTCTGTCACTTTTTAAAGTGTCTTTTTGTGGTGTTCAAAATTTTTTTCTTCTTTAATATGTTAATATAACAGGTCATATTAATAGATTTTCAAATGTAGGACTATCTCTTAGTTTCTAAGTAAATCTTACCTTGTCATAAAATTGTTCTCTAAAGAACAATTAAGGCCAATGTATGTATACTTATGCTCCTAATCAGGCCGATCACTTTCTTGGTCTGCCCTATAGTATTAGTTCATTTTCTGTTGCTGCTACAGGACATTTGAGACCACGTAATTTGTACAGAAAACACAGAAAGAGGGATCAGCAGGTAAAGGCACTTGATGCCAAGTCTGAGGCCTGACTCCCAGAACTCATACAGTGGAAGTTGACCTCTGACCTCCACCCTCACATTTAGCTACATCCTGTCCCACCCCATCTTACAAAAAAAGTGCCATCGTGGAAAACTTTGGGGGTACATACTAATGTCCTAGCAATTGTCCTCGTCACTCAGTTGGAGTAGGCTTAGTTAAGCACTTTGGATCTCAAATAGTGTTTTGGTCTCTTAAAAATTTGTCCTCTTAGCGATTGCTCAGGATCCTCACAGAATGTGTGAGTTACCTATAATATTAGAAGTTAAATTGGAGAAACATTTTAAAACCCAAACATGTATTTCTGTGAATGTGAGAACAATGACGTTATCATTTGGTGGTATCCATTAGCCTCTGAAATACTCCATTGTACACTTGTGAGAATTAAAATAAAAAAAAATCAAAACGTCTCAGTATTGTCAAAATAAGAATGATTTTTGCCTTGTGGACTCCCAGGAAAAAAACATCTCAGAGACCTTCGGGAACCTAGACCCTTGCTGCCAGACTCCTGGGGGTCATGGTGCAGTCTTAAGAAAGAAACTTGTGGGTATGGAAAAAATATAATAGGGATTCAATAACTATTTGATTGATTGATTGAATGATTGATTGAGGCACTTGATATTTTGGCAGGAGGCAACAAAAATAGACATTTGTTAGACATGTACATGGATGACCTAGAGACGTTGAGAGCAACATGGAAAGATGAGTTGGTTGGGAGCGAAGGACCCTTGAAGCTACTTTGGTGCTCTGGATAAGTAGAGCCTGGCACCTGGGGTAGAGAATACTCAGGGAAAAAAGTGTTCATCATTGCATATCAGATCACACTTGTTTTGGATGTTGTGTGGGACCTAGAGAAGCTAACAATGAGCTATGAGTTCTTCGGAGTTGGTGCCTGTCTTCTGTCCCTGGTAGACACCTGAGGTTTGTTTTTTGTTTTGGATTTTTTGAGGCAGGGTTTCTTTGTGTAGCTTTGTAGACCAGGCTGGCCTCGAATTCACAGAGATCCACTTGCCTCTGCCTGCTGAGTACTGGGATTAAGGGTGTGAACCACCAATGCCCAGCTTTTGTTTTTTGAGACAGGGTTTCTCTGTGTAGCTTTGGATCCTGTCTTGGCTGGCCTCAAACTCACATAGATCCACCTGCTTCTGATTCCTGAATTTATAGCAAGACATCCTGGGCCAAACAGCCAAGAGCTGAGGAAGGAATGTCACTAAATGTACTGGCTGGTTTTGTGTGTCAACTTGACACAAGCTAGAGTCATTAGAGAGGAACGAACCTCAGTGGAGAAAATGCCTCCATGAGACCCAGCTGTAAGTCATTTTCTCAATTAGTGATCAATGGGGCCCAGCCCATGGTGGTCCTGGGTTCTATAAAAAGTAGGCTGAGCAAGCCATGGGAAGCAAGCCAGTAAGCAGCGCCCCTCCATGGCCTCTGCTTCATCTCCTGCTTCTAGATTCTCGCCCTGTTTGAGTTCCTGTCCCGACTTCCTCCAATGATGGATTCTGATCTGGAAGTGTAAGCCAAATAAAGCCTTTCCTCTCCAACTTGCTTTTTTGTGACTTTTGTTTTTGCTTTTTTGTTTTTTGTTTTTGTTTTTGTTTTTGTTTTGTTTTTTGGTCACAGCAATAGAAACCCTCGATAAGATGCTAAAGATGTAGGTGGGAGGTGGTGTTTGTCCAGAATAAGTCTCTCTTGATTTGGATAGGAAAGACCATAAAGGCCACTAGGGCATGGGTTCAGGGGAATGCAGAATCTGTGGAGTGATGTGGGTTACCCAAGGCCCTAGGTTTGCGTACTGAGGGAGGGTGGGCACACATGCAGGAGACATGGCAGGGTAGAGCCTCCTCCCCTTGGAATACAGGGTTTTGTTCATAGCTGTGACATTGCATCGACTGTGACTCCAGCCCTCCCCTCATATGAAGAACTATGCACTACACTGGGAAGCCCGCAGAGTGGAGTGGCTAGAAAACGGGATGGTGTGTAAGGAGTGGTAAAGGTACACTGTTGAAGTACCATGTTTGGGGGATCGGGTTATTCCATTCGTCCAAATAGGATCTCGCCCTATAGCCCAGGTTGGCCTGGAACTCACCATGTAGCTGAGGCTGATGTAGAGCTCATGGTAACTCTCTTGCCTCAGTCTCCCAAACGCTGTTATTGCGCCTGGTCTATAAGATTTCTTAACAACTACTAAATGCCAGGAGTTGTTTCAGAAACTGGGGATTCAGTGGGGAGGAAGACAGACCATGCTCCTGCCTTCTAAGAACTTACAAAACTTGGGTGGGAGGGAACACAGGGAGAAATCTGGGCTGGGGGAGGGGTGAAGGGAGGAGCGACACCCTCCTTGCTACATGGCAGTGGGAAAGGTGTGTGTGTGTGAGTGTATGTATGTCTGTGTGAGTGAGTGTGTGAGTGTATGTATGGGTGTGTGTGTGTGTGAGTGAGTGTGTGAGTGTATGTATGTCTGTGTGAGTGAGTGTGTGAGTGTATGTGTGTGTGTGAGTGTGAGAGTGTATGTATATGTGTGTGTGTGTGTATGTGTGTGTGTGTGGTTCATGAGTGTATGTATGGTGTGTGTGTGTGTGTGTGTGTGTGTGTGTGTGTGTGTGTGTGTGTAGATGTAGAAGCCAGAGGTCAACTTTGGGTTTCATTCCTCAGAGTCATTCACCTTGAGGTTTGGTTGGTTGGCTGGATATCTTTGAGACAGGATGTCTTAGTTATGGTTTCTATTGCTGTGAAGGTCATATTTCTATGACCAACTCTTATAAAAGAAAATATTTAATAGGGTGGGTGGCTTACAGTTTGAGAGGTTCAGTCCATTATCATCATGGTGGCATGCAGGCAGGCATGGTGCTGGAGCTGAGAGTCCTACATGTTGACCTGCAGGCAACAGGAAGTGAGCTTCTTACTGCGCATGGCTTGAACATATGAGACCCTGAAGTCTACTTCCACTATGACACAAAGGCCATGCCTCCAAGATCATACCTAATAGTGCCACTTCCTATGAGCTTTTGGAGGCCAATTAGATTCAAACTACCACATGGTATCTCACAGTCTGCCGTTGGGGCCCAGCAGACCCCAGTCTGTTCATTTCTCCCTCCCCAGAGCTAGGATGACAAGCACACATCACCTTGCCTCATTTTTTACTTGGGTGCTGCTTGGGAACACTTTACTGACCAAGCCCTCTCCCCAGCCCTGAAAAGGTTTTTGTTTTAAATCACATAATCTGAAAACTACTTACTTGCTTGAACTCTCACCCAGGGCTTCTCTTTGCTTTTCCAATAAAGCTGAAGGTTTTATTCTCGTGGCCTGTGAAGCTGAAGGATCTTGCTTGCTTCTCTCTGTGGTCACATCCTGCATCAATCTCTATGATGAACTTCGGGTTTCTTGAATCTCTTCCCTTCCTGGGTCTCAGCACCTTGGCACCTGCTGTCCTGTCTAGAACAGGTCTTTCCATCCCAACTCTGCCCCACTGGCTTCAGCCTCCACCTGCTTGGTCCAGGCTATCCCACTTCTTTTTACAGACTAGACCACAGAGTTCTTCAATGCCCCTGACCTTTCTCCTTTCCTAGCAAGGGCATACACCCTTATAACATGCTGAGCTTGGGCTAGGATCCCCTTTGCTCCTCTTCTCCCTACCTATGTTAAAGAAGCAAACAACATAAAATAGCAAAATGGTATAAATGCTATGAAGGAACAGTTATTCTAACTGTAAAGACATTGCATGTGTGTGTGTGTGTGTGTGTGCGCGCGCGCACACGCACGCGCCCTCACATATGCACACACATGTCACACACATGTGTCCATACATACATACATTATATACATACACATGTATACATTATTTACATAAATAGGTGCTAGAATTGTCTCCTAATGAATGAGCAAAGAAAAATTATGAGTAAGAATTCTTTAGTGCTGGGCAGTGGTGGCACATGCTTTCAATCCCAGCATTTAGGAGGTAGAGGCAGGCAGGCAGATCTCTGTGAGTTCAAGGCCAGTCTGGTTTACAGAGTGAGTCCAGGACAGCCAGGCCACACAGAGAAACCCTGTATAACCTCAAAAACCAAATCAAGACAAAAACCCTTTAGTATAAAGAAGGAATAAAGAATATAGGCAAAGAAAATGACACACACAGAAATGCAGGGTATGGGGCTGGGGTTGCAGCTCAGTTGCTGAAGTGTTTGTCCTACATGCCAGAAGCCCTAGGTTCCATCACCAACACCACATACCAGCCTAGTGGTACACACCTGTGATCCCAGCATTGTGTGTGTGTGGTGGTGATGGTGGGCATGGAAGTAGGAAGATTCTAAGTTCTAAGTCATCCTCAACACAGGGCATATTTGAGGCCCTGTCTCCAAAAAAAAAAAAAAAAAAAAAAAAAGCTCACAAAGGCATGAATGGAAAGTGACTGTCAATGTCTAGAAATAGTAACAAGAGGCACTGTTTCCTTTGCCACGAGGTTGTGGAAGTAGGCAGGACCTGTAATTTGGGACTTCCCTCCTGGGTGTTGGAGTGGGCGGCAGACTCAGAAGTTGCTAGGCCGGGAGTTGCTAGTTGCTAGGAGCCTTACTCATCCAGTATTATGCTAAGTTGGTTAGTTTGTCAGTTAAAGCAGGAAATCATAAAGAGCACTGCACAACTCCTTTTCACATTTTTTTTCTGGCTTAGACTTGACACATGGCCACTTGCTAATCTTTGAGTAATGGACCAGAGCCTTTCCTCAAGAGTGGAATCCTTCACTCCCGAATAAGCACATATTGAATTGTGTATGGAGTTAAGATTCAGCTTCTTTAAAATAAAAAAAGAAACCTGAGGCTCAGAAGATGGCTCAGTTGGTAGAGTCTTTGCTGGACAGGTGTGAGGATGAGTTTAGAGTCCTAGCACCCATGTAAAAAAACTGGGTGGACCATGCATCTGTAAACCCAGCATTGGGGGGATGGAGATGGGTGGACCCTTGGAGCCCACTAGTCAGCCAGCCTAGCCCAGGCAGGGAACTTCAAGTCCTGAGAGAGCCTTTCTCAGAAAGGAAGGAGCATGATGGAGGAAGACACTAACCCTCAGACGTCTACGTACATGTGCGCACACACACACACACACACACACACACACACACTCTCTCTCTCTCTCTCTCTCTCTCTCTCTCTCTCTCTCTCTCTCTCTCTCTCTCTTCAGTATTCTTGTAAAGCAGCATCACCATCAACTCCATTGTTAATGGATTTTCAGGTTTGTGACATGACCACATAACTGCCTGTCAGGGAAGAACAACTGGTTTTGGATCCTGTGCACCCTGTTATCCTAATCTGGGCAAGTTTCATGGCTTCTTTATGCCCTGGTTCTCTCAGTGTTTACATCAGAGCACTTGGGGGAAGATCAGTCTATGTAAGGCTAACATAGAGCCTGGCATGTAGTGAACATTCAATGTGCTGTTTTCCATTTATCCTACCCAGGCTGAATTCAATGACACTTTACAAGGGGCTTACCTCTATTGAGCTTTCTCAAAGCATTCGAATAGCATTCTCAGAAACCAAGGTTCCTTTCCTTTTTTGCACAGTGCTGCTATGGAAATACACACGTTTTGGAATGATCATAATAACTAACTCAGCTTGTGAGCGTGGATGGTTGTACAGGAGAGTGGTCCTGTGGCCACTAGCTAGTAAGGGTTACAGTGGGAACGGGAAGTTCCAGTTAGCCCAGGAGGTCAGGACAGATGAGATAGGTTAGGAGGGCGTCTACTCTTGGATGTCAACCTCTGTCTTTGCAGCTCTACTCTCCCTTGCTCCTATTACAGTGATGCTTTAATCTCATCAACTCCCAAGCCCATGCAGCACCTTTAATCTCCATGAGCATCAAAAAGGAGAACGTTCTCTTATGTAGCTTAAAATAAAAATAATACCAACCTGTAAAATAAGCCTAAAAGAAAGTTCTGCCTTTACTCGGGGTGATTATTTAAGCACTGAAATTTTTTTTTCAAATTCTCTTTTTAAAATGTTGGGGTTAGGGTCCCTTTGCTCTGTTGATACCCTGAGGATGTTATCTATTGAGTAACCATGGAATGCTTTTGACTTCTTTTTATTCTCACCCCCTTGGCCTTCTAGAGCTGCCCCTTTCCCTGTTGGGCTCATACCTCATTCTCTACCACTTTAAACTGCTCCCTTGCTTTTACCTCCTGTTTCCCTACATACTCCTCTTTACCCAGAACTCAGACAACTAACCCGCAAACGTCCCGTACATTGAACTGAAGTGGCTTTGCACTGTCCATGTAGAAGTGTGCCTCAGGTCATTGGAGACAGCATCTGAAACCCTGTGTTCTAGTTCCATTTTTCTGTTGCTGTGATAAAGTATCCTGATTTAAAAAAAAAAAAAAAAAAAAAGAATTGATGGGAGGAAGGGTTTATTTGTCTTACAGTTCCAGGCCATAGTTCATTACTTCAGGGAAGTTGAGGCAGAAAGCACCATGTCCACAGTCAAGAGCAGAAAGAATGAACGTGTGCTTGCTTGCTTGCTTGCTTGCTTGCAGTCAGCTAGCTTTCTCTTTGCTTTTACTGCTCAGGACCCATACCTAGGGAATGCTACTGCCCACACTTGGTCTTCCTGTATCAGTTAACAATCAAGACAATTTTCCCACAGACAGGCCCTCAAGCCAACATAATCCACATAATTCTTCATTAAGATTCTCTTCTCAGGTGACTTTAGGTTGGGTCATGTTGACAGTTAAAACTAATCGGCACACCAAGAAACTTGAATCATTAACAAATAAGTAAGATTTCTTCCCGTGCAAACATGTCCTGTCACCATAGAGGGGCATGCAGGATGGAAAAAACAAGGGCTGGCCTGACATGGCACTATATAACGGATGGTGAAATGGAAATAGCCTAACAGGGGATTTTGGTAAGGGGGGGGGGAGTTACTGTCACACATGACACATATGTATGTCAGGCTGGAACCTGAGGTACTGAACCAGTTCCCCCTATTGACTAACTGCTTTACTAGTAAGAGGTCATTGGTGATCTTGGTGGCTCCAAGACAAGGATTAGTTGTTTGAAAGACGGAAGAACACAGGTATATTTTTGAGTGGGAGGTGAAATAGGGAGAGGTAGAGTAGGCAATAATGAAGCTAGAAGCCCAGCTAGAAGCCACTGTGGGCCATTACAGCTTAATCCCATTGCAGAAACCTGGAAGCCAGCACAGAAATCTCCCTTTACAGTCACCCCTCCGAGGGGTGAAGGGGCCCCGTGCAGTTACATACCAGTTCTTTCAGGTCGTTGGTTGAGGGTTACTCATAGAAGGCATGAATTCATTGACCAGCAAAGCCTATGAGGCTTCAAGAGAGAAAGCATCAGGGCCGATGGGTACAGGTACTGGCAGCTGGAAGTACAGTGTTTCCTGAAGTAGGAAGGGCAGGGGCAGAGGCAGGGCAGCAGCACCTGCTGTCACACTTGGCACCCGCAGTTTCAGTGGCAGAAGCTAGAAGCTGCAGAGTGATAGTAAATTGGAAGTGAGAAGTGGAGAAAATGAGTATAGACAACTGTCTCAGGGTGCCTGGCTGAAGAAAAGAGGATTACATTTGTCAGTAGGCTGCCGTGTAGTGTAGGAGAGAAGGAGCTCGCCCTCGCAGTGACATTCATTGAGGGACTCCATGTGTCCCAAACAGTTTGTTGTCTCAGGATCTTACTTCAACCTCCCTCAGCTCAGCCAGCATCCGATGTTTTCCTTTGCTGGGCTTTGGGACCACAGTCCTCTCACCTGCGGGAAGAAGCCTCCTCCAGC